>PVKZ01001408.1:0-13304 GCA_004027375.1 Macroglossus sobrinus | reverse complement strand
GGAAGGAAGGGAGAAAGGGAGGGAAGAAGAGAGGAAGGAAGAAACAAGACTCCATTAAACCCCTGTTGTGTCTTCATCTCTAAATCTGTTTGTGTCTTATTTCTTTTCTTATAACTAAAGCAGTGCCCCTCCTCTTACAACATGATAATCCCAGCTTTGTGTCCTGGATTTGCATCTACTCTTACCTTTTAGCTTTTTGTATCATTCACTTAGTGTCCTGAATTTTGAATTATCCCCTTCAGCATACAATTATACACAGATCCTTAAAATTCCACGTATCTCTTCATTTCTGTAAAGTAAAATACAAAGTAGGGCAAAGATGAATGGACAGAAAGAAAAAATATTTTAAAGTAGAGATTCCTGTGATCTTTGTTTCATTTTTTTTTTAAGAAAATTATATTCAGATTCACCCTTGCTTGTGGATATTTATAGAGTATCTTCAGGCTCTCATTCAAGGTCCTGTTCTTAGCTCCCCTGGGATCAATTTACTTCAAAGTAAATTTCAAATATGGCTCACAGTTTTTTAAAACATCTATCAAGATAAAATTGAATTTTCAAATGTCTCATAAGGTACTGAGTATGGTATGGTGAATTTACAATGCTCTTGGTTTTTATTATCTTGGGGTAGTTATTTTTATTGATTTACAAAAATATGGGTATAGAATGAATTATTCAAGCACCAGGTACATACTTAAGTTTCCTTCACAGCACCCCCATCCATAACAAACAAAATATCCTGTAGAATGGCAAAAGTTTTTTTTAACTACATTGCAGAAACAGAAACTCTCATGTATAGTTTAATAGACAAAGCAGCCATATTTCTGGGGCATTTTCTTATTTTTGAATTCAGCTTGGAATCAAAGGATATGTGACCCTTGAAATTACCATCTCTTTAATGACATTTACTATATCTAAAATAATTCCCTAGTTTTTTTCTTTGGTTTAAATTTCTATAATGGAATATAATATTAAAAATCAGATAAATCATCATAGGTCAACTTTATGGGTTACTAAGAAATTTCATACTGAACTATTTCTATTATAATGTAAATAAGACTTTGCTATTGCGATAGCCTTTATCTCCTAGACACTATATCTCTTTATTCTAATTACCTATTTTTCTCTTTCAAGATTATATTAACATGGATTTAAAGTGATCAGTTGAGCATTTGAGCCGGAATGTATTCTACTCCTTATTTTGATTTATGAATAGGAATAAATTAACAGGTTGTTTTGATAGTCTGTGATTATATTTCATTGTAAGTTGATATCAGTCAAGTATTAGATTCCATGGTGATGGTCATGTAAGTCTGTGTAAACATTCTTATTTTATTTCACTCTTAGAGATTCATAATGTATTTAATATATTAAAACAATGAGACTCTTTATTTTAAATATATACACATGTATATTTAAAACTTATTTAATTCGGTGTTTTCTTAATTTATTTGCAATGAAAAACATATTACTTAGCTCTCTAAAGTTTTATAGACACAACTTGGAAAATGTTGCAATATCATAACTAATAAAAACCTATATAGATTCAAGAAAATAATCATTAAATTAATATATGCATAAACATGTAGATATTTTAATTCTGTTAGGAGTAAATAGATATATTAAACAATACATTGAATGACTATATATGTACATATATTAGCACATTAGAACCACATGAAAACACATATATACCTGATAGAATAGGAGAGACAAAAATAAAACTGATATAAAATTTATTCTTTCATTAATTTAACAAACAAATCCTACATTGTAGGGACAGGAAACATGTATTTTATCAAGACATTTTAGTCTCAGTCCTCATGATATTCACAATATATGGAAAATGCCATATAAATAACTGCAGCACAGACTATTACAAACACACTTGACTATTGAATCTAATCTTTTCTATGAGATCAGAAATCACATCTTTATATAAGGACACCACTTTAGTTGAGACCGGAAGAGAGAGAAATTAACTAATATATTAACCATATGGGGAAATTGTATATGTGAAGATTTGATGGTGCAAAATAGAGTGGAGGGAGTGCATCTGAGGAACTGAAAGACCATAGTGGCCAGAATTTATGCATTAAACAAAGAATACCGTGGTTCACAATAAAGCTGGAGAGGCAGATGGCAATGAGAATAATCAGGGTTTTGATGGTTAATTTAATATAATTTTGGAATTTAAGGCAAACTGGGAAGACAATCTAATGATTTTAAACTAAGGATCTGAGATTTTTTTACTTAAAAACATTTTCTTTAGTTTAAAACTGAGTTCGAAAATGAATATGGTGAATCTGGTTAAATCACTTCTGCAGGAGACTAAAGAGGATAACAAGGGATTGGTTTCATGGTGTCAGTGTTTTGTCTCCACATTCAAATAAAATATATATATATATTATATTATATATATATCATATATATATATATTATATTACATACACAAACATTTTTATTTTGATATATAAATATATCGAGATAAAATATAATAGGATTATATATTTATACATCAAACATACATAAATATATATTTAAACATATTTACATATATTCTAATTTTTCTGGCTTAAGTAAATAATCTATACTATTTACCATGAACAGAAACATTAGATAAGAATCAGGTTTTGGTAAACTATTTGAATATTTCATGGGAATTTCCAGTTTTACTGTAGTCAGTAGGTGTCAAATTCCAACTATTCAGGCATACACAACATACGTAATATTGTAATTGTTCTTAATTCTATTCTTTATCTAATACCTCACAACAGAAATACCACTTCAATCTTCAGAAATATCAGCATCCTAACATTTATCAGCTTCGTCACTGCTAACACCTTGTCTCAGGCACCTCATCTATTAATTTATTTTAATTTTAATTCATTGCCATTTCTCCTATACACTTAGTAGCTATTCAAAATATATTTGTTGGATAGATGGATGGATGGATGGATGAATGAATACGTTAACACTGAACTGTCTGCACTATAAAAACAAATCTGAAAAATTTGCTATAGATATGGAAGATTGGATGCCATAAGACAGTCTTTTCTGGAGGTATATTTTTGGCTGCTCTCAGCACATTAATATTAGTAAAAAGTGTAGTAGAAAAAAGATTTATAGGAATAGTGTTTGGGGTTAGAGGAGAGAATCAAGGATATTTAGCAGTGGCATATGGGGCTCAAAACCAGAATTTAGGAAGTAAAAGCAAATCCAAGTTTGATATTATAGAAACCAAGGATAAATAGTACCAACTGACAAACTACCCAAACAACCAAACAAATAAAACAAAGCCATCAGCAGTTAAATAACTAGTAAATGAAGATTTGAAAGTTTTTGCTAAATTCATCAGACATAAGTCACAGGTGAATTAGTAAATACAAAGTAAAATTAAATAGAAACAATGGCATAGTAGAGAAGGATGTTGGATTAAAAGGAAATATGAATGGGAGATAAACTAGACATGGATAGTGCAAGTACAAAATATTCAGGAGCATACAGACAATGAAAAGGAGAGAATTGAGATGATCATTGGATAAAAATTAGAATCAAGGGAATTTTATTTATTTATTTAAATTAGTTATTTTTAAAAATATTTTTTAAGATAGGGTAACTTGTTTGCATATCAATATGAATATAATTGATCCAGTACAGAGAGAGAGAGAGAGAGAGAGAGAGAGAGAGAGAGAGAGAGAGAGAGAGAGAGAGAGAGGGCGAGAGCAAGAGTAAGAAAGAGAGAGAGAGATGTTGAAGACTGCCGGAGTCCAGGCTAAGATCAAACAGTTCCTGAGATGGGGAGTGAGGATTGAGAAAAGAAAGAAAAAAGAGAGACAAAGAGAGAGAGAGACAAAAGATAAGAGTGGGGTGGGCTAACAGTGAATACTGCCCCAGAATTTATTAAGCACAGCATATTTATACCCTTGAAAATGCATGAGAAACAAAACCCACAGATATGCTAATAATTGCTTACATTTACATAAATTCTCTTAAAACAACCTTGTTCCTGTTTTCCATTAAGCCAAACTTCCTCCTTCTGCATAGAGCCCACCTGCTCTGCAAACTTCTAGCCCGCAGGCAACGTTAACCCTGTTTGTAGGGCATTCCGCAAGAATGGCTCCCAACAGAAGACACAGAAGAAAAGGCAGTTCTTGGGCAGTGTCCTTGGTAGAGTGTCATCAGATTTAGAATGCAGCTGTATGGCTGGGGAGGAAGAACATAAGTGTAAATGTAGATCAATTTGTTGATGTGACAGTGAGAACCTGAGGAGATTTCCATTTGAACTTCTGTTTTCTCTAGGAGTAAGGAGTTCATCTACTTAGTTAATGGAATTAGAGAAGTTGAAACATGGCGGAGTTTTGATGAGACTTTAGTAGATTTAAAAATATTCTGTATCTCATGGAGAAGTAAACTGGCAGGAGAAACAGAGTGAGCCCATTGATCAAAAATGGTCCAAGCAAGGTTTGCCCATCATGAAAAATAATGATTTTAATCTGGATCTTTGATTTGTTTTTTTCTACTGCTCTTAACATTTTGAGTGCAAGCATATGCATCTATCACTTTGAAGGATTCACTCTTATGTGCTATATTACTTTGCCTGGATTGTTTCTGGTTCACTTAACATATGCTGATAAAATTGGTTCTGTGAAAGAAAATTTCGAACATACTTAGAAATCTATATAAAATAAGTTATTTACAGAATAACTTACATTTTTAAATATTGTCTAAGGAAAAGCAATTTCTGTTTCCTGAATGAGCATGCATAGACATGGTGGGTGGAGGCCAGTTTAAAAGTTTGTGGGTTTAAAATTAACTTCACAGGCCAGTTTTCTTTACTCATGTTGCAAAAAAAAGGAATCAGCCACCTCCAAAATGGCAAAATTCTGTCTGAGCAATGCCAGAAAGCAATTGAAGAAATAACTGTAATTCAAAAGTTTCTGAAAGTTTAAGATTTATAAGAGCATTTCTGCATTCATATCCACGATAGAAGTAATCAGTACTGAAAGAGAGCTTTCTTTAATCTTTAAAATGTATCAAATAGCTTTGATTAATCTTTGCTTATACTACTTTGGTAAAAATGGATTTGGGGTCAAGGAACTTCAGAATTTTCTTGAGCGTAACGGTAAGCTCTGATAGACCTGCAAAATCAATCCCTTATTAAAGCTACCACGTAAGTGGTGTTGACAAATAAAACAGAGAATCTACAATTAAATTAGCATTTAAGGTAAACAGTGAAAATGAAATTTTTTGTCTAAGTAGGCCTCATACAGTACTGGACCATACTTATACTAAAAATATACACACATTGTTTATCTGTAATGTAAATTTAACTGAGACTCCTGTATTTTATTTTGCTAAATTTGTGAATACTATACAATTTATTCATTATGCAGCAAAAACTGTCAATGCTCCACCTACATACCCTCAAAATACTCTACTTCATGAAAGCTTTTTAACTTCAGACACTTAAGACTCTCTGCCACCACTTTCATATTCGATTTTATTGCAGGGTTAGTGCAGGGTAATCCAGAGATGTGTTTGAGTGTGTGTGTGTGTGTGTGTGTGTGTGTGTGTGTGTGTGTGTGTTGCAAGCAAGAAAAATAGATACCAAAGTAATACTCTTGAATGCATTTGTGTCTTTCCACAGTGCCAGGTTTGTTAAGTGGGACTTTCTCAGATAAACCAATCAGGTACCCATGCAGGTTAACACGCAGCACATGGAGAGAGGAAGCACAGAGTCTCAAGCAACAGAGCTATGGGAGGGAAGTCCTCAGCGTCTCCAAAGCAAGCTCTTTGACTGGTGGTGCGGAAAGCTGCCTGTGGGTCCCAAGCCAACAGCTACAATGGGCCAGAAGGTCAGAGTCTTAGGTTCTTAGCTCACTGTGCATGATGCCCTCAGGTCAGGCTTTGGCATCTTCTATCTGACGCATTCAGCTCATATGGACCTCATAGAGTGAGATCCTCATGCTTATTGACTCCTGCAGATGGGAGCTGATGTTTCTGTGGTTCTGGGTGTTCTGGTTACACCCCAAGGGTGTTTTCCTTATATGCAGGTTGACATGACTGTCATGGCTCCTGTGAAATCCATGATGTAAAGTCGAAAAAGTGAGAGAGAGAAGGAGGAAGGGAGAGAGGATGTTGGTGATGGCTCTGGAGAGCTCTCTCAAGCAATGACAGTCAGGGAGTTGGCAAGTCACTCACCCAGTGTGCTGCTCCCATTGTTCCCAGTGGCCAGGGCACCCACTATTGGGTTTTCTTTCCTTCTGTTACTCATCTATCTCTTTCTCTCCTTCCAAATGTCATTCTCTGAAATTTCAAGAACACATAACCTCTCTCAAAGGTTTGTACTCAAATAGTCATTTTAGGATTTTTTTGGGGGGAAAACCTAAACCAAATTTTATCATTTTAAAGAGTCTTTACTATGGTTATTTTTGAATGTCTTTACTGAGCAGTATTGTAGAATAATGTCTCCCATCATGCCTGAGAGCTAGTACCTGGGAAACTTGTTAAAGACTAAGGCTCCTGTGCTGCATTTCAGATTTTCTCAATTAGAAAGTGTAGTTGGGACCAAGAAATTCATAGATATAATCAACTCCACTCTTCGATTAACTCTTAAGTGGTTAACTTAGATCCTGGATTTATAGCTATTGCTCTAAGACCCATTGTCATTAGAATGAAAAAGTCTCTATTTACATTTGCATTAATTAGCTTGTGCAGAAAGCAGCCTAATAAAGGAGGAAAACACTCGTCTCAAGAACAAGATTTTAGTTTTACCATGACAATCACTGTGCAATCTTGTATAAATGTATAAACTCTTTAGAGCTATGTTTGTTTATCTGTAAAATCTGTAGCATTCTTTGCTGTGCAAACTTCATAAGTTACTATTTTAGCTATACTGTCTTTATTCTCAATACTCTTCTTTTGCATTATAACCATAGTTGAGTAGATTCAAGTGAAAGAGAAATGAAAGTAATTAATAATAATTCTCCTTTCAGGATGGAGTCTTTATGCTGTGAAGGTAATTTATGTTAATTAGAGATCAAATTTTCAGATAAATTACTATCTCTTTGATTATATTTTCTGTTCTGAATTATTTCTCAATCCTGTTATGGTTTTCCTTTTTTTTTTTAAACATTGGTCTTAACTCCTATATGCATGCATATGTTTGGGTGTGTGTGTGTGTGTAGTGTCTACTGAATACAATATTTAATTTCATCAGTTATGGCTTATGTCATGTAAAAATCATCAATTACAATAAGACCTACTGACACTTTGTATTATTATATTTTGACACTTCTATTTGAAGCTAATCCTTCACTATGACATATTCATTCTTCTTATTATTGACTTACGCTCATGGATATCAAAATATATACTTTATTACTTTCTGTTCATCTGCTTCTCTGGTTCTTTTTTATATAAGGTAAGATCAAAGAAAATTAATATATTATCATATGTCTCTTATATTTAACAAATTCCAGCAGATATGTCAGGAAATGTCATATGCTTCTTCTGTTTGGAAATTATCATTATCAAAGGAGCTCTGTTAAGTGGTGCTTATTAGAGAAGTAGGTAAATCAGATTACAGGTAAAATATTTTAAAATATTAAAATGCTTGCATTTTAGGATCTTACCATTAATTAAAATATGACAAAGTGCAGGTCTTTATAATATTTCAAGACCAGTAAAACAGATATAAATTCCTTTATATTTCTTAAAAATATTTGATATCTTTCAAAATTAGAAATTTTAAAAGAAATATAGGAATAGTTAACATCTATCTGATATTAAAATTAAAAAGAAATGCAGAAATTGAATAATTTAAAAGCAGTTTTCTCTATTTTTTAATGGGTGTCTGCAAAAAAGAAAATTTGTGACCTAAGAGAATATAAAATGACATGGTTAAAAAACATGATTTTTAGTAACTCTGAACTTATTTCTTTATTTCTCAATTGATTTTGTACATTGCTTTGAAGTGTCATGTAACTGTATAATAATTTTAATTATCATTTTTCAGCAGTGTAAATTTTAATTCTCATAGTGAAAAAAATGAGAGCAATTTTCTAAAGGATAAACATAAGCTTATGAGTCTCTCATGATGTCTCCAATATTTTGCTCAAATAAGTAAGAAGAGTAACTTAAGTTTTACCAACTTTTCAGTGATTCTCTGACCTTTGGCACATCATGTAAAGCCAGAATTTTGATTCATACATTCTTGTGCCATTTGCCGACTCATAATACCATATCTATGCAGCCAAATAGAGTAGTCAGCATTTCATTTGTTGAGAATAATGAACTCTTTTTGTACACAGATGGAAAAACAAAGTTCTAGAGGGGCTGAGTTGCTTCTTCAATGTTATAACAAATATCAATTTACAGAATTAAGGTAAAGACTAGAGCTGAACATTTTCTTTCTATAATTATCCTAGTGCTATCGGTACAATGAAAGGGTTTTAAGATTTTAAGATTTTCTTAGGACCTTTGGAGATAAAGTCTGTTTAACTAAGTAGGATTATAAACTCATATTTGTGCCCAGTAATTAAATTCACTGGGAACTTTAGAAATCCTGTGTCACAGCATTATTTCCCAGGAAGGTGCTTGACAGAGTATAATGGTTCCAGAATCAGAAGAACTTGCATTCAGTTTTCAGCTCCTTTCACATTACTTAAAGGAACTCCGTAATGTAGTAATGTTCGACCTACACCACAAAGTGGCTGTGCGTATCCACACAAATCATATGATTGGAAAATCACTAGACATTTTGAATTTTCTAATTACAGTTTTATACTAATTGAGTTTTTAAAAATTTTTTACTTATGTGTATGGCTTTGTTTGGTCTAATTAGATGTAAAAAGGATGACAACTAAAGGTATATTCCAATGCTTAGAGAAATGATCCCTTTCCTGTTCATATAGGAAGAGGTTCACCTACTGGGTCTAGACAGAGCAAATCGAAACCTCAGAACTCCATAAGAAAAAATAATATACTCTTTTCATTATGTTGTAGTATTATGTTGTATTGAACATAAAAATTTACCCATTACCTATAACCAAAGAAGGGCTCAGTAGATATTTCTTATTGTTATAGTATTGATCAGAGGAAGGAACAGAGAAGATAATAAGCAGGAGTTGATGGAACATATATGCAAATTAGGCTCCTCAACTCTGAAAGTAGTCTTGGTATATTAACTTGACGTTCCCAAGTGTATGTGAGTAAAGGATGCAATGAAGTCAAGAAGCAGAGGAAGAGGTGTTTTTTTTTGTTTTGTTTTGTTTTGTTGTTTTGTTTTTTAATGCTATTTCTGCAAATGTATGTTAGTGCCAAATATGGAGTATTTTGAAGTATACAACAAGGAGTTTGGATGTTATTTCAAAATAAAGTTAGGGAAATGACATTACTGGGCACATTTTTGATGTAATGGACATAAAATAAGGACCTTGACTAAGGAAGTTTTAGAAGAGATGGAAAAGAAAGAATTGAACCATCTAACACAGACATGATAAAATGGATAAATTTTAAAAAATAAGGGAATAATGGTAAACATAATTTTAATTTCTCTTCTATATTATTATTAATGATTAGGAAACCTGTAAATAGCACAGAAGGACTTTAAGCAGTCAAGAAATATAAGAATGTTTCCTATCACAAGTTGATGCATGAGAGAATATTATAATGAATTTTTAAAAGTATATAAACATTTGCTTTTTTGTTTAGCCAGCAACAGTCTGATTTAACCTTGGGTTAAATTGTTACTATCTCTGTGGGCTTAAAAGGGTGATGGAAAGTAATACTTCCATTCCACTTCAGTTTCCCAAGAGGGCTTGATTTGCATCTTGCTACCTTATTATTTGGTCTAATGAAGGGCTGGGGGAATGGACAGAGCTTTACTGCTAAATCATTTTAATGACTCTTGTTTTCTTGCTGCCTTAGGGAAAATATGATGAAGGGAGTCATACTCCAAACTACTCTAACTACTGATATTCTCAAATTAGTAGCAGGCGATGGATTGTAATGAATCTATACTAATCTGGCAGAGAAGTGACAGAGTACCAGTTATATCCTAGCTATGGTTCTATTATTATCATAGTTGTTATTATTATTATTATTATTATTATTATTATTATTATAAATCTTGCTCTTTGTGCATATCAAATCACGTTCTTTGAGTTAACTAAATTTGTGAAAAACTGAACCTTACCAGACTGACTAAGTGTAGCAATTTATAACTAACTGCATTCTAAATTCTAGTCACTTGTAATCCAATTTACCATCACATTCAAGAAATCTTCTAAGAAAAAATATTTTAATTATTATATATATATGTGCATATGTTTCCATGTGTTTGTAAAAATAAAAATAAGTGGATAGCTATTATAAAACCTACAGACCTAGAAACCAAAGGATTTTTTTTTCAAAATAATCAAAGGTATCTTTAGTGTATTGTAGTCAGCCTAGTTTTGCTCATTTTTATTTAAAATTATTATGGATTATTATTGGGAGACATAAAAGATAACTAAATTAATAAAATAAAATACTATTTAATTTCTGCCTTTGGTTCTAACACATTTTAAGCATATATAAAATTATCTTTGTTTCAATATCTTTAGAAGCAGTTTTGATGAACTGCTTAGAGGAAATACTTGGACCAAAGACTTCAGTTTGAAACTTTGCCCTTTCAGCTAGCTATTCTATATTTGTAAAATGTGAGATAAGAAATCGTACCACGAATGCTTGGAAGATTAAACCTATATACAGGATATGGTATATAAAGGAAACCTTATATTTATTTTTTAATTTTTATTTGTTTGTTCCATCCACTTTTTATGCTGAATTATTATACTATAAAATAGACATTCAGACATATCATCCTGAAATAATCCAGTATTCATTTCTAAAAAATAAGAACTCTTCTATCCACACATAGAATCATATCAAACCCCAACAGTAATTCTGTAAAAAGTAATCCTATAATATAAACTGTTATATATGTTTCACGTTCTAATTTTCTCAGTTGTTCTAGAAATATCTTTACAGTTGCTATGTTCAGATCAGGTTGCAATCACAGTGTCCATTGTGTTTTGTGGTCGTGTCTTGGTTTTCACCAAGAGCTCACTATAGTACAGGATTTGCCTCAGGTAAATGCTGACAATTTGCAAAAGTAAAACCTTATTCTTTACAGAGGGCAAACGAATGCTGATTTTATAAATCACTAAGAGAAAGTTATGTTGAATAACAGCTTTCTAAATATGATCATATCCTAAAGTAAGTTGTATATTAGATTTGGAGTCTTTTTTTGTTGTTGTTTATTTAAATTATTCTGGGTCCCTTAAGGTAATTTGCGTTATATCTTTGAGTATCTGCTCTTTTAAATGTTCTCTTAAAATGCATTTACATTATTTTATATGAAATAGGCAGAAGCAGCTATCATTAACTAAATGAGTCTAAGTTTCTCTCATTTTATGTGTATATAGCTACATATTCTTAGTGAGAAAAGTTAGTCATGTATTTTGCATGAGCTTGAGGAGCTGTTATGCATTTCTTACACATCCCGCCTTGTACTTAAAGATGAATAAATAGCCTTTATTCTCATGAACATTTTATAAGACAAACATCTATGAGTACATTATTTAGCTTAGTTCTCTTGCCCTGTCATACACAATATGAATATTCTATTTCCTAATGCATTTCATGCCACCCTTTCTGTCAAAGTACGCGTGGAAGTGCCTAAACTCTTCAACAGTGAAAATCAACACAGTCATTTTTTTGTCAAAATATTATAATTAGAAGGATCTCCAAGACCTTATTATTTTATAGATGAGGAATCCAAGATGCAGAGATAAAGTGATGCATTTGCTCAGAACCACACAGCCACAGTCATATTTATACCAGAACCCAGGGATCCTGCCTCAGGCTGTTTCCCACTCTACTGCCTTAAACGGAACTGACTATGTATATTTTTTTTACCTAAGAAAAAACATTTATTAATTCTGTTAGTTGGCAAAACAAAGAACATGAGCATTGTTTGCTACTTTGTCCTGGAGTATGAACTAATCAACATGTTAATTTTATTTTATTTTATTAAATCAACATGTCAATGTTATTTGTCATCACCTGAACCATTTTACAGAGCAGTTGTAAGTGTATAAAAGTTCTGAGTAGACCGACCAAACATAGTACAGTTTAAATTCCAGAGAGAATAACTGTTGTACTAAATTACAAAAATACTTCAAAGAAATTAAGTGGTATTATTTTAAGAGGACTTACAAAGAGCAAATTTTATAAATCGACTTCAACAGATTTTTCCAAGTGACTTATAATTTATTAATCAAAGATAAAGTTCTTTGCTCTTAATCTATTCTCCCACCCATCTTACATAATATTTGCTATTAATATTATTTCATAAAATAGTAAGATCCTGGGGAAGCCATGTGGACCATGTAACTTGTCAGTGAAATTAAACATGAACTTTATCAGCTTGAAACTAGGAAACAGTATGAAACAAATTTATGATGAAAATGTACCATTAAAGGAATAAATATTGTAAGCCACTGAAATTTAGGGGATGATAAAATCCTTATCATGGCTAGCCTATGCTAATGGGATACTTGGTTAATATATTAGCTACTTATTTTCACTGTGACCTCATTCTGTTTCACTCTTCTTTAATCTCTCTCTCTCTCTTTCTCTCTCTCTCTGTTCCCCCTTACTTCCCTCCTGCTACACACACACACACACATACACACACACATATATATATGTATATACACATACAATATAACACACCCAAAGAGTTAAATATCTCGTTATTACCTATACACTCCATATCAGAATCAGAATGTTTTATAATAATATAAAATGCTATATATATAATAAAATGAAACTAATGATATGAATACACAATTATTAAAATATAAAAAAGTTATATTTAGATATACACACACACATATTTCTTTGGTTCTTTATGAGAATATAGAATGATCAAATTTATTGGCAGGTATAATAACTACTATAATGTTCATGTAGTGACATCTGCAATATGAGGAAAATATAATTCCTGTTGACAACAGAGTCACAGGTACTGTTAATATTACTAAAGATTTTGCCTGTCTTCTGTTTGAAAGAAAAATACTGCTTCTCAGCGGTCAGTAAAATGAAGGAAATGCATGTTTTGTATCCACATTTGAAGGGACCTTGAGAGTTCTCTGAAGACACCCAAGTAAGTGTGTGGACTACAGAAGAAGAAGAAGAAGAAGAAGAAGAAGAAGAAGAAGAAGAAGAAGAAGAAGAAGAAGAAGAAGAAGAAG
>PVKZ01001407.1:0-405180 GCA_004027375.1 Macroglossus sobrinus | reverse complement strand
CTTTCCTCCCTCCCTCCCTCCCTCCTTCCCTCCCTTCTTCTATTTATACTTATTCATGTAAAACAGAAGTAAATTAGACAAAATACTCCTTCCTAAAGCTTCAGTTCTGGTAACCGGCTCTCCTGCATGTGATTTTGCAGGATTATGATGGATTGAAACACGGAGCACTACACCAATAAATCTACCCCAGCACCATTCAGCATTTTCTAATGTCGTCCACCTGCTTGGGGGAGAGGAAAGGTTATCTCATCCCAAACTCGGCAGCAGGCAAAGGAATTTTCCCATCTGCCTTTTAAACTGGACAGGGAGCTTGTTATTCAGAAATAACTCCGTTATACTGGTCCTGCTTAGAATTGAGGTAGGAATTGTTTAAATCATATAGGAGGTGGTTCTTTGAAAGCCCCAGCTAATAGGAGAAAAGAGAGAGAGAGAGAAAGAGAGAAAGAGAGAGAGAGAGAGACTGAGTGATTGATTGATTGATTTACGATCTCAAGGCAGACTTAATAATACATAACGAATTGCAGCTCTGTTTGGGAATCTCCCTAGATTCCAGGTGCCATTCCCAAGGATTCCAAGTGTTTAATTGAAATTTCTTTGGGAACAGTAGTAATCATTCACTTAAGCATTATATTTATATTTGTGTGTCAAGGAAGGAAGGCAAAGGGCTAATAGAGGGAGTGAGCAGAATGGCTGCTTTTCTGCTGCAGGCCATGCCGAGCCAGCAATTCTCAAAGGAGCGCTTATCCTGGAGACAGCTTGCTTACGTTGTCCCCCAGGGACTGTGGCAGGAGGACAGAGATGTGACTGACAGCTGTTTCTTCCCAGACTGAGGCAAGATACATGATCCCAGTGCTGCCTGTTTAATCAAACTATTTTCAGTTTAGAGGATTAAAACACCTCAAGATGGAAAAGTATTCTGGTATACGTTTATTCTTGGAAAGGCTATTCTTTTTACCTTCGTGGTTAGGATAGAGTGTTTTCATACCAGGGTACTTGTGCCTTCATGAGTTTCAAAGTAAGTTAATGAGTCACTATTATTCTAAGAATATTTTGGCCACTAATTTGTGATGAGATCAAAATAAAAGTCATGATGTTACAAAAATTCTGCTTCCTTTGCATAGTCCGAGATCCTCCCTCCTTTCAGTTTATGTTTCTAGAGTAGTAGATTAGCTTTAAATGGTTGATTCCACATTCTATAAATCTTAAGCGTTGACTCTGTTGTTTTCTGGGTTTTACAGGTGCAGTTTTCACCTACAGATAGAGAAACGCTTGCATGTAACTAGCTTAATTTTTTAACAACTTTTTAACAACTTTATTGAGGTGTAATTTACAGCTCATAAAGCTCTCCAGTTTCAAGTGTACAATCGCATGAATCTTAGTAAATTCACAGAGTTGCACACCCATCATCACAATACAACGTAAGAACATTTATATCATCCCAAAAGGATTTCTCATGCTCATTGGCTGCCAGCTCCAGTCGCACACGATTGGTTTAACTTGAATCGCATGTTGTAATGGATTATACTCATCTCCTAGACTGGGTTTCCTTAGTTGTAGACTTTAGTCTATATTTTTGACTATAGTAAATATTATAATCCTTATTTTATGAATGAGGAAATTGAGATTCAGAGAAGCCAGGAAATTTAGCCAAGGCCCCTAAGCTAAGAAGCTGGAGGAGTTGAACTTTGTTTTGTCTGATTCCAAAACCCCTTTGCGCTGTGTTGCACAATTACTCCTAGTTTGAGAGTGAGCTGGCTCTTGATAGAAGTTGGAGTTTAATCAAAGATTGTTCTTGTTATTCTTGTGTGTATTTAGCATTTTTATTTTCTAATTTCTCAGTTCTCTTACTATTGCCATATATTATATATGTACAAATATTATATATGTGCATACGTATATACATAGTATTTCTCTTTTTTTAGGCTGTGCTAGAGTTTGATGGCTGACGTTTTTCTCATGCTAACATATGTAATATTTATTTTCTTTCCTTTTAAGAAAATTTGTTTTTCCTTTTCGCATATGTATGAGAACATTTCAGAAATGTTTTGTTATTAAAAATAAAATTGCTGATATTGAAACATAGTATTACAATATATATTGACCAACTAAATTTTTGTGTTAAATGTTTATTTAGAGATAATGTTATTCAGGGGGTTTTTTTATGTGTAAAAATAGAGATTTAACATCTGACATATAAGAATGGTGCTAAATTTTATCAATTTTGACTGGTAAAAATTTAAAATTTTTTTTTTAATTTTAAAAAATTTTAAAAACTCGGATACCAACTCATGAACCTGTAACAGAAAATAGTATAGGATGATGAGAAGTTCTTTGTAGATGCCACAATCTGAATTTGACCTGCTTTTCTATTGATCAACTTTATATCCTTCAGTGGGTCATACCATTTCCCCTCCTCCTTTCTTAATACCAAGCAAATAGGTCTGACTAAATGGCAGTTATTGGCTTAAACAGGTGCTCAATAGGAAGTCAATATTTTATCTTTTGGATTACTTAGCTATGTATGTTTCCTATAAAACACAGCTTCAAACCATTCAATATCGACTGCATCATTTGAGGTAAATTTAGCTGATGGAACAAGGAAATCCAAATACATATAAAGGATCAAACACAACCGAAATTAATTTCTCATTCCTGTGAAGTCAGAAATCAGTAATGCTAAATGACTAGGTTCATTTCTTCCAGGTGGTGACCGGTTTCTCTCACCTGGTGACATTGCCATTTTGAATTTATCATTGCTGGTTTCTCCTGTATCAGAAGGGAAAGAGAACATGGAGCAGGGTCATTTGTGTTTTACACTCCCTGACTTTTAAATGGCGTACACGACTTCTGCATCACTGGACACATGACCTGACCTAGATGCAGTAGAAACAGAATGATCGTGCCTGCTTGGGTGGCCGGCCGCTTTCTGGTTTCAGTTCTACACCATGGACAGGAAAACACTGATTTTGGTGGACAGTTATTTCTATCTCTGGGCCCTGAAATTTAATGGGATCTGGAACCTTGGACCAGTTATGTTTTGGGGAATATTGTGGTGCATAACTTGGTTTCCTCTTCTCTCTCAGAGGAGAGATGGTCCTACTTAGCTGTCTTCAAAAGTTTTCTGGCCCACAATTGATATTTCAATTAAAAAGCAGGTCAACTCTGGTTGAAGGGGCTTTGGGAAGGGACTGCTCTAGGCAGGTCCTTTTTAAGGTTTTTATTCTCTCACCTCTTTTATTAATAAATACTTATTCAAATGATCACTATAGAAACTCTAGAGCAGAAACTAAAGACTTGCATCCCAAAGATCTATTTTTTTTTTTTTTTTTGGTGGGAGGAGGACTGCACTTTTTTAAAATTACACTTTCTTAGCCATTATTTGTAAAGAAGTAAATATCACATAAAATTTAGATTTCAGGCTTTTATGGAAAGATTGCAAGACCTGGCCACATTAGTTCTACCTCCTCAAGTGGCAAAAATCTACTGGAGCTGCATAAGAGCTGCCTTATCAGAACCCACTTTCATTTTTCTGCCGCCCCACCCACTCCCCACTCCTCGCTGACCTTTACACCGGCTGACTTAGCTCTTTTATGTTAACCGCCCAGCTTCTGTAAGTCATTTAAATTTACAAAATACGATCCAATGGAAAACTGTGTGACCTCGTTTAAATTTTTATCTTTTTCAGGCAAGTAGATAATTATTAAAAACTTATGAGCAAGAATAAATTGAATCTCCAGTTTCAATTGTTCTTCAACCTGTTTTTGGTAGAAAGTTCTGCTGCTTAATTCTCCTTTTTGGAAGACATTTATTTATAAAATGAATTCTCCACAATAATTATTTCCCACTGGCTGTGTTGCTTCCTATATAGCCTTTTGGCTTATAGGATTTTAGGTTTCTGCTCTGAATTAATTTAAGTAGTGATTTTTCTCTTACTAGACAAAGGGTCTGCATAGCAACAATATATATGACAAAAGACATAATGGCACACTTTTTTTTTTAATTTGGCAATCTTTTCCTTAGAGTTGTAGCTAATAATGTCTTTCCGAGGATGTGTAGTAAAACTTTGACATATGTCATGGTTGTCAAAGTCAGCATTAACACAAAATAATAAGTTATTTAATATAGGATTCAGCTTTATTATTTTTTTCAAGTAAGCTGTCGATCACCAAGTTCTGAAGTGGATTTCTTTAAAGTCTCCCTGTCTCCAGATTGTGTCCCCGGACAGGATCTATGACTCATTATGTCAATCAAACCCCACTTCAGAAGGGAATAAAGAGATTTGTATCTCAAAGCTGTGCATAACAACTCCTCGGCTTTTCATTTCATATTTATGAGCGGTTTACTTTGAAGTGTTTATCAGCCAATGCGCAGGAACATGGAGGAGCCTTGCCTGAAACCATACTCATGCGTCTAATCTGTGAAATGCTTGCTGAGCAGACTAGCTCATCAGTGCATGCCATGCAAAAATAAATACATAAATAAACTTTTTGTTATTTGAAGTCTTGAAGCCATGTCTTTATATGAACTATAAAAAGGAATAAATGGTGCTGAACATTTTGAAATCGGTATAACACAGGAAACTTGGCTCTGTGAAGTAAAAAAGAAGGGAGGAGCAGATAATTTCTTGCTTGAAATAAAAATAGGTAGAATGCCGAGAAGTAAAAATACATAAACATTTGCATATACTTCTCTAAGTTTTTGGCAGTGGGTAATATAAGATAGTTTTCTTGTTGTTGTTGTTTTGTTTTGTTTTTTATGTTTTATTGAAGATGCAATTCTCAGAATGGCCGGGGAGTTGGCACTGCCCAGATGTTGAGACTACTAAAACCTGTTTTGCATTTTTTAAATCTGTACTTTTAGTTATAACAAGCACAAAGAAATAAAAGTCAGGGAAGCGGGAGGGGGCATTCATAGAGTAAAATAAAGTATGTATTCTTGATGAATGAAACTGCTATATTTTCCCATTTTTAAACTACCTATGTATCTTTATTTAATTAATTATGTAACTCAACAAATGTTTATCGAGCACCTACCACACTAAAGCCAGCCTTACAGAAGTAAAGATCAGCCAGAGTTACCGAGGAGGATCTGGTGTGCTGAGAAGGCTGATAAGTCAACCAGTCATTGTCAAGGTCACATATCAATGACTCACTTGACCAAGGGGTGCTCAGTTCTCTGCTGCTTTATGTTGGATTTCATATGTTTGTGCTTATGTCTCATTTATTTATAGCAAAAAGGGGGAGTGATTAAAGAAGTAAACCTAATTCATTTTGATATCTACAAATTATTGATTTGAAAAGCTGGGAGAAAATAAAGTTTAGGAGTCTATAAGCCATTTTCTTATCAGAGTTACTTTCCTGTTCTGCCCTTTTTCTGCAGATTCTTCATAGAGCCTCTCCCTACCTACCCCACCTTACAGTGTTCTAATTGGGAAAAGTGGCTCTGATACCTGGTCTCTCACTAGAAATATCATATAATCACAGTCATTTAAAGCTAAAATCTTTTGACTCAACTAAGAAAGTATGGTATGTGAGAGAGCACGTAGGTTTTGGAGCCAAAAACCAATGCATGAATTGAAGCTGTTCCACCTACTCTTTCTGTGGCCTTTGTACGTTCTTTCTTTTTTTTTTTTTGAGACTAATGTCTTGTTTCTAGTTTTGTTCCGAGGGGTATATGAGATTCTCATGTTAAGTAACCCAGTCTTATAGGTATGATACAAACGATAAGTATTAAGCCATAAATGTTTGTTGAATGAAGTAAGGAACTAACTCATCTGATCCCATCTTTTTTTTATTTTCAAAGGAACCTTAAGACTCAGGGCATTAGGGGCTTACCCCAAATTTGATTGTCACCCCAAATCAAGTTGTCTAGATTATAAAAAATATAAAGTTACCCTGCCCCCTGCATCTGCCTTCCCACCACCATCTACATAGGTGGAGTGGAAAATAAATTTACCAGGAATAAGATACGATATTGTAATTGTATATTTCTATGTTTATCTTATTAGCCTTTGAGATCCCCAAAAGGAAGGACACAGCTTTTCCATCTCCGTATCCCTGGCTGATATCTCTTAGCACACGTTATTGTCTATTTGTAGAATCAAATTGAATTAATTAGTTTGAAAGATGAACAGTGGGTGCCCCCAGGTCCATGTTAGCCATACAATGGCAACGATTCTTGGGGAGACTTATGTTCAAAGAAGCGTAATACCTGCCAGATATGTAGCAACAACAAGCCGAACCTTTGTGGGGTGCGTTCCTGATAATGCTGATGGGTGGGTTTTCTGAAAGGACTCTTTTGGTTTGCTTATCCGAATGGAGATTGAGCACACTGCACACGAGAGAAAGTGATTTGGAGCCCATTCTAAGAGAGAGGAAATCGAAGCAAGAAATAAGTGTTTGAAATAATAATCTGCTGCTGATCCCTAAACAGTCTGAAATGGGAGCACAGGAATTAATGAGGCCCCTGACCCCTTGTGCCATAGACTCATGGGACTTCGGCCAGTGCAGCAGCAATTTCCCTGGTGGCCTGTCCACCGGCTACGAGCGAGCAGACAGAACCAATGCCACCTCTGAGAGCAAAGCTGACTTAATAAGGGAAAGGTTGTCTCTCAGAGGAAGGCTCACAACGTGCCAGGGAGTGTGAATGATATTCATACGGCACCTGGAAACCCCTCAGCAAAGAGAACTGTCTGAATGAAGAACAATTAAGTGTCACATCGGATTTCATTACCCGCCATTCCACAGAAGTAGCAGTTTTGCTGGGGAAAGTTGGCTTTTTAAAAAAAGAAGCAATCTACCACGAGTGACCCCTGATTTAAAAAAAAAAAAAAAAGGCAGAGAGGTGCATCTCACTTCTCGGCTCTGTCGGAAGACATGCTTTGTGACTTCAGAAAGCCCTGGACCTTCCCTGGTTCTCTGCCTCTCAGGGGAGGTAATCTTTGCACTTTCCACAGATGATGTTTATTCCTAAGGCAGTTTGCTTTGAGAATCTTCAATAAACGTGCTCTCTGAATACCAAATCGGAGAGAGAGATAGTAGACTCCCTGCATTTAGGAGTTATCTCCGAAAAATGAGGAAGGGCCAAGGAAATTGTCTGTAATGAGGAAACAGTTGTTCCACTAATTAGGAGAGGCAGGATGACATTAGCACTGGGTGTGCCTTTGCCAAAACACCTAAAAGTACAGACAAGCACTTTTCCTGTGCCTCCGAAACAGCCAAGTGGCCAGAGCATTTGATGTTTACATAGGGGAAGATGTCCTTTGTACATTCCAGGAGGATAACGCTCTTAAACACAGTCCACATTTTCTTTAAAAACTCCTTTGAGCAGGTTGGCGCATTGATTCCTCGTGATTTGGCCTTCCATCCATGTAAGGGTTTCGTGGAGGAAGCAGAGTTGCACCACGACTTTGGTGAGCCCCAGGCACTTTTGCCTTTGCTAGCACGTTCCTCCCTAAAAAATATTTTAAATTATATCTTACCACTGCATTGGTATAAAGACAAATATATTGTTGCTATAGATTAAAATTTTTTTACAAATTAAAAGTTTTTTTTTTCTGAATTTAAAAGAAACTAAACCATTTTTTGTGGGCCCCTTAATGGTATTATGGGCCCTAGTAACTACGTCTACTTGCTTACTGGATAAGGTGACCTGGTCTAATAAAACTGACATGTCTTTAAAAAAAAAAAAAAAAAGGACATGTCTTTTTGTTGCATTCACTCACGGGTATAAAAATATGAATCTTTGTGTTTGGAAATACATACTTCTTGTCTTACAGGTGATGCCTCCATCTGATGAGAAGTAGAAGACTGTGATATAATACTGCTTGATTTCTGAAAACTCAGAATTCATAGTTAAAATTTACGCTAAAGGAATAATTTGGTCTATATACACATAACCCTCATTGCTCTACTTTTCCTCCTAACATAAGAGCCATTCTTTTTTAAGAACAGTGTTTTTTTACAGAAGAATCAAGACAGCCCTAGGTAATGATGGATTCATTGTTAATGTGTGCATTAAAATTGGTTTGCTCCCAGAAGTTTTCAAAGTTTATAAAATTTCAAGTTGTCCCTTAATTCTGTTCTGCAATTGTATTCAACTGTCTGTTCTACACATTTTCTCCCTCTTCTTGATGTCAGTTTCATTCCTCCTACTGTCTCCTGAACCTCTCATACCTCCTGTCCATCCTTAAGGACAAGTGACCTCCTGCCATCTACTCTCTCCCAGCCACACACTCTGCCTTCCTGCCTATCACTACACATAAACAATCTCCACTCTTATCCCAGGCGAAACCCCCAGTTGTGGGCAAAATGTGTCCTGCTGGTCTACTCAAGAATGTTGCTCCTGGAAGCTTCCCACCTCTTTCCTCTACATGAGCCATCCTTTCCTTCTTTCCCACACACACACAGGCTGTGACTTCCCCAGCTTCCATTCATCCACTTCTTCATCGGCCTCTGCCACATTCGTTTACTCCTTATTGCAGCCCATCTCAGAAGAGATATCTATCTTATTACTGATTCCTGCCCTTTATTTTCTTATAAACACAATCCAATCAGATTATCCCTCCACTTATACTTCCACTTAACTACTCTGCCAAGGTCACCTATGATTACCGTGTTGCTACAGCATAACAATCAATTCTTAGTTCTCATCATAAGGACATGTCAGCAATATTTGAAACAGTTAATCACTTCCTCTTTGGTGCACTTCGTTCTCTTCACTGTTGTAGCACATGCTTGTGGCTTCCCTCCTACTGTACTAGTTGATCTTTTTAATACTTCTTTTCTCCTTCCTCCTCTTTGCTTGAAACTCTATAAAACTGATTTAGTTATCAGCCTTTGCTATTCTTTACTTATCTATCTACAATTATTCCACAATGTTGATTTTGTCTAGTACCATGGCATTAAATAGCATCTATATGCCAAAAGCTCCCAAATCTATATTTTTATATCATACCCATCTCATATATATTCCACTACCTACTCAGCATCTCTATTTGTATGTCTAATACACATTTCGAACTCAGATATCCAAGACCGACATCTTGAACTTCTACATGCATGTGCATGCACACACATGCAAACACATGTACAAACACACCATTTGTTTTTCTTGTAGCCTTCCTCATCACAGCCAATGGCAACTCCTTCCTAGTTTTCAGTTCAGAAACACTGATGTCACCTCTTGACTTCTGTGTTTCTACCACACCCTAGGTGCAGACCATTAGGAAATCTATCTCTGCTCACCACTTCACTGCTTCTGTGCAGAATGAGCTGTGCTCATGTCTTACAATGCATTCGAGTGGTCTCCTTGATTCTGTTCTTGCTCTCTCTCCCTAATATTCTAATCCAATAGTCAGAGCAATCTTGTAAAAATGTGGTTTGGATGATGTCACCCCTCTCCCCCAAAACAATGCAATGGCTTTCTATTTTACTCTGAGTAAAAACCAATGTCCTTCAAATCACCCCCAAGACCCTTTAGGACTTATCTCTCATTAACTCTCAGACCCCTTCTCTTACGGTTGCAGCTTTATTCACTTCATTCCAGCCACAAAGTCCCTTTTGCTGCTCCCGTTATATGCCAGGCGTGCTTCAGCCCAGGACCTTTGCACTGATGGTTTCCTTTTGCCCCAGGTATTAGAAAGGGTAACCCCCTCAATTTTTACAAGTATTTGCTTAAACGTCATTTTCTTCATGTGGCCTCCCTAGATCAAATTATTAAAAAATACTCTCAAATGGCTTTCACTAATCTCATTGTTTTTCTTTTCGTGACACTTATCACCTTTGAAGAAATGACACACTTAACTTATTCATTATGTTAACTGTTTATTGTCTTTGTGTCTCAGCTAAAATACAAGTTCCATAGGGCAGAGTATCTCTTTCGTTTACTGATATATCCCAAGCCCTTAGAACAAGGCTTAGCACTCAGTAATCCCTTAATAAATATTGATTGATTGATTGATTGATTGATTGATTTAATGAATGAATGAATGAGGCACTTTACCTTTGTTCTACTTGCTAGGAGTCCCATTATTTTAGGTTTATGTCTCCTCTCATGTATTCATGTGTCTGCCCCCATGTAGTCAGCTTAATATACCTCATTATGATGTGAGATAACGAGATAATATATGTTATAAATGAATGTAGATTACAAGAGTAAGGGCCTGAAATTTTTCGCCACTGCTTCTGTTGCTGTTTCTACTACTTTACAATATTTCTAAAACATTTTATTCAGTACCATGTTTTAGCTATACTGCTAAGTGTTTTATGAGCATGTATAACCTTATCTCTACCATCTATGAGAATAGATATTATTAAACCTATTTTGTAGATGAGGGGGCTGAAAATGGGGGTGTTATCAATTAACTTGCAGGAGATCAAACTATAAGTGGTGGAGTAGGGATTCAAACTCTGGGTTACTTGCTTCTGAAGTATTTTTAAGCACAAGGATAAAGAGTTTTTCTTCTAGCAAGGAAAGTGCACAGGTTTTCTGACAGTGTATCTGTCATGTAATGATCCGTTCCTAATGGTTGCATTTACTTTAAAAAACAAATAAGATTATTTTTATAGAGCAATTTTCGGTTCATAGCCCCCCTCCCTCACATGTATATAGCCTCTTCCATCATCAAAATCCCCCTACCAGAGTTTTAAGCATTTGTTACAACTGATGAACCTACATCGGCATGTCATAATTGCCCAAAGTCCATTTGCATTATGGTTCATTTTAGGTGCTGTTCATTCTGTGGGTTTGGACAAATGTATAATGATATCTGTCTATCATTATACTGTCATACAGAATATTTTCACTGCTCTAAAAATTCTCTGTGCTCTGCCTAGTTATCTCCCCCTGCCTACACCCTGTTGACCATTGACCCTTTTACTATTTCCGTAGTCTTGCTTTTTCTGGAATGTCATATAGTTGGACTCATACAGTACTAGTCTTTTCAGGTTGGCTTCTTTCACGTAGTCATATTAATTTAAGGTTCCTTCATGTCTTTTCATGATTTTATAGTTCATTTCTTTTTAATGCTAAATAATATCCCACTGTCTACATGAATCACTGTTTATCCATTGGTTATATTTACTTTTGTTTTATAACCTTATTCCTGATTGACTGGAACTTAAAGAGACATGCAAATGAAGGCATTTCTTTGTAGTCTAATTCAAAAGATAAACATGAAAATTTTGAATGTCATGACTTAATAGAAAAATAATGGTATCACAAATATTTTAAAGTATGAAATACAGTCTGGTCCCAGGTTTCTATTTTAAAATTATCTTAATTTTTAGGAAAAAAAAAACTTTAAATCACAGAAAAGTACGAAGAACAAATAAAGTACACAATACTCATCACTTGTAATTAACATGTGTTAATATTTTGTAAAATTTGTTTTAGATCTTCTCTCTCACCCCTAACTGCATTCTTCTGTCTGCACCTCTAGAATTAATTGCTATTAAGAATTTGGTATATACCTTTCTAGTTCAAATTTATCCTATCCATATATATGTATCTATAGACAACATATAGCACTCATTATATTTTTCTTATTGTGCTTTTATAACTTGACATGTGTATTTTGAGATCTATTTATATTAAGACTAAGCCCATTATTTTTGATAATTCTCGACTCATAGAATTGCCCTTTTGTGGCACAAAGTGGGTAGTATCAAGGCTTTTAGTTCCTCTCATTGGTTTCTTAAGAGATTTATTTCCTCCCAAAGTAAGCCACTTATGAACTAAATTACTTAACACATTTAACTTTGGTTACAGTTTTGAGTGGATAGTGTGAATATCTTGTTGTTTTTTTTTAAAAAGTCATCAGTTGATGCCTCTAGATATGCCAAAATCCTTGTGAAGCTGTTATCTCCATTGCAGGTGAACACATCCATCACTCGCTGAAAGTAATGCTTGTAAAGTCCCTTGGTTGATGGCCCTAACCACATTGGGAATGATGTATTTTAGTGGTGACTTAGTCTCTAGTATTGCTGAAACCGATCAGTTACAACATCACTCACAATATAAACATAATAGTGCTGATGGTAGAATATTTCAGCTGTAATGACATGAGATTTTTTTACCCCACTGAGCAAGCTTCTGTATTCTATTCCTGAATTTCTTTTTGACATTGAGTTTATATGACTCAACAACTCTCTATAAGTCAACAGCTGCCAGATGCTAAATGTAATTAAGGCTTTACATGTATTTGTAACCTAAGACATGTGTTTGGAACACAGGAAACAAGGTGGGAAAGAAAGAAAAAGAAAACTCTTGACTCAGTTTCAGTTATCCCCTCCCTGTCTAGTGGATGCTAACAGGCAATAGGAAACTAAGGTCTAATTTTCTATGAGCTCAATAGCTGGATGCATAACATGGTTTTAGGTAAATATCTAAATCCTGACAGTAGTCACTGATGAAGCTTTTGATTTCAGAAATGGGTTTCCAAACAAGACAATATCATTAATATTACTCCGAAATATTTTTAGTTACAGTATTGACTCTGATTAGTTACTGAAGCAAAATATCTGCTATACACACATTTTCCTGGTGGTAGACTGTGATCTAGATGTTTCACTAGTTGTCAGAGTATAGATGAGTTCATTAACTGCTGAGATCTAGAATAATCCTTTAGTGATGGAAAAGTCAAAATGTTTTCTAAACATCAAGTGCCTCTTAGAGACAGGGACCCTCATGAGTACTGAGAACACAGATGTCACATGCCTTTGTCACAATTTCAGTTGATGCTGGTAGCTTTTCCACTGACACATCAAATATTCCTTGTATTCTTTGCATTACTTTGAGAAAGCAGGATATTACATTACTCACTGGAATAAATATGGAATATATCTAAATACATGCACCTTTTAACTGGAAGAGGTATTCCATTTATATAGCAGTAGAAAAAAATTGAAAATGGAGCCGTGCCAATTATTTTGAAGTTTTACACTGACTATTAACATAAGAATAGTAATAATAGCTAATAATTATTGACATCTCACTTTGCTCTGGAATGTTCTAAACACACACACACACACACACACACACACATACACACACACACACAATGACCATATGTGGCAAGTGCTACTATAATTTTCTCCATTTTATAAGTGAGAAAATTTAGATATATCAATATTAAATATCAAAACAACACTATAATCCCAAAGTAAGAGGAATCTCTACACAGCTTAAACAAAACAAATTAAGAATGAAAATGAGCTAAAGGAAAAAAATCTAAAGACTGAATTCAAGATCGCAGTAGGTCTTCACTGAGAGCAGGCACTGCTGTCTAAGCTGCAACTGGGAGACTGAACCTTGGGCTTAGAGCAAGAAAGAGGACATGAAACTGAGATCCTGCATTAAGCAGGAAACTCTAAAAGAGATATGTGGTTAATCGTATTACATGGGCTAGACGGAAGCAAATCATATCTTTCAGGAGACAAGCATCCTCAATTTAGGCCTTTGTGATTTTTAAAAATTAAACCAATGTCAGTTAAAATTAAATATAGTTAAGTACATAAGAAAACATACCTTCATAATTAAGAGCAGGCAAATCAACAACCAATTCTCATCTTTAAAGTCCCAAAATATTAGAATTTGTTAGATATGTACTTTCAACTATGTATAATATGAAAATTAGCAAGTAAGACTAGAATAGAAAACTGAACAGAAATAATTAAAAAGAACTGTTTTAAAAATGAAATACATAATTGTTAAAATTTTAAGAAGTTTACTGTATACAGTAAATATGAGATCAGGCACAATTAAAGAATCATTCGACTGAAAAAAATAAAAAGAAATTAACAAGAGACAGTACAGAGAAAAAGATATTAAAATATAATAGAGACATTTGGAGAGAAGAATGGCATTTAATTAGTAAAAAAAAATAAAGAGTGCAGAAGTATGTAAGAGGAACAAGTGAGAAATTTTTAGAATAAAAAATCATGAATTAGAAGTCAAAAACAGACATATAAGTAAAATATCTCAACACATTTGGAAACTTAATAAATATGTTCAATAGAAATATGATAATATTTAAACAACAAAGAAAATGCCATGAATCAAAACTTGTGAGATTCAGTAAAAATAGTTCTTAAAGAGCAATAGATAGCCTGACAAGCTTAGAATAAAAATGAAATAATAGAACACTAATGACATAAAGAATAAAATTTTAAAGATATGAAAAAGAATAATTGAATGAATTCAAAGAAAAGAAAAAGGGATCATTTGTATACATAAGAGTAGAAATTAAACTAAAAAACATATACAGATATAATAAGCAAAATTTTGTTTTTTGATAGAAAAAAACAATAATTGGTGAAACCAATCCAGTTAAAAGAAAGAAGTCACAAATAAATTATACCAGGAATGAAAGTAAAGGCATCATTCTACAAATCTAGCAGATATTTAAAAGGACTCAAAAAATACTCACATAACTGTGCTGATCCATTTGAAAATGTAAATGAAAATGGCATATTCATAGAAAAATATATTGTTCCAAAACTTTCAAAATCAACTCAAGAAAAAATAGAAAGTATTAATAATCCTATAATTTAAAAACTGATGAGCATCATAATAGCTGTAGTGAGTTGTACAGTTACTCTGTGGCAGGCAGCATTTTACGTATTTTTACCTGCCTTCTTTAATTTGATGCTCACAATAAGCCTGTGAAGGTAGGTGCTACTTTTTATGTCCATTTTATGAATGAATAAATGTAGACTCATTGGGAGTAATTAATTCTAAGAATATAGGTCAACAAGTATTTTTAAAACAGACACTGGAACTCTCACTTTAACCCTAGATTATAGTGACTATTTTATAGGGTGGCTACCTGACTTAATTGGAAAACTATATAGAAGCATTTAAGACAGTGCTTGCCACACGATGAAGTCCTCAGGAGATGTAATCTAATTTAGTAGCCATTCTCAAACATAGGACAGCTAGACTATTGCAGCAAATTCGCTATTTTCTCTCTCTTTCTTTTTTCCGGTTAAAAATATTGTGTGGATGGATAGGCAGAGTCTCACATGATCAGATACATACCCTTATAATGCTATTTCACAGGATGAGAGATTGGTACAGTTTTTAGCACTGGGATTGATTTTTAATCTTGTTGGAATTTTTATCAGTAGAAGAGTCTCCATCCAGCAAACTAGGTTACTGGACATTTCATTTCCATTTGTGATTTGGCAGTTGTTCAGCAGAACCTTTTGTTGTGTCTGCTTTGTGGTTTTTCAACTTGGGCTTCGTTCAGGTTGGAACGTGAAAATGCCACCATATCAGAGGAGACTGCCACGTTCACCTTTCTCCTTGACGTTACAAAGCTGACAGAGAAACCAAGAATATTGGACACTCTCGTCTTCATGAGCCATTTTGGCATTCTTTCATTTGGAATGGGTTTATTTACATTGGAATGATTCTAGGTACAAATTATAAGAGTTGTGACACATTAGACATTCATATAGAGATTAAATCATTTAAAGTTTAAAGCATCAAAATATCAACATTTTAGGTTCTGCACATAAAAGAACATTGTGATTCTTAAAGTATATTTTTGAAAAATAAACATTTGACTCAAGTTTTTATGACTTAAATTCTTAAATAATAATGCATGTACATCTATTCTGTAATTTTAAGCCACAGGACTTTTTGTGAACAGTTTTGTCAACTTTTGGGGAAATACCTGTATGTGTAAAATCAGGTGAACTTTAGAAGGGCATTAAGAGAGAGTTTATATGAACAATTTTAGTATACACAAGCATAAAACATTAGCATTCATAAGTGGTTCCTTCAGTGGCTTTCAAAATTGTTATTATTGTATATACAAATAAGTAGATTTTAGATTTGTATGAAAATAATGTTTTAGGTAATGGCGGTAATTGTTTTGGACTCATTTTGTGTGGCTCATACATATTTATAATTGCTCAAAATTGAAATAGAAGATATTAATATTGAATATAACAAAACAATTTGGTGATACATTTTGATTAAGCAAACAAAAATAAAAGTTATGTGTTATCATTTATAATTGCTACATTTTTTGATAACTTTCTATTTTGCAGAAGTTTAAGGCATTAGGTCAAATTACTTCACGTACTGTGATAAAAAGAACTACAGCATTATAGTTTATACCCTTTTCTTAAATAACTGTTTGAAGAATTTGGAGTTGATATTCATTTCTGACTTTAAAATATAGGCTCTAACATTTGCTCAAGAAAAGTGACCCTTGTTTATTTACAAAGATTCTCTTTTTCTTAGGATAAATGAACCTAGAAAAAGGCCACTTAAAAAAAGGAATCAACATTCAGAAAGAACCACAATTATATGTTAAAACATAAAAATAATTCATTGCAACTTTATTTTGAAAAAAATTCATTATCGAGTATATTTTATTTTATGCTTAATACAATTTGTCATTTCAACTATAATTATTGAAAAGGACAAAGAATAACAATTTGTGTAGGGGTATAATATACACTTTATAGCAAAATTATGACTGTACAATATTATATCATTTACTTTAGACTTGAGTTTGACAGCATGGTCAGAAAGGGTCATTTTTTGAAAAAAAAATATGAATATGTATATTTGATGGATTCATTAATTTTCCTAAGGGCCTCTCATTAACCTTTTATTTAAATAATTATCATTTCTCATTCAAGTTGAGATTTTGGTTTTGGTTCTTGGTCTGATGCGTGATTTTTTTTTTTAACTGTGTCCTGGCCATTTGAAGTATTATTTGAAACTTCAGATCTTATTTAAATCTCCTGTTTCAGCAGCCCTCCTCTGACACCAAGCCAGTGGAAAAAGGGGGACACTGAGGCTTGACCACAGGGTGAAAGTGAAAGTCGCAGCTGGCTCCTAACCTGGATTGCGGGAGGAGACAGGGGGATGGGGCAGAGTGGGGAGGGTGCCATCATGCTCCTGGGTGGAGTTGTGTTTTCAAACTCCCGTCTAGGGCTCTGCAGCTACCAAGCTGGTTGAGAAGAGGAAAGACACCCTCAGAACACTTGCCCATGAGTCTTCCAGTGGTGGCGAAATCAGGTTTCCTGGGCAGCCTCCTGTGACAGCGGTGAGGTGGGAGCAGGCAGGTGCTTCAGGACCACTGGGTGGGGATGGACGTCCAGGATGCTCTCATGGCCTCCAGTGACACATTGTACAGGAGCCAGACAGGCTTGTTCTCCCTGGATGAGAATGAGTTCCTGCTCACCGCTGGTTGTCTTCGATTCCACTCTGATGTGTTTGTGGATTTGTGGGCGGGGACCCCTCATACAGCAGACTTTACTTTGGACTTATTTTGTCTGCCCCCATTGGCGTTTCCAATTTACTAATTCTCCAGCACTAGGTCTGGGATATATGAGGCGAAAAGAAAATTCAAGGAACTCACCACCATGTCCCTCCTAGGACTCCTAAGTCTTCTGTCTTCTTCTCAACAACTTCTAGGCTCTTTTTATGTATGGATTTTGTTTGCACTGTCAAAGGTTTTTAGCTGTACTTAGTGGGAGGAATAGAAAAACGTGGAAAATTCCATCTTGGTCTGAAACCAGAAATCCATCCAATCATCTTCTGAAGAATTCATTATCATGCCAACATCTATTTTTGTTTTCTCTTAGTAGCTTAATTCTGTTGGATTTTGGTTAGCTCTCACATTAGCACCAATTACTTTGTACTTCCAGCAACTAATTGGTGACATAGACACTGATATGGTGGTTGATAGAAAAAGAGATACTAGTAGAGATGAGAGGGGATTCATTTTATAAGTGATTTTTAGTGACTATTTTTATATTTGCTCCCCTATGTAAAATTTCTTCTCTTAAATGCAGAGGACTCATCCTGTGAACATTTCAATAATAAAAGTCTTCTGTATTGTACTCCACCATTACAACAGTTAACTTTTTTCTTCCTGCCCTCATAGTAGAAAATTTGTTTAAATGCTGACATTTTCAATGCTATTTGTATTCTCTGGTATTACCATGACATGATAATTCTGACTTAGCGACATATGTGCTTTTTCCTAGTTAAAGGTTATTTGAAAGTGTGAGAAGTTGTTAAAAACTTAGAAAATAAAGCCATGATCACAATGCTTTGACATAGCCTTCCTTAGAATCATATCCCCAAATAAAGTTAGTTGACCAAAGGACGACTCTTTATACCTGTTGCAAATTTTCTCTCTAAAAAAGTTTTGGAGAAGATCTGGGTTATCCTCGGGTTATGACCAAGAAAAAGACAAAGCAAAAGGAAATTATCAAGAGAGTTATTTTTAAAGATTTCTGTTTTGCTATCCCGATCACCTAATAGCTTTCAGACATTAACATTCTCTCCCATCACCTTAAATTATACTATAACTCCATGATGTAAACATCGATTTTTTATAATCGTTCGTCAATAAAAACAACTTGCCTTGATAACATTAATATGGGACCACAGTGGGCTGTTTATTGGCAATAGGCATAAAAACATACCTGAGATGAAATGAGTTTGACATGTTGCCTTCATCTACCTTAATCAGTGATATCAAGGATATTGGAGGCAGATAGAGGGTAAACATCTCTTTCACAATTACTAAAGTAGTGTGCTTCTTTTTATTGTTCTGCAAGATAATAAAGAAAGAATGAAATGATGACTACTTTCCACTAGAGACCTTAGCTTGGAGAATTACACAATGACTAGTCTCTTTCTTTCATTCAAAGCTGCCATGGAGCTTAATAAAGACTCAATTATACAAGATGAATTAAAGCAAAATCAGTCTTCTATCAATGAGCAAAGTAAGTGCAAACAATACGTTGGCATACTATTAAAATTCCCCTGTATATGTACATGATGAGCATGGGGCTTCACGCTGTAAGATGAACTACATGAAAGTTTTGTCTGAAGTAAATTCACATAGAAAAATATTTGGGAAACTGAAGGGGGCATGATAACTTCTCCACGGATTAAATGTCCAGTTCATCAAAGTAATGAATCTACTGCTGGATGGACGTCCGCTGGGCAAGCTGTGAAAGGGTGAGGGTAGGGCCACCAGATGACCTATTTTCTGGTATTACCATGATACGATAATTCTGACTTAGCAACATATGTGCTTCCTGCCCTTTTCCTATATAGTATTTATTACTGTATAGATTGTAGTTTGTTTATGTGATTCTTTGATTAATGTCTCTTTACCGATGTGACTATAAATATCATGCACTGGATTTTTATAATGCTCACTGTTGTATCCCCAATGACCAGCACAGCACCAGGAACAATAAATATTCATTGAACGATTTAATAAATGATAGACCAGTTTTTTCTTTCTACTGTGTATACAGCTCACCTATTTCATATCTTAAACCAGAGAACTTAGGAAAGGCTTGGTCCAGAATATGTCCCAGACCCTTAGAATGATGTTCTTATTCTTTGGGTCAGTTAAGAACAAAAAGATACCAAACTAGTAATTGTGAGTCATGGGTGGCATTGGGAAGGAGTGATCCTATTGGAAGAGGAAGATGAGGTGTTTAAAAGGCCATATTTTTGAGGAAACAATTCTGTTTTTAGAGGAAACCTTGCCTTTCTAGAAGCCAGAATGAACTTATTTACTTTTTTCTGCTGAAATCAGTACAGGACCTCCGATTTTCTTCATGATGTTGTTTGTTTGCGACTTTAGGGCCATAAGCTCCAAGTCGAAACTCTTGAAATATACTTTTTTTCTTCTCTAACATTTACAGTACTTATAAATTTCATGCAAATTTTAACTGATTCATGATCATCTCAAGTTTGTTTTAACAGAAAAATCATGTTTTAATTTCTTATCTTTAAGTAAATTTGATAACTAATGAAGAGACACTCTATTTATTCCATGGCTTCCCATGGCCTGAGCTTACTGCCTATTACTACTAGTACTCAGACTGGAAGCACATGAGATGCTCTGAAAACTGAGGCTTCTTTTTCTCGCACAGATGTTTTCCTTTCCCAAGGAGGATTTTTGAAGCTAGTTCCACATAATGAGATGTGGGGAAACCGTCAGAAAAGTTGCCTTAATACATAAACACTCCATTTCAAATGGAATCATATAGCTAAAAATCCCCACATGCGGAATAAAAGCATGTATGTTTAATTTGGCGCATTTTCATTTATGGTAGGGAAAGGAAGCCATATATTTCATGGCTGTCTAGAACAAACATGAGCTCTAAAGACAAGAAGGAAGAATGCTAGCATTCAACAACTTGTTTTTTATTTACTTAAGAATGTGAAAATCAACACTAGGGAGAAAAGTACCGTAGCATCAGATATACATATTAACTCAATACCTTTAATTTGCAGACTACTGAGAGTGAAATATACATTTTAATGTACAATTATGAGACAGTAGCGAATGACCAAGGATATAAACTGGAACAGAGTATGCTGGGCAGAGAATTTCAGACAGCATGACACAGTAGGCCCAGGGAATAAATGGCAGCACTTAGAACTGTGCTGATGGCCATGAGGACATCCCTCTTCCCTACACAGGTGATAGGAAACCATCTCATGCCCACAGGACTGTTTGCTTGGGTTAGCTCCCCAATGAGTAGGTTTTAGTCTGCAGAGACAATTATATTTAGAATTGGGTTTGATTCCCTTTCCACAGCCAAATACGGCTATGGAAGTTCAATGTGCAGTGAGGAGAGGAAAGTAAGACCTCAGAATAGAAATACGTGCCTGTTACAGATTAAAGTCACACTAGGTTAATATGAACAGTTATTTGGTGCTTTTTAAAAATAAAAGCTGAGAAATGATATGTGCGTGGATTATTGTAGACTGTGAAGTTTATCGTGAGCTTGCAGACATGAGTGACAGGGAATGATTCTCATATAATCATACCTAGAGTGAGTAATCTCACGGTTCTGATGTTGTTTATACAGTTTACTTACAGTAGTGCATTTCTTCACTGCATTTTGTTATTGTCTATACGTTGGTTAAAGAGAGAAAAACAGCTTTATATGTCAATAAATGAAGTGTACCACATGATTCCATCTAATTTGCATTGAAATCTTAAAATGTGTTTTTTTTTTTTGAGAATCTGAATGGTAAAGCACACAAATAGAGCATTCGCTATGCAAAAATGTTACCAAGTTGGTTTTTGATTGAGACCATTTTTACATTGTAGAAAGAGCACAGACTTTGGTTCTGTGAATTAGAGGTGAATCCTGGACCAGCCACACTCCCAGGTGTGATCTTGGACACATTTTTTAACCTCTATGTAAAGTATTTAACTTCTAAACTGCTGGACTATTATGAGATTTAAATAAGATAAAGCTATAAAGTGACTGGCCCCAGGCCTCACACATGGTAATATATAAGTGTTCAATAAATGCCTATTCTCTTCTTCTCATAAAACCACACACCCACATGCACTCACATCCACTGTCCATCGGTGAAACCTACTTTTGGTTTTAAATTGTGTTAGCAAGGAGAAATTGTTCGATATCACTTAAAAACAAAAGGACTGACTCTGCATCCATAGGATACTGATGTAGTTAAATATATAACCCATTTAACACACAGTTATCCTGAGAAGAATTTAAGAGATTGATGCCCAGATTTTACAGATGGAAACAGTGAGGCTCAAAGAGTAAAAGGCTTGCCACAGTGAGACCAGTGGGAAGTTAGGACTGGTACCAGGTCTCCTGGCCACCACTCACATTTATTGGAGGATTAAGGTTCTTTGGCATGAAGACAGACTGCTCAAGATCCGATCCAGGTTTTGCCACAACCTAGATGTGTGACCTTGGGTAAGTCACTTAAATTCTCTGTTCCTCTGTCCCCTTATTTATAGAATGATTGAGATAATATTATCTTCTTTCTAAAATTGTTATAAAATTTAAAATAAAAGTTGTAAAATAAAAGATACCTGGAGCATAGTAAGTGCTCGGTATGTTAGGTACTATTATAAATTTGGCATTTTTTGTTTCTTTGCTTTTTAGCTACATGGTGCCACCTGGACAACAGTAAATGCTTAAAATTTTTAAAAATAAAACCTGAGCATTTTGTCCTAGGATTAAAATCAACCTTAGATGCTTACTTTTTTTTATTCTCCAATTTACCCCGATATCTTAAATACTCTTGTGCAAGACCTCGTCTGTATACACTTTGGCAAATCTTGCCAGTTTTTTTTTTTTTGATGAGAAAAGTGTTTGCTTTTTGTAAGAATGAAATTTAACTTTATAAAGCATTTTGCAGCTTTTAATCAGTGCCTCTTGCTGTCACCCTAGGAACTAACTTCACGCTTGCTGAGCTGGGAATCTGCGAGCCCTCCCCGCACCGCAGCGGCTACTGCTCCGACATGGGCATCCTTCACCAGGGCTACTCTCTGAGCACAGGGTCCGACGCTGACTCGGATACAGAGGGAGGGGTGTCTCCAGAACACGCCATCAGACTCTGGGGGAGAGGGATAAAATCCAGGCGCAGCTCCGGCCTGTCCAGCCGTGAGAACTCGGCCCTTACCTTGACCGATTCTGACAACGACAATAAGTCAGATGATGAGAACGGTAGGCCTGCTTCTTCAATACCTTTGAATGTCTGGGTACTGCACAGTGTTGGGCTTGGGGCGTTTTTATTTATTTATTATTTTTTTAATAAAGAGGCGTCTAAAACCATTCATTTTTCTTTTAAATTGACTTCGTCTACCCAGTCTGAGCTGGGGGAAAATAAACCAGTCAACCTCAAGTGCATAAGAAATGAGAAGAGAATTGTAAATCTCTTTTTGATGATAACACAGTAGCCCGGTATAGTCAGTCGGTCTTATTAGCAAGTAAATTACATTGCAAAAGTGGAAACTTGATAAACTATGACCTATACCTAGAAAATGTCCTCTCGCCACAAGTTTCTAGGTCTCTGTATTGATTTGCCCTTCCCAGTTAATGGCAACCTGGGTTATTTTTTTTCATGAAGATCTCTTAAGAATCCTACCTTATCTTAGACTTTCATTTCCAGGCGGCAATGCCTCATATCCGTATTGAAGATCAAACTTGGAACAGATACTCTGGAGTTTAATAATGACAAATAGGAAGAGACTTGTCTTCAAAAAAGTGTTCTCTTATATGTTTACTTTTCTCCTTGGTACCTGTGTAGGTTAATGGCTTCCCACATCTTCTATCACAAATCACTATTGCTTATCCATCAGCTTTGTAGATAGGTTTTAATGAAACTTTGAAAATTAAATGCTTCCGATCATTAAGCAGTAAATATAGGGAAGCCTAAGAAAGTCATTAAAGAGATAAGGTGCTTATTTGTGGATTTCTGAGAGACTCAGAACTGTGTTTAGTCAAAAACGTTTTTAAAAGACAAATTGCATTAGCTACAGTTGATTTATGAAGAAAACATCAAATGCTATGTGGGTTGTTATGAATATATTGTGTGTTTGCTAAAAAGAATTACCATTAAAATGTTTACAAATAGATCAGTTAAGGATGTTTATATAAAATATTATAAACTCCTACTAGAGCAGCTTTAAGTATATTCTTGCATTTAAAAAAAAGAAAAAGAAATTTGCAGGCGTATAGCTTGTTGTGAATGCAAAAGCATAGCTAAATATTACTTAATCTCAAAACTGTTGAAAATACATCATTTCCTAGGTAAGTTGCATAAATTGAAAAAGATGTCACTTTGTTGCATTTAAAGTTATGTTTAATTCTGAAATAATTTATTCTACAGTGGGGACAAGGGGATGCGTCTTACTTATGCCTTCATTCGTGTAGCTAATCAAGGTGTGCTCTCAAGAAAAAATCTGCACTTGACTCCTTTTGAATTTTAGCAGAATTCTGACACTTGGCACATACAGCACTCTATGATGCTTCGTTGATAGGAAATTACTTTTAGAAGTTTTCGTAAAGGCATACATTGAATTCATTTACTGATGTACTTTTTTTAACTTAATTGTGTATTAGATAGGATTATACATGGAGGTAGTTCGATTGCCTAACAAATAAATAAAATCACTTGCAATCCAAGAACTTAAGGAACATTTTTTAAATAAGGTGTGTCAAGAGATCTTGCACATTTGATATTTTCACTGGTCTCATGGGAACCAGCTACACAGAATTATTTATATGTAATTATAGAATCTGTACCCTCTCTTGTTAAAACTATATCCATCTTTAAAAACTCAAATAATAAGGGGAGGTTTCCAGTGATGCAAAAGGGAGCAAAAATGCTGGCCTTAAATTAATCTAGAACTGTTACAGATGGTAGAACTTTATAATTCATGATATATTTGGTAGACCAGTAGTCATCTCCTTTTTCCAGCATTATTTGAAACATCATATTTGAGCAATTTTCACCATGAGGGAGCCTATATAAATACCTATGTACTGATAAGAAATACAACCTTAGATACAGCATCTCAGTTTTTTCTATAATACTAGTTAAAATGTAGTCTGAATTGCATAACAAAAAATAGAAGCACTGAGCAACTCTCTCGTGCCTGCACCTGGCAGAGCACAAAGGAGATACTGAAGCCAGAGTCCAAGGTTTGGTGATAGATGGTTATTTTAAAATGTGCATTTAGAATGTGTTTCCTTTTCTCTTCTTAAGATTCTTCAGTAGTTCCCATATTCAAAACAGGTGCATAATGCACGTTCCACTGTCATTTGGAGCCAGAAATAAAAACGAGAAATTTTACATGTCACGTTGTCAACTCTTTTAAGAAAATAAAAAGTGAGGCACGAGCTATTCTGCAGGCCAAAGTGTTAACTTCAGTCAACTTCTTGCTCTTTCCTTTTGACAAAGTCTGCTTAGCTCGCAGAGAAATCAATGTGTTTTCACATCACTGATTCTATGAAGTTGGGGGCTGTATTATCATATAGATTGACAGCTGCCCCACTGGTTCCACACCGCGGCGTGGACACTCACGAAGCCATCATTAATTTCCTCACACTCGTACCCCGCAATGGCTTCCTCCATAATAAACACTATGTCCTTCAGAACCAGATCAATAACCTTTTAGGTATGCCTCTCTTGAACAGGAAGTAACAAGAATCTATGCTTTGAAAAAATAGAAGCACTCCGATTTCATTTTAGATTTTAAGGATACGGGCTCATACAATGCATCTTTTCTTTGGATCCCATACCTTTTTAAATTTCATTTTTATGGTAGGATCCGGGGGGTACATAGAGTTTCACAGTGCTGATTTAAAATGTCCTCTATTGTGTTTTGCTAAATATAGGTAGAAAGTGAAAACATCTCAAAAACCACCTTCTCTCTCTATAGTATGGAATATGTGTCCAACCTTATGACAAAAATAATAAAATTCCCAACTGCCAACAGTTCTTCTTCATGCTGCTGTGACAAAGATGACCTACTAGAAACTTGAAGTCCTGTTAAGCTGAACACAGAGGAATTTTTCTTTTTTTTTTTTTAATGGACATTTTAGAATTACCACCACTTACAGCTCTGAGTCCTTCACTCGCTGTGTGACCATCACGTTAACATTGTGCTGGGTTGGGTGGCTTTAAACAGATAAAACCCTCGGGCTCTGGCTATTTTATCTGGTTTTTAAGTCTGTCTTTGAGTTAACAATGGCTTAGTTAGAAATGGCAGTGAGAGCTGACAACAGCTGGGCCGTTTTTACCCCTGCATCTATAGAAAGGGCTTTTCCAGTGACTTCAAATTAGAATCATGATTTTTTTTTTTTTTTGAGTAGTAAATGTCCCACTTATATCCTCTCCGAGGCCCTTGGTATCACCCGAGTTAGAAGAAAATGGGGCAGTCACTAATACACAAGAATAACTAATTGCCTTCTTAAAAATGCGGAATAGCACACACTGTAAAAAAAAAAATCTGGTCTATGTACTCTTGAGTCTCTTAGACAGTTTCTTCACCTTGGGGACTTTAAAATATCCTTGAGGTTTTTTTTTTTTTTCCCCTACAGCATAACTCTAGTTTCAGTTGTTTTATTGGAAATGCAGAAAGAAAAAGGAAAAAGACAAAGAAAATGAGCTTTGCTCTGGGATAGGAAGCCAAAAATTACAGAAAACTCAATCTGGCCTCAGCTAAAGCTTTAAAAAAAATTATCCTATCGTTCCCCTCTCCAATTCCACCCAAAGTAAATAAGGACAATGTTCATTTTCATCTGTTGTCAATTGGGAAATTTATAATTCTCATAATGTACTTTGAGGTTGAAAATATAAATGTTGGGTTAATTCCATTGCATTTCACAAAATGCATTTATAAAACAGGCTGGCTCTCGGCACATAATGGATTTGTGTAAAGTGTATTTGTGGAACACAGATTCTATTAGATTGTGAGTCCTCTTGGCAGAGGTCTGCAGTGTTCGTGTCTCCTCGGAAGGGCTTGAGCACACCCGCGTACTCGCTGCATGTTAATTGAGACACGAGGCATGAACTCTGAGGGGAGGGAACACCTTCCGTAGTACCAGGGACAGTGTCTGCAGGTTGTTAACTGCCAGCCACATTGCATTCATTTGTCATATGAGGTAAGTTTTTTCCTTTCTCTTCAAAAAGCGGCTCCTCAGTAAATTTCGCAATAGAGTGCCCTGTAAGTAAACACATCCAAGACCTTCTGTGGGTTTCTTTCTCTGCTCCTACCCTTAAACTTATCATGTGTCTTATAATCTCCTGTACTCCTCTCTTCTCCCCGCCCTACATTTAAAAGTTACAGAAAATGCCTAGAACGATGTAAAACTTACTATAGATGCACCAGATAATTATATCCCAGGGCTCATAATTTTGCTCTTAAAGTCAGAGTAAGAATAATAAAAGAGTTGGCTACAAAAATCATATAGTAATATTTGACTGTACTTTTGATGTTGACACGGAGATGATTTTTTTCCTCCAAATTTTATGGAAAAAACTTCCATATAACGTAAAGAAAATGTCTCAATTCCTTAAAAAACATGAAAGGAAACTAAACAAACTTCACATCCATTTTGGTGACAATGATTTCAAACTGTGTTTTGAAGCTTTATTTTTTTATACATGCAAAGTTGAAAGAGCAACATTTATAAAGAAGAATATAAATTGAGTATGGATCGAAAATAAAAAGACATGAGAACAAAATGTCACAGGTTCTCAGTCTTGTCTGTTCTGAAAAATTAAAGGATGATTTTATTTTAATAACTCTGGTTGAATTCTCTAAAACCACAGATATTAGAAGCTGTGGAGGCATCTGATTTTACAAAAAAGTTTATTATCACTTTTTGTAAAATTATTACTAGGAGTCCTAAATATATAATTATCACGATGTTAAAATACAGCTGTTAATATAGAACAGACAAAATTTAGAAATACCACATTGCCAAATGGCTTAATACATAAGCAAGAAAAAGGATTGATGTTTTGCGAACAAACCTGTATGAGACTTCATTGATTTAGGTTTTTGGCAAATTAAGCAATGCTTACATTAAAGTAGAACAGAGGACTAGAAGGACTGTCAAAGTATGCGCCCGATTCCAGTGTCATATGTTCCAGATTATAAACTTCAGTGTCACGGTTCTCAGTTATTTATATATTTCTTCCTTTCCTTTGGTGGTTTCTTTCATGTTTGTCAGTGTTCCCAGGGGCTATCAAGCAATGGCCCCATTCAATAAATACAATAAATAAAATGAAGCACTAAGCCTTCCTTTTGGCAGGGCCAGCCTGATTATTACACATGTAATCTCCAGGCCTTTGGGGAGACATTGGGCTTGGTGGATAATCATTCGGTTTTAAGCTGCTGAGTTCCTGATATCTGTACTTTCGCTTCAGTTAAGTAGCAGAGATGGCAAATGAGTGAGAGGCAAAATGTTTTTGTCAGTCACGATTGGAAGCCTCTTCACTCAGAAAACTCTTTAACTTTTTTGCTTACTGTCCAGCCACTTTTTAGTTTAGTTGTTGTTTGTCAAGGATCAAATGAAATTTCTATTTGGGGGAGAGATATAATCAATTATTAAGACCATAAATAAAATGAATTAAAGCTAAGGAAATTGACAGTATATATTTTCGACAGACAGCTGAATCAGGATGAATTTGAGCAGAAAATAACAGCAAATTCAAAAGAGTTTGAAAAGAGCATATGAGAAGCAATGAGACATTTCACTGTCCCATTCTGAAATGGGGACACCATTGCGTGCAAGGAGGAAAGTTGAAGTGATAAATTTGAAAATAGGATAGAGATTGTGAATGTGTAGGTGTTATGCATACATGCTTATCCATAAGGGCAAAACGATTACTTATGATTTAATACTGAATGTTATTTAGTGCAGCTGAAAGCACTGCCTGGAAAATTGTCCTTCCTGCTTTCCCTGAACTCAGTTTGAGGAATATTCGAGTCAAAGGTGGGTGTAAAAGTTTGATGGAATAGTCAGTAAAAACGGAGGTCACAAGCTATCGTTTATGAGTTGTTCATTTGGTCAATGCAGTGTCTATAAAATTAGACATAAACCAACATTTTAAAAGTGGAAGATTTCATATTAGAAATATGTACTTTTGACTTCTCTTGAAATTTACAAGACCTGGTACTACTTGTTCCCCTAGGGACCCATTGGGTTACAAAGAATAGCCGTAGTGTTTCTATTTGGGCCCACATCTTCTGATTCCCCTGAGCTTCCATCACGTGGCTCCTCTTATTTAAGGTCTGCCATAGCCTTTGTGAGCACTTGAGTTATCAACCTTGACCTACATCCAAACTTTAGGAAAATCCAGAGATACTAAAATTGATACAAAGAAAGCTGGAAACCAGCAATTTTAGCTTAATTTAACATGTGTTTAGAATAGTTGTTATATCTTTTTATAAGTTTGACTCATGTAGTAAAATGAGTTTAATTTTTCTAGAACAAATTTAAAATAGTTTTAAGGGTAAACTAAACTAAAATAAAACAAAATCATAGAAAAATAAGTTTAAATTGGAATTTAGTAAGGTTATTATGTATGTCAGAGGAAGTAGTAAAGAGGTGGATATACCATGACCATCTTCTAAAGCACGTGCTCTGAAGTACTGAAAAATTAGTCAGAATTTTTTATTTTAACATATATGTTTAAAGCAATTGTAATATGAAGGCATCTAGGTGGACTTTTAGGAAATAGATGGAAGGAAAAACAACTTTCAAAACTTTAGCTACTTGAGCAGATTGAGGAAAACCCCAAGACTTATGGGGAAAAGCCATTTAAAGTTGAAAAAAAAATGACTGTGCTAATTTTTGTCCAGTTTCGATCAGGCAAGTGGTTTACGGAGTCTGTTGCATTGAAGTGGAAGACAATAGAGCAAAGGCTAGAAGAGGAAAATGCAGCAAAATACAAAGACTCTAGCACCCAAAGAGAGAAAGATTTGGAGTAGCGCTGGGGAAAATGCTGAGCTGGGAACAAGTGAGAGTCAGAAACGGGGCTCCACAGACTAAGACGTGCACCTCTGCAAGTGGATAAGCAGGATACCCAAGCATTATTCAGAGAAGGCTCTCGTTCACAGTGCAATATACTCCCAGTTCTCTTCGCATCCCAAGGATATTCGTGAAGGAGAAAAGATAATTGAAATGCAAGCATATTTACTAATGGAAGGAACTGAAATATTTGAGTTGGTGTTCTTTGGAACTTCCATTCACGGAGGTTTATACTGGCCCTAAGGGAATGAAAAAGATCAACACCACAGCAATATTTCTGCTTTTGTGAAACATAAAGGGGATGGCGGGGAGGGCATGGATTTACATGGAGAGAGCTAGGCACAAGAAGAGGTTTGAAAAGTATTTCTTTATAGTGTATTTAATGCAAGAAATACACTATTGTACAATCCCTGGTTGAAAAGGATCTTTGAAATAAATTTAAAAAAGAAAATTGGCATTTGAAAGCTAATGCACATCGCTTAAATGTACATATTTTAATATGTATATATAATGCCGATAAAACTATGTTGTTTTGTTTAGCATTGACAAAAAGTAGCTAAGTAATCTCAGATGAGGAGATACTTTAATTTGGAGGGTGCTTATTTTATTTCTGAAAAGACTGAAGGAGTGGCTGCTAGAGGCTCAGCATTATACAAAGCCATTGTGTGTCGCTCTGCAAGAATGTCTGTGCTGTATAAAAATTGGGGGAGGGGGCAGTTGGGAGGAGGGATGTCATTGAGAGGGATAGACATCAAGAAGTAGAAATTAATCAAGTTCAAGACAGATGGTAACATAAGACCATAAATGGAAATGCCAAAATGAGGACTGTACACAGGATGCAGTGCACAGTTTTAGGGGGAGGAGAAGAGAGGTACCTATGCTGAACTTCTCTTCACTTGAACTCCATTAGTCATTGCTAAAGCCTCAAACCACTGCTCCAGTTGTACTGTTCCACCCATGTAAAGCAGAATACATGTAAAAAGACCACTGTCTCTCAATTCTTTCATGAGAACTCTTGCTTCTGGGAAGCCCTGAACCAGTTTGAGTCATCAAAGATATAATATTTGATTTGATTGGGGGGCTGATTTCTTAAAATATAAAATATATTCTTCTATGTCCTCCCTTCCCAACACTGATCTCATCCCCTAGAATTTTATCTGCCCTTGGAACACCCTGCATCCAGGAGGACTGGTCACCCCATCTGTGAAATCATCTACCATTTCATTTTACTTTTCTGTGAGGATTAGTGGGGTCCACAATATAACTTTAACATCACGATTCACTGGGATGAAGAAAAAAAATGAAAACTTCTGTTTAAATTTACTTTTCTTCTCCTTATATTTTTAAAATTTCTATTCTTGAGTATGTTTTATAGTGCATGTAATATATTAGTCATCTGTATGCACACATATAATTGATTACATAAATGCACAAATGTGTCCATTGGAAGTCTGTCCAAGAGTTTTATATTTATATAGGTATATAACAAAATATTAAGTGACCATTGTTGTAGACATTTTTTTTTTTCTCAGCAGATGAAAGAAGTCTGAGCAACCAGGCTCTTCTCATAATATTTAGATAATCTTGTGGCAACCTATTAGGTTGTCTTTCTTGTTGCTCATAGCTATCTGTACTGATCATACCTTTGTATTTTTATAAATAATTCCTATTTTCTTCTCTCGATTCCATGTGTCAACTTTGACTTCTTATATGGATAGATGAAAACATTTACTTCATTGTTTATTAAAGAAAGCAAATACCCCTACACATGTACAGAGAATTTCCTGTCTATTCTCAAAAGAGAAATAAGGAAATAAGCATTGTATATGTCAGCAGAATAGACTAGTAAGGGCAGCTTTGAGGAGATGGAGTTTTAATTAGGTTGTAAATGAGGCTTAGGGTTTATGTAGTGGGAATAAGATATGATAGATATTTTAAATGAGGGAAAACCAATGCATATGGTGGTTGAAGAATGAGGAGGTGATGCAAAGATTACAATGATTATTCAGGAACATTCTCTTCCAAAAAAAAAAATTCATCTCTAATCAGACTAATAGGAACATAGTAATTTCACTGGACAGCAACAGATACAAAACAATAGAGGCTTAGAAACCTGATGACTTAGAGTTTTGCTTTTTATGCTAAGAAAGTATGGTCTGACCAGGAAGAATTGGAGAAGTACTAAGTCTATTTTAGAAGAAACTTATATTTTAGGAAGTTTCCAGTTAAAGCACATAGACACAAACACACACACACACACACACACACACACACACACACACACACACACATTTGCACAGAGGGAGAAGCCATAACCCAGGTGGGAGGACCCAAGAAAACTCGAGACTACAAAGAGCTGTGCTCCCTGACTTTTCAATGGGAGAAATTAACCACTGACTAGCATATCAACATTGACTACTTGTAATTAAGATATTAAAATTTGAAAAGCATCTAATTTGAAGCTTATTGAGTACAGGGAATGTTCCTTACAGAGTAATCTATTATTATACTTACAATACAGTGTTAGAATAGCTGGACTCAAGAGTTTATACTAATCACATGATTAAATAATGAAATAGCATCGAATACTGCTATGTACAGGAAAACAGGTCATAACATTATTTTTAAAGAAACAGCCAGTGTGTCATAGGTGAACATTGCCTAGACTTATTTCACATTGATTAACAGTTTCTTGAAGATTTTTTCTGTTTCTACATCCTTCTTGCCTTTTCGGTGTCACATTCTCAAGCAATTTGTTTAAGTTCTCCTGTAAATATTGTTATCTCTCTCTTCTCATTCCTAATCTTTTATATTTTTATCCCTCATTTTTTTTATTTGACTTGAAAGAGATATATTTATTTCACTTCAATCCTTCTATTTGTCTTTATATTTTACTCTAATATTTTTTTCAATCTTGCTATGTTCATCTTTTACAATTCTCTCATTTTAACTTTTTGAGTATTTGTTTTTTTCTAACACTTTAAAGTGTACATTAAGTTATAGTATTTTCAATATTTATTTAGTAAGTAAATATATTCACCAGGTTCCATAGGATTTCATACAAAGTGGTATCTTTTTTGCTTTTCTAAGTAGTCTTAGTCATCTGGACTCTCAATATAAAACAGAATCCTTATGCTACCAGTTTTCACTTTAGTATTAATAATTGCTAAAAAATAAAATAAGGCTGTTTTTTAATTGTTAATTCTTTATGATGTCCAAAGTAAGATATATACTATATAATATTAACACATATTAATATATAATATATGTATTTGTAAATTGCATAAATGTAAACTATATAACATAAGTATAAAATTATATCTAAAACATATGAAAATATGTAAGGGCCTATATTTTACATGCACGCACGCGCGCGCACGCGCACACACACACACACACACACACACACACACACACAGTAAAAGCTTGAAGAAGAATAGAAATCACCTGTAACTTGATAACAGAAATAACCATGGGTAATATTTTGGTACATATATTTTTCAGTCTGTGTGCTTATGTATGTATGTGTGTGCAATATAAATATTTTTATAGAAGTTGGTATCATGGTTTACAAGCCCTATGTAGCTATATGTTTTTTCAGAAAATATAAACATTTCCCCATAATATTAAATGTTTTCTGCAATAGTTAAAGAGTTTATAATATTTCTTTAGCATAAGACATTCCCTGATTACCTTTCATCGGACATTTAACTTATTTTACTTCAGAAGCATTAAAGAACAGTGTGGTGAATCAACTTTTTATAGCTAAATTTCTGTGCACGTCTCTATGATTTTTTTTTATGATAAATTTCAAGAAGATTCAAGACACATCGTTATACAGAATTGTAATTCTCTTGAACCAATTTCCTGTAGGAAAATTTACACTTGCACCAGCACTATGTGAGAGGGGCTGACACATACATTCGTGCTCAGGAGTCACTGAAAAATATTTCAATGTTTTCTTTTTTTATTTATCAATGAAAATATTTTTATTCTGTTTTTTATTTATGAATATGAGTGAGGCTGAGCAGATTCCCATGTGTTTATTGTCTATTTGTATTTCTTATTTTGTTATTTTTATGTCTTCTTTAGATAAGATATTAGAATTATTCTTCTCATTTTTGAGTTTATAGTAACATTTTACAATGCCTACATGATCCAAAGTAAGTCCAGTTATGCTTTATTTATACAAATGGCTTGAAATGTTCATTTACAGGTGTGAAAATCACTTGTCCACATTCTCAAACTCATGAGAATATATATATATATATATATATATATACACACACACACACACACACACATATGTATATATATATACACATATATATGTATATATATATATAGTATTCATGAGAATATATATACATATATATGTATATATATAGTATTCATGAGAATATCATGAGAATATTTTCTGTAAGATAGAATACTATATATATATATATATATATACACACACACACACATATATACATAGTATATATATATATATATATATATATACATATATATATATATATATATATATATGAAATGAGAGAGAGGGAGGGAGAGAGAAACAAAGAAAAAGAAAGTATAGACCTGAAGATCTCAGAAATTCATTTAATCCATCAGGCTCAAAAGCTGGAAAATGGTTTAAAATGGTTGCATTAACCAAAAAGTAAAGCTGGCTTTGAGTTGGGTAGGGAATTTTTTTATATAGTAAATCTTTCAGCTGTTGTTCAGAATGCAGGACTTTATTTCAGATTGTTAATTTATAACAAACCAAGGCTAGAATTGTATTCCACATGATGAAAGGAAATTCACATCTGCTAAGACAATCTGCAAAGCACCTTGAGGAGAGAGAATCAAGTAAATGGTGTATTAAATATTCTTAAAACTTCCTCTATCCGTGGTGCCTTTGATTCAATGAGGATAGTAATCATAAACACAGTGGTATCCCAGCTATTGGTGTTTTTACAAAATAAGTAGTGCTGCATGTAAGATAAATATCTCAGTACATAAAGAAATGCTCTGAAAATAATCACGTGGAAGCAATTACTGTTATAATAAGCATATGGTTCTGATAATAGTGTTGCTTAATAATTGATGTTATAAACAAAAAAATAGAGTAGAAAAAGTTCTATATTCTGGGGCATTCTCTTGTACATTCAGAACCAAAAAGACCCTAGTGAAATGCAGAACAATTAAGAGAATACAGGCTGTCTTCCACTTCCGCTGATACACACTTATGGCTTTGCACAACAGGGCACACTGGGAAGGCAGGAAGTACACAAATCAACTTAATCTGTCCCTCTGTGGTGTTTCAGGCCCTCCACAATATAGTCCAATTTTATGTTTTTAGCCCTTGCTCCCACTTCTCCTCTAAATGTATTTTCAGTTCCAACCCAACTGGGCTACTTACTTTTTCCAGAGCATATTCTTTTCTCCTCTGTGTCTTTGTTTATCCTATACCCTTTGCTTTCATTGTTATCCCCAAACCCACCCGTCCATCACATTCTCATCTTGTGTTAAAGAATTCTCTAAGATGCTTGGATGTCCATTCTGATCTCTCTTCCTGTGACCTCCCATTCCTTGGAATTCCTTAGCATTTTATTGATCATTGATTTCTTTTGGAGCTTAGGAGAAATGATGTAGCCATCACCAAGGTAGAAAAGTGAGTGATTTAAGATGTACTTTGGAAATAGAATATACAGAATTTGGTAATAGTTTGAAGGTAGGAGCTGATGGAAAAAAAGTAACCAAGGATTTTCAACTTCAGTGATTGAATAAATTTCTAAGTACAAGATGAAGAGGACTTAGAGAGGATAGGGTTTGGGTTTGGGGGCTGACCAAGAGTTCAAGTTTGTACAGTGTTAAGTAGCCGGAGACATCCAAATAGAAGGGGAACAGAGATAGTTGCATTATTATTGAGAATGGAACCTCAAGGAGAGATCCGAACTGGAAACATCAATTTGAGAACCAATAGCTTAACAGTGATCTATAATATATACCCACAGAAATAAATGAACTCATACAAGCAGAAAGATAGAGAATAGAGAGGGCCAGAGCAAACTATGAATAGTCTTTAAATCTTGGGTAGAGGAGAGGGAACACTCAAAAGAGACTGAAAACATATTTTTGGCTTGAACATAATAGTTCTATATTTATTTTATGTGATTTTTATTAGGACTTCTAATGGCTTCTAGTTCTGGTATGGTTGCATAATCTCTCAATTCAAAAATTGTTTGTTTATTTTCTCTTTGTGTCTCTACTGCCTCAATTAAAGAAAGCAAAACTGAATGAGCTTTTACAGAGGAAAGAGAGAAAGAAATTAATTTATAAATGGATAGTGGCCCCAAAAAATAAATAAATGAGATCAGCTTTCTCAGATAACTGGTAAACTGGCCTCTAGGGCAATTTCAAAATGTATTGATGAGTGACAACAGCATTTAACTATAAACTTTCACTGTGTTCAAAATATTTATTGAGTACCTACTATGTATTATGCTTAGTAGTGATTGTTTTCGCATTATTGTTTTCAAACTAATTTTCTTTGTTGCCATATTTAATCAATTTAGACTGCTTTTAAAGCTTATAGATTTATCACTTGCAAGGGATTCAGCATGATTTCTAGTGCCTCCTTCGTAACCGTTGGCTACCAGGTGCTCAGGCAGAAATGTTAAGCCCTGTCCTTGCATTGATCCTGTAGTAACAGCCATGGCGACTCTATCCTTTTTACCGAGAGTGGCCATCCTCTTATTTCTGAGAACCTGTTGTAAGTGGGAGCGCTGCCTCGTGTATCAGTAAGGGATTCTAAAAGGTGATTTCATTCGTCCTTTTATTTTGTTCTTTAGGAAAAGGGAGTTAAATGTTAATTAAGAAGTCTAATCCAGTAAACAGAGCAATGCAACCATTCTAGATCCACAGAGTTTATGAAGAAAAGCAGCAGAGAAAGGATCAAAGCCCATAATGAGCAAGCATGAGCAGAGTAAGGAGCAGAGCAAGAAGTGTGAGATAAGAACAAAAAAGCAAAGCTGGTGGAGAAAGGATGCTCATGGAAGAGAAGGGTGAACCTATTCTCTTCCTGGAAGAAGAAACAATCAAGAAGAGCATAGTCAAGTATGCCATAAGCTGCAAAGTGTTTAATTGGGATGAGGAATGAGGACAGGTCTTTGGATTTGACATTGAGAATATTTGATAGGACATTCTAGAGTGAGACAGTTGTAGATGCTTGGTTAGAATGGCTAACGGACAGAAGGATGGAAAGGCAATGAAAGCAGAGGGGCAGGGCTTACATTCTGTACAGATGTACAGACCTTGCATGTTTCTGTACAAATGCTTTATATACTGTAGATGATCTTTCTGTATGTATTTTGTAGTTTTCAACTTAAAGGAGTGATGCAAAATGGCAATTTTATTCTGTCCAGGAGGATCTTGATCTTGGGCAAAGATACTTAGGGAGAGGGGCAGAGACTTGGAATCGCTCAAATTAGAACTCTAGGAATTATGTTTTCTATGAATCATGAACAGTCAGTAGGAGTCTCTTAATTTATATAGCATATGGGGCATTATTATAAAACATGATACCTCTAATTTTTAAAAGGACAGAGTATAAAATGTTCTGAATAAAAAGGGTATAGTCCTTGACTAAAATGTAGCTCCTCTGCTAGCTTAAACAGTGAATTTTAATCAAAACCACTGCTCTCCATTATACAGCTATGTCATTACTTACAAATCGCACCATATTTTGCATGATAGAAAATCTTTAGGAATCTATTTAGGACTAAATCACAACTCTTTTTTTTCAAGAAGATCCCACTTCCCAGGGTTAGTTATGGGAGTCTGTTTTCCTTTCCTAGCACTGGCATTTTAAACCTTGACAGGTGGCATAAAACTCACTGGCCAATTTGGTTTTGATGTAGTTAGTTATTTAGTTGTTAGTTAGTTAGTTAGTTAGTTAGCTGTTAGTTATTTTCAACTTTTCCAGTTTTAGATTCAGCTTATCTTTGTCATTTTCCTAGAGATAGAAGAGAAACAAAAGGAGAGAAGAACGGAACTCTACAAAGGGTATATTCTCCTTCCCACACCAGAAAGTTAATGCAGTTATGGCCCTTCCCTCCTTTACTTTTTTCTCTAATAGAACATGTCATACATTTCTACCGCTTTTTAGTAATCCCTTTAAAATAAGACAAGATTGGCCATACCATTTTTTTAAAAATAATGTAATCAGTTGAAGCTTAGGTTTTGGATTCATACAGACCTGGATTTGAATTTCACCTCTTCCATTTAAAAGCTGGGTGGTCAGCCAATTTCTTAAACTTTCTGAAATCCTTTTTTACCATTTGTAAAATAACAAGAGAGACTATAAATACCCATTCTACAAGGCTGTCATGGGGATTATATAAACTAGTGCTGTATAAGAGTGTTGTATCTTCCTTAGCTCTATACTCAAACAAGAGGTAAAATAATCCCACATAGAAACAATTGCCCCTGAAAAATCTTTTAAACTGACTCTAAAGTAGAGAATGCAAGATTCTGTACATGTAATCCTATACAGTGATAAGCATATCTAAAAGTGTAATGTTTATAATAATATACAGAACACAATGTGAACATGCATTAGGCAAAAATATATTTAGTGCATTTAGACACACATACTGTAAACATGGGGGGGAATGACATATGGGCACATTCATGGTCCTGTCCCACACACTCCCTGAAGCTTAGATGTACTCTTGTTCTTTCTCTGTCCTTCCTTCATACCCCACAGTGAGGGCATTGTCCAATGAACATAATGGGATGCCACTATTATGTGAGCGAAATGCTCACATAATAAACACTCAATAAATAGCTCTTACTCTTTTTAATGCCTTTTGTTCTAACAGAAGAGATTTTCAAACAAAGACTTCTCTTTATCTTAGCAGGAGTCTACAAAGCCTTCTTCAGGGCTCTAAGATGTGCAGCCTTGTGGCCCAGTACACCCTTGGGTGACCCTGCTCAGATGATGCAATGATACAGTGTGATCGGATTTGGTTGTTTGAGTTAATTTTGGTCTCTCTGTTCTCTTCTAAGAGCCTCATAAAAGGAACAATTTTTAAGAGCTAATACGTAGGAAGGCCTAAAAACTGCAGTTCTTCAGCCCTTGGTAGATTTGAGGTGAACTTTATTTATAAAGAACCTGGAAGAATAGATTTGGTTATTGTTCTAGTCCTTTCCTCAAAGAAAATTCATCATCTTAGTCATTGTGTGTGTGCATGCTAATGTGCATGGATGTGTGTGTGTGACTGGTTTTTAGTTTTGACTAATTAACAGAATTACCTTAGAATAATGCATCCTTGATACTGAAAATACAATACTATAATATTTGGGTGGTTTGTGGCTGCTTTCACAAAAATGCTCTTTGGGATGCCAAACCAAACAGAAATGTCTGCCACCCTTGGTTTTGGGTAGTAAAAAAAAAAAAAAAAAAAAAAAAAGTTTGAAGTAGCCTAAACAGAGACACATAAATCCATGTCATGCATATTTTACTTATGCTGTGCTGATATATTTGCCATAGGCAAGAAGTACTTCTAAATATTAAACAAATTTCAAATCATTAGTTTAAATATCTAGAAATTCTTTCTAATGCTTCCACCAACCTAGATTTTATCTAAATGTTTCACAGGTCTTTACATTTTGTACCCAAAGTATGTGTCATAGTAGATAGACACAATAAAAAAAACTTGTATAAAATTTTTAGAAAATGGGTTTGGAAGATCTCCAAACATTACTTGAGTTCTTTACTGTTGACTTCTCCAAGGAGTAAAATATACATGGCAACTTCTTCAGAAAGAACATATTAAAGTTGAAGTATAAGGATTTTTAGATCAAAAGGATAATGATTTTTTAAAATCTTTACTATGTGATAAATTATTCTGAAGGCATTATGAAGATGTACAAACTTGCACTAGGGAATAACATAGAAAGTTGGTGGTGACTTTGAAATTTGTATAGACATGATAATAACCTCCTTCCATCCTTGGCTGGTTTTGTTTATAGCATGATACCATTACTGTTTTTTTAAAAAAGATCATTCTCTTATCATCAAAAGATTTCTCTCTTTTTTTTTAAGGGAAATGCATGAGAAGACCCGCATGTTTTAAAATGCAGTGCCTACACCAACAGTTCCCCCTCTTTAAAAGTATTTAAAATGTTTCATGGAGAACTGTAAATTATTTCCACCCTTTACTCACTTCTCATGAAGAAAATGTCATCTAAATTTTAAACCAATTTAAATCTCAAAATGTACCATCCGTGCTTCTTGTCTTTAGGCCAAGAGAAAGTCATTAAATTTGAAGATGGCTAGAAGAGGAGAGTGACAGAGAAAGGCACCATGGTGTTTGAGAGGCAGGAGAGGAGATGAAAGTCCTCTGAAATTGGAGAATTTCCTGGTGCATTTCCCTCAAAAAGAACTAAAGATGGTGATTTGGAGTTATTAAAAAAAAAAATGACCAACTATCCATCAGTATAGGGAAAGATCAGGAGATGCTATCATTACAGTGAAGACAGGATTCCCGCGGGCAAATATGATTGATGATTATTTGGGCCTCAAGCAAGGCCAGCTCAAGCTAGTGAAAATGACAGGACTGTGGTGTGGCCCCTTCAGAGTTGTACCTTTGAAGGAAGCCCTTTTAACCACATTTGTCATAAAGGCCCCAGGAGACGCCCTCAGAAGTTTGTCACAACTGTCCATGAATGACACCGTATTTTTCACCACGTTATCCAGTGAGGATAGAGCCAGGGCTGCTGACCACTGAAATCTATGATGACCGTCTCTCCAGGTGCTGGTTCTGATTCGCTTCTTAGTGCCCGTTAGAGATGCACATGCTTCTTCAAGTACCTCCTGTGACTTATTTTGGTAACAGCATCATTGAGGTGTAATTCATATAGCACATAATTCTCTCATTTAAAGTATACAATTCAGTGGTTTCTAGTATATTCACAGAGATGTACAGTCATCAGCGTAATCAGTTTTAGAATGTTTTTTATCGCTCCCCAAAGAAACCCAGTACCCTGTAGCAATCACTCCCTTCTCTTCTCCTTCCCCACTGAACACGAACACTCAGCCCCATGTAACTGTCAATCTGCTCTGACTCTCTGTGGTTTTGCCTGTTCTGGACATTGCATACAAATGCAAGATGGGGTCTCTGCGACTGGCTTCTTTCATTTAGCATAGTGTTCTGGAAGTTCATGTTATAGTACGTATCAGTATTTCATTCTTTGTTGTTGACAAATAATGGCCCAATGTATGGATATGCCACATTCATTCATTCATTCATCAGTTTATCGACATTTGGGTTGTTCCCACTTTTTTGTCTGCTCCTGTGATTTTTGATCCCTGGCATCATACGTGCCATCTGAATGGTGTGGCTTTGGAGTTTTTGCATCTGTGCTCGAACCCCAATTCTGCAGCCGATAAGCTATAGGACCCTGGTGAAGTGACATAGCCTTTGTGATCCTTTATTTTCTCGTTTAATACAAATAAACATCCTATACCACCCCTTTAGACTGATGGGAGGATTAAGTGAGATAACCGTTGAGCAATTTTCCATTTCTTGAATAGGTACTCACATAATATGAGCCTTCCCTTGGAGATCTTGTATATTTTATATAAAAGTAATCTGGATAATGCCAAGGCTATTACACTCTATTTTAAATCAAGCAAATGAAGACTTCAGAGACATATCCTGGTATTGACAGTGTGCTCTGCAAGAGATTCAGCAAAGCTCAGTGAGAATTGTTTCTGTTCATCTTTTTTTAACTCAGCCTCACCCTGTAATCCAGGGAAGTAAACCTCACAAACCTTGTCTTAGATATAGTGTAATTCAAAAAAAAACTAAATCGATGTCAGCAACCGGCCCGAAAGGGGAACTAGCACAGGTCTCCCCATTTCATAGTATTATCTGTTGAGGCAAAGATAAAATAATGGATTCACTAGGTAATCCAGTATTTCAGAAACCTCAAAACTAAGCCTTTTTACATCTTTGACCTAAGGCGATATTTATCATGTGCTGTTAAAACTTTCTCATTTTAATTTCAACCAGAGAAGAATACATGAACTACAACTGAATGAGAGTTTCTTTAGTAATTGAGTCTCAGAGAATGGCTCACCAAGTCTTTGGGTACAAATGCACCTAAATAAATGCTTCTAAATGAGCTTACAAAAAACGAATAGACTTTTGTTTAATTAAACTTACTTGTAAAGTTTGCTTAGAGTGTGTAGTAATTCACCTTGTCAGTTCTCCTCCAGGATGTTTAATGATGGGTTTGCTTTAGTTTCCAAATCAAAATCAGCTTCTCCCTCTACAGGCTGACATTTGGCAGCCTGTGGAAATTGCAATATTCTCCACATGAATATTCATAGAATTAAGAATTATCGATGGACTTAAAGAGCTCAATTATTTTTTTGCAATCACACGCTTATACTTAGTTGCATATACTGAAGCAGAGTAGATTGAATATCTCAAGGCTTGTTCAGATCCTTAAAATATAACATGTGAACTAGTATCAGTAGGAAACAACCATCCTTACTTGATAAGTTGAATTTTTAGGACAATCATCATCAATATTATCCCTTGATTTATAGTTCACAAAACATCTTAGACTATAATCAGCACAGTTCTTTTCTTGTCCCTCAGAAAACTCTGTGAGTGAAAAGTATTTCATAGATGAAGAAACTGACACACAAGAAAAATGTCCCGAGATCACAGTCAGTAAGTACCGAAGGAAGATTAGAATCTAGCCACTTCTGACTTCTAGCTCTTTATTATATTTTCTGCATCCTACAGCCTCCTTATTCCTGTAGGTCTGAAAGTACCTACTTACTTTAGCTTGTATATATGTCATAGTATTGTCAGTTTAATTGCCAGACCACTGAGATGCGCAGACATTTGGTAGTAGACAGAATACAGCATTTCCTGATGCCAGAGTAAATGTAATTCTTGATTAATAATTTAATAAAAAAATAAGGTGTTTATTTACAATATTAATTAAACATTCAAAGAAAACACACACAAGCAATTCATTTGAGAAAACACTGAATGCAAATAGACAAACAAAAGAAATGACGATAGGTTAATTCTATACGCGTTTGAAATATAACACCCGCTTTGTCCTTGCTTCTGGGAAGTTCGAATTCATCTTCTTTTCTGGGATTATTGCCATTGTGTTGGAGCATTACTATTGCCATGATAGTTGGTGGTGACTGGTTTGTAGAGATATAGGGTACTTGAAAGCAGTGGTCTCAAATTCACATGTCTGTAGGAACCTGGTAGATAATATAAATGACTGGGTTTATGGTGTGGTGGTTATAGATGCACGTGCGTATGCTCTGCAAACACTGGGAACCGTAGAGGACTGGAACTTGTGTACTAGGTAAAGGAGATGCACCTCGCTCTAGTTGGTCGTTGACACCTCAACATTAGCATCTAATTTTTCCAGATCCTATAAGGACAAAAATCAATATATTTTTAAAGTGTTATGAAGTCTCTTAATATTTGAATTAATTATATTTAATGCAAGAAAATCTTTGTAGAACAAACAAAAATCACATGTTAGCAGAAATTGGCCCAGGGACCATTTCTTTTCAACTTTCACTTAAATGGACCTTCCTCCTGGAGAAAAAACCCATCCCATTTTAATACTGAGGTACTACAACTGAAAAGAGTTGTGTTTACCTTCTGATCACTTCAGTATTTGGAAATTTATACAAAAAACAAAACAAAAAACAAAACAATAACAACAAAAAAACAGGCTTTACCTAATTTGCATTCTTTCTCTGGGGAAACACCTGAACTCCATTGCATCCCCTTAATTTCATTGTGGCCCTTTGTGATTTCCTGTTATACCTACAAATATCAAATATAACAAGTTTACCATGAAATCCAAATATATAAAAGAAACACTGGAGAAACGCAGTAGAGAAAATAAATTAGTCTTTACCAAAGTATAAACTCTCAAATCATCTCTCAAAATCACAGGGAATCTTGGAACTGGAGGTGTTAAGACATTTACTTGGAAAAAAAAATTGCAATAAATATTGCTCTTTCTCAAGACTCTCTCTGTATATCTGTAACTTATTTCAGTGTTTGAGTCTGAGTATTGAATGAACTCAGGATCTTTTGGCAAGAACCTTTGTAGATGCATAATCTTTCATTGTTATTTCTCAAGAAATGCCCCTACTTCTTGATAAAATTCGAGGTGCCAGAGATTCAGGTGACACATGACATTTTTATTCCTGACATGCTACTTTTTATTATATCATTGAGAATAAGGTTCAATAAGTGACTTCTGATAATACTTTACTGCAGTCTTTATGAAAGATCGATTCCATTAAGTAGGTACATTTCAGTTGCTATTACTTCAAGTGATGCCATAATGTACTTGAAATGTAGTCTTTAGTTAATAATAGCAAGCTTATTGAGTGTGTTAGCAATGTGCTAAAGTACTTACTTTGGGGCCAGGTATCAGCCAAGAAATAGTATTTTAGACCTTTATGCTTTAGGTGTATTTTTCCAAAAGTCTAATGGATATATAATTTTTAAAAAGTAAACATATCCATTTATTTTATATAGTATGCTATCATATAATGTAGTGAAATGATAAAATAGATTAGAATATTCTAGTTCATTGAAAAGAATTTGAAAAACAACTTTACTCAAAGGTCATTTGAGAAATAATGGTCATACTATTTGCAAAAACAAACTCAAGTCTACCTACCTAGGAAGGACCTCAGAGATGTCATTTGAAAAGAATTTGTAAGAAGTAACTAAACCAGTTCTGTTTTTTATTTTTAAAGATTTATTCTTATTATAAGGCATAACTAACTGCTGTGTGTAGTAAAAAGAGATGTATATTAACTAGATAGGAATTTGTTTTCTCTAGGCTTTTAGTGCTGAAGAAAATGAGATGAGAATATTTAGTCAGAATAAAGTGGATAAACTTAAAAAAAGTTGCAAAACCACTACAGGAAACTTCCATATCCTGAAGGGGCAATTTTAAAGGTAATTGTGAAATTTTAATAACATAAGGAAGTGCTCACCCATCTATTGTTAAGTTAATAAGCAGTCTACAAATCGGCATGCACATTGTAGAACCAATTAAGCTACTCACTTAGAAGGCCGGCTAGAAGCATGTTCTCAGAAATATTAACAGTGGCATACATATGCTGTGAGATTATGGATGATTTTGGATGTGTTGTTCTATTTTTCTGATTTGTTAAATAATGAGAATATAATTCTTTTATACAGAAAAAACATTTAAGTAAAATTAAAAATATTTAAGTAAAATTATAATATTGGTGATATTATATGTATGCCATTGTTATTCAAGTAGTTATTTTTTAAGCATGATGATAATAAAGGAAATACCAATTGTATCAGTGATCCCTGAGGAATCTCTAGCACTGATGAAAATATTTTGTAGTGGAATTTTCATACAGTCTTAAAATCCTTCTGCTTTTGTTGTTGTTGTTGTTGTTGTTGTTTTTTTAAGTTAAAAGATGAAGTCACAAAAAATATCCAAAAAGAATTTGAGGTATGGAACCTTATAATTAACATACCCCATTTCATACCCCGGTTAAAGTATAAATTCTATGGTTTCATTGTGAAATAATTATATTTCTTTAGCTTGATTTCTCCATACTATCAGAAAATAAAATTCCTAATTTTTCATCATGGAATGTGTGGAAATATTTGTGGACAGCACAGAATTCTTTCAGTTTTGATACCAGTAAATATCTCCAAGATATAATGTCAGATCTGATTAATCACTACAGTAAAATATATTAGAATTAGTCTTGATTGGGAAAATAGCAATCAAAGCATTTGACTCTTTTCACTTGTTGGGACAGATGGCCTATGTTTATAAAGGCAAATATCCAAAAACAACAACCCACTACCTTATCTTTCAAAATATGGTGCTCAGAATCATCTTGGAAAAGAGCTGTTTAAGCCTAATAAGCCATATGCTCAATGAATTGATTTATTCCATTCTGCGGTATAGACAAAAAATTCTTCTTTGCAATGTCTTCATCATATCTGCATTCCCTGCAACTCAGTTATAAAAAGAAATAACAAAGCTTTCAACTAAGAAGTAAATTGTCATAGAAAATGCAGCTTTTGTATTAAATACGGGAAGGAAAAATTAAACACATTTAAGTAAATTGCCAGGAATTCTCCATATAGAGTTTACAATGTGTTTGAAGATCAGAAAAACTGTGTTATGATATACATACTACAGGTCTAATATTATGCAGAAAGGGTCCCTGATAAAAATGAAACTCCTCTGTCATTTTTATGTAAGTTAGAGGTCGACTGTGGGCTCAGAAGGAATTGACAATGTCTCTGGGTCTTCAAGCAAGAGCATCCACATCATTTTTAACATTATGTGTTTGGTACTGTAAAGAATGTCCTATCAAAACAGGCAGTTGGGTGTGTGTGTGGCTAAGTGGAGGCTGGACCTGTCAGCCTCCAGCCGCATTCAGACGATCCAGTATTTGAAACCCAATGTTGGATAAGATTCTTTTATTTCAAAGATTGTCTTCCCCCAAAACATTCTTTAAAAGTAAAAGTTTCATGACAAGAGAAACTTATTAAACAGTTTAAGGAAGCCGCATTATGAGATGAAGGAGCATAGGCGTAGTAGATGAAATGGGTTCCAAGTGTGAGTCCACCATTTGCTGAACTCTGAGAAGTTGGGCAAGTTACTTAAACTCTCTGAGGCTAAGAGAGTATAGGAGAGCATGATAAGGAAACTGAAGATTTAAAATAACTTATACTTGTCTTTTACATGTATACATGTGCACTTCTATAAATGGGGCTATTTATGATAATCTGGAGAATTAGATTAAAAATTAATAACTCAAGTATTATATCTGTCCCCCCTAGAAACACGTAATATTTGAGAAAATGCTTGGTTGGCTTTTAATTATGTAACACAAAGAGAAGTTGAATCTTTCTAGAGCACATTGAGTCTTTAACTGAAAAAATAGAGTATCAGTGTCAGAGATGAGATCAAGAATCGGATCAAAATGATCAATTTCCAAAAGCTCCAATATTTGTTATTGCATTTGTGTGTATGGCTTGGGGCTGGGGGGAGTGGTCAGTAATAATGAGATACAATTGACTGACTTAGCTTAAAGTTTCTTCATGAAGTTCCAAGAGATTTTAAGAAGTCAATGTAGTAAAATAATCTAAAATATATTAATGTCTCTCTGTCAGTTTGCTAAATCACATGGCAGAACTCAAACAAGTTTAGAAAAATCCTCAATGTGTAGAATGCACCTGAAACCATGAGGACTTAATTTTTTAAGCTCTCAGTTACTAGATGCTCTATTTACAATATCTCCATATTTGTAACATTCAATTCATGTGTAAAGGCTTTGAATTACTGCTGAACAAATTGTGAATATGTATGGAAAATAACAAAATATAGAAACGTAAATGCCAGAAAAAAAAAAACATTTACTACTTAAATGTGTATATTTTTGTTAAAATACATAATTACAGAAGGTCAACCAAGAAATGTTTTGTAGGTGCTTGATTGACACATAGCTACCCAACTGAGTGTAGTGAGATTTGAAGGTTAACCTGGAAGCTGTGTAGAAATTTCATGAATCTCCAACAGATGATCTGAATATCTCCAGTTCAGAGAGCTTGTAGACTCTCCCAAGCTTTCACTCTTAGGAGGACCACATTTTGTTTTTCAAAACAGTCACACAGAGAAAAAGGAATGGGAAGCGTTTTTAGCAGTGGTTCTTAAAGTGTGGTCCCCAGACCAGCAGCCTCGGTTTGTCACTGTCACCAGGGGACTTGTCAGATACCCAGATTGTCAAGCCCCACCATATGCCTCCAGAAACTGGGGAGAGGGGCAATCTGTGTATCAACAAGCTCTCCAGGTGATGCTGGTACTCAAGTTTGAGAACCACTGATGTAACGTCAATTTCGTGAACCAACTACAACCTTTCCAAATAAAATGTGTTTTTTTTCTTCTTTCTGAAAGATTATTGAAAGATAGCTTCACATAAACCTTTTCACTGATACCTTTTCAGTAAGAAAAATTACTGGATTACTTGTTACCACTTAGATTTGTGTGCAAGGTCAAACATTTTTGTTTTAATGAGCGTGTCTCTTATAAATCTTGGAAGTAGTGAAAGAAAGAAAACATGAAATACTTTTTAACGATGTTTCTCTCTTGAATCAGAAATCAAGGAAATACTATACCAAGGAAAACAGATCAATAACTTTGTACTTCCCAATGATCTGAAAAAAATAGTGGCTTTTTCATCTCTACTAAATGCTGTTAAATCAAAATTGATCAGACTTTTGGCCTAGCCTAGCATAATTCCCTCTGAAATGTTTTGTCATGTCTGTCAATTTAGTCATAGTTTAAGACGGTGCATGTTTAGTAAAAAAAAAAAAAAAAAAAAAAAAAAAAGGTGGTGCATGTTTAACTTAGGGAGATGAGTACAGAGTTTGAAAATATGTCATCAAAAGGAAAAAAGTGGCTTTAATTTATAATAGATATATAGTAAAGGGAGCAAATCCATATCTTCAAGAACATGAGTAAATTAGACCCTGCCAAGTGTTCACCGCTTGGAAAAGAACTAAAGATTTAAAATCTATACTGGACGAATATCTGTAATTTAACTGAGGAATGTCATGTAGGGAAATTCAATTTTTATTATTGCATCTAATTTTGCATCATTTTGGCATTTTTTAAAAGAAAGTCTTTACCCTGACTTTTTAAAAATTTTCCCAGCTCAGTGATTATTATTAATTCGATTCCATCAGTTTTCTATTCCATCAGTTCTTATTTATTAACTTGTTCTGTTAGAGCGGCAATCTATTCCAGTGTTACAAACCCAGTTTATTGTTTCAAGAAGGTGATGTCTGTCTTTATTTTTTTAATATCCAAAATAATATATGTCTCAAATTGAGTAACAATGTTCTACAACTCTCTCTTTCTCTCTGTCTCTCCCTCTCCCTCCCTCCCCCGCTCCTTTCTCTCACTCCTTTTACATTTAGCCCAGGTAGAAGCATGTTTGTCTGAGTCACTTACCACAGAGTGAGCACTATGAACTTGAAAGGTCCCATGCCAGGGATGGTACTAACATAAAAAATTGCCAATTTGTGACACTTTGCTCTACCGTATTATTATCTATACCCATGTGTCTGGTTGCAATGAGTTGTCTTATTTTAATTTTCTGAACCATGATTTTAATACTCACATACCTCAGGTATTTATCCAAACATGTCATAGGTTTACCTCCCTCAGATATTCAGCCAGCCAGCCATTTCCTTGTGAGCAGAGCAATAAAAAATCAAGCCAGACCCTATGCCTTACATATGGAACCGGTATGATTTACAGCCAGGCTGAGTATAAAATCATAAAACTTTCAGTACATGGTTAATATATAACCATCAAAATAACAGAGTGCAATTCTAAATTTATGAGGCTGAACTTAACACTGAATATCAAATAAGAATCACATTGATCTCTGTAGCGGATGACTTAAAAACACATTAGGTGGCATAACTGCAAGACAGTACATTGATTTAAGCATAAAATGCATAGCACTCAATACTTTACCACCTAACGTTTCTCAATAATGAACAAAGCTGTTGTATATTGATGAAAGAAAAATTATTTGTTTTGTTATATTACAGTGCTCATGGAGATGCCTTGTATTTAGGCTAGGCAAACATGATTTGAATCACATTTAGCAAAGGGTGACATTGGATGGACATTTTACTGATTTATACCTGGTTCTCAAAATAGCTATACAGAAGCATTATCATGATGACAGTTTTCTCACTTTTTTTTTAACAAAGAGGAAAGATTCACACCAAACAGGTACTGATTTTTTGTAAAAAGACATTTTGCTATAAATTTTCTGAAACTGATAAAAGCAATTCCACGTGGAATTGTAAGGTTGATATCTCTAAAGGCATGAGTCTTTCTTGTCAAAATGTCATATTCATTGAAAGAAAAATAATCATGATAAACGTATGTTTCATACAAACATTTGCATTAGAAGGATCTTTGACTTCAAAAAATTTTGATTGGCTTAAGGACATATTAGAAATTCTAATAGCCACAGGTGACTGGGTAGCGTAGGTAACAGAAATGGATAAAGTTGGTTCTATATGAAATGGGAAAGGATAGCTAACACTCAGCCTGTGATTTATGGAACTATTTGGAAGAGCTAGGGACCCTGGTTCACTGGAGAGTGAGCACCCTATTTCTCAGCTTCATTCAACTGTCTGGCTGGATGGCAGTGCCAGATCTGGTGGTATGCCAGGAAAGAGAAAAATACAGATTTTTACGTGTCTGGATTTTAAATTGTTAAAACTAAATTTAAATACAAAATAAAGGGCACAGACAAAATTTAACCCATCCTGGATCAATTTTCAGCACACTGCTCTGTTTTTTGTCTCATCTCAGGGCCTCTGAGAACATTGCTCCAAACACAGAAGCAAAAGTTATCTTTTCCATCGGTAGAAAAATCAGTGGAAGGATAAGATATATTCTAATATTCATGACTTACATAGAAAATATCACCTTGATAAAAATACTTTACTGAAGGGATACTGTGGTCGTATCAGTGTCCATCGGGTGGGTGGTGACTTTCAGACTGGTGAGAAAAGCTTCTTTGCAAACTGGTTCTCCTTCCTCACAAATCTGCACAGGTAAAGAATGTTGCCAAGACAAGTGAGCAGCATTTAATTAATCCACAAGTTAATTGCAAAGCAAATCTAGATGCAAAGTTGGCTGACAGACCTACTACACTTGAACTTTTCTGTGACTTCCAACAATAGGATAGAGAGGCAATTCTTTTTTCATAAAAAGGTGTTAAAAGGAAACTATATAATTTTTGCAAGTAAATGACCTGTCTACAGAAATACTACAGCTTTTACTGTACATTTGAATAAAATTATGTGTGCCTTTTGTGACTTTTTTTAACCTGTGTATATTTTCTAGTATTTTCAGGCTATTTTTTCTTCATAATAAATTAACTTATTAGTCTTCATGACATGCAAGATGGACTGTGATGTTAAAGAATAATGTTTTCTAATTATCATTGACATTTGCAGAGAAGATTAAAATTTAATAAAATTAATTGTCCATCCTTGAATGGCTCACTTTGCAGTTAATCATAGAACTCTGATTTTCTCTACTTATATGAAAATTTCTGAGTTTCACATCTCTTTTTTAATATTTATAATGAACCCTGCACTTAGAGAAATAGTTTTTTTTCTTATGACATGGTTAATATATTTTAAGAAAAAAGATGTATTAATTTTGAAAATCCTGTGGTTGTAATTCTTCAACTAAAATATGCGAAGGTAACCTCATCTACCTTATTAGTCCAACCTACCTTCTGGAGGTTATGTTGAATGGTGAAGAATACACCCTTCTCACCGAGGTACATCTCCAGTAATATAATTTGAAGTGCTAGGGCCCCTTGCATCCATTTCTGAATCTATTATTAGTTGATTAAATTAACTGGCTGGATCAGTACAGTGAGAAGATGTGCAGTAATGATATTATAGAATTAGTATGCCATGATGAATTGTCAGGAAAAGTAACTGTGACAGCCCTGTGGCCATATGCACTTAGCCATGCAATTTATAGTCATTTGGCGAGCCAAGGACTTTTCAGTTTGGGTTAGGAAATTTGTTCCTGCTTTTAACATAGTTTGAGGTGTATGTGTGTAAGAGTGAGGGGCCGCTTAGTGACAATTCAGGAAGAAATCAAGTCTCTCTTCTTCAACACTGACATTTGGGTGATTTTCAGAGAAATAAACCACAATGTATGGATGCCTTTATTGTAACGGTGCCAATTCCTTTAAATAGATTTATTTGATAGTGTAGTTTATGGTGGCAGAGGATAATGTTACTTTGGGTAAGATAAAAGTAAATGCAATCTGGTATCACAATTTCCCTGTTTATGGAACACTGTAAATTCTCATCTATGTATTGCATTTACAACAATCTTAAAAGCATTTCTAGGGTTGTTTTGATTTAGATGCATTGAGGTTCCTAATTGCAAGTAGTTTTTAAGCAACTTAAAATATAATGTTAGTTTTTTAGCTTTGCAACTATTGGCAAGATAAATGGACTGTCAGATGCCTCTAAAAGGCTCATGATGACAGTGGTTGGCAGTGCAGATACTGGCACAACACCGCATAAGACCAAATTTATTGCAGAATTACCAAAACATACACAACTGAGAAGTCATCTCAATACTACTATTGTGTGAGAATCATTCTCTTTCCTCATTTGTTTTGCGTTTGTGTTTTTGTTTCAGTGATTGCTGAGATCATGTTCAGTAGTACAATGAAAATGGGTACTGACATCCTTATTTCAAACCAGATTCATGCAGAAAACGGCTGTCTTTTTTCTGTTAGCATGTTATAGAAATTTGACATGTCTATTCAATCCCTTTTATTTTTCAAGCAGGTATCCATTTAATCGCAAAGTATGAAGTTGTTTTATTTTATTTTTATTTTTATTTTGCTTCTCATTGTAGTCATTGTTTTTATCAGTCGTTATACTGATTTCAAATTTTCAAAGCAAATATACAGGAAAATGTTCTTTGTATCTTAAATTATACCTGATCCCTTTCCCCTTGCCCTTAATTTTAATTACCTAAAATTACAAATTTAGAAGAGCTTCTTGATAATGCTATCAGTTGGATATTTCACCTGAAAGGTAATAGGTGACACTGATCAATGCCTACCTCACTCTTTGTCACCAGTGTCCGGCTAGTTCCCTAAAGCTCTTCCTTGGGAGTTATTTTTGACTCTTCTTTACCATCCATGTCCAATTGATCACCAACACCTACTGACTCTTTCCCAGCAGAATGTCTTAGATCAGCCCTTTTTTTTCATTTCTAGAACCACCATCCCGATGCCCTTCCCTTTCATCATTCTGTGCCTGGAGTACAGTGCCAGTTTCACAGTCCATCTTCCTAACACCCCTTGCCCCATGCCAGTAGAGCCTATATATACCATGCTACCAGATGGATCTCTTAAAGACTAATCATATCCATTCATTTTTCCTCCCCATGGCAGTGGGCCTTAGCTGCTTCTTATTTCAGCCTACAGAACTTAGGCACTTTTTTCTTTTCTCTCTCTTCCCTTTTCTTAGCACACATAAATGGCTAATTATATTTGTTATTTATAATTTTTTTAAACCATGTACTGTTCTAAGTGCTTTTCATGTATTATCTAGTTTAAGCCTCACAACATTCCTACAAGATAAGGGTAATGATTCCCTTTTTATAGTCAAGGAAACAGAGGCACAGAGATGTGACACCACTTGCCCACAAATGTGCAGCTGTAAGAGTGAGAGAGCCAGGGTCCAAAGTCAGTCTGTATGATTTTGCAATGATGCACTCAGTCACCGTGTGACACTGGCATCCTTGGTGGGTGTGGCTGTACAGTCATTAATTTTCTTTTGCATGGGAGATCCAATTTGCATAGGATAATGTATCACTTAATATCTGAGCTTGTCCACGTGCATCCCAACTCACACCCCTATCAAATTAAACTGCTTTGTAGAAACAAATAGAATCAAAATGTGGTTTTTTTTTTAATTTAATATAGTACTCTGTACCCATAGTCATTAAGGAAAGTAAATATTCAGTTCACTAATTATGTCACTATGTAAGAATAACTTTGCTGCTCTGTTTTATTTCAATATTTCTATTTGGCAAGCCACAGACTAATTGTATTTTCTTCCATTATGAAATTTGTAAATGACAAAGTTTTGCAAACAGACCCCTGACCATCCAGCCACATAGACAACAATGAGCAGTGCATAAATAGCAAAGAATCTGTGACAATTTGGAGGACATACAGATTTAGATACTTTCAAAACTTTATGTCATTAACGTTTGATTCCATCTGTACTTTTCTCTTTTATAACGTATTTTTTCCCACAAAAAATATTAAGAATGTGTTTTCGGGATGGAGGAAAATGTTAATTATTCTTATGGTTTGTTTATTTTCGAAAGGTCAAAATGAGGAAGTCAAAATTGGTAAAAGCAATTTGTGATCAGGGTGAAGAGTAAATCATATGTCGTCCTTTGAATATAAATTATTATATATATTTAAATATACATGTATATATTTAAATACAAATTATTATATACATATAGAATAAACACACATGTCATTTTTTAAAAGTTATCATTGTTTCAGGGTAGTTTAAGTTTTATTATTAAATAAAACAAAGCATTTTGGGGAAATTAAATAATCCAAGTAATGTAGATAATCATGTTAAGCAATGCAAACTTAATATTACATAATGTAAAATTTAAAATATCTTTATGATTTTATATATATATTTATGTTTATATGTAAACATATGTATATATAAAATTATGTATATATAATTTTGTATATATAATGATTTTATATATATATTTATGTTTATATGTAAACATATGTACATATAAAACATATGTATATATAATTTTATATATACATATGTTTACATATAAACATAAATATAATCATTTAAATACGTTAAAGGCTATGTGTCTACAAATCATATCATTTTCCATTTCACTTAGTACTCTGAAGAGTCTGTTCATTCTGAATGCCAGAAACAAAGAGATGGCTTTTTAAAGTTATATATTTTCAACACATCCCCTGCTTAACATTATGAAAAGTGCATCCATTCAAAAGCCAGACAGATCTAATTTATAATCTTGAATTTTCACTTCATTTTTTGTTTCTTTGGATGAATTATGCAACTTCTCTTTAGTAAACTATGAATGAAACCACCTATGGTATAGGGCTAAGAAAATCCAAAGGGGGAAAACCCAGCTCTCATTGGAACTAAAATCAAGTTGAAAGACAAGTTGCGAGTAACAAAAGGAAAGTCACTTCAAGTTCCACAAATAGTAAATAGTCCAGTGCTATGCAGAATAGAGAACATGGTTGGAATATTTCAATGACATTTTTGTTTTGTTTTGTTTTTTTAATGAAGAAAATTAGTTTTAAGTTGAAATTTGAAGGAACAATAGTGATTAAAATAGTAGAAGAAAAGAGGGTAAAAGATAAGACTACAAGCAGGGACAGAATTTTCCACTCTTAAAAATGTGGCCAGTCCCCTAACATAGAATATCAGACGTCAAAGCATGGAAGGCACACACCCATGAAAAGCATACAGCTAGCTAATTGTTGCCCTGTGTGAATGAAATTGTGAGGTATCAGATCTGCTGATTCTTCTAGAGAATCCTGAAATCCGAATTTTGAAATATCCTCTGAGCTTTGAATGATGTTGATTAAATTGGTAAAGCATTCTGGGACCAAGTCAAAGAATTATGTGGATGACTGGATGCTTTCCGCTCTGCTATGCTGTGAGGACCGTGTCTACCTGTAATAAGTGTGATGAAGGCGTGGTGTAGCTGTCTCCACTTTTTTCATCAGTGGAACCATAGAAGTTCTGTGACCTTGCCTCCTACCAGTCCTCACTGCAAAAATATTTGTTCCAAAAGGTAATGAGTGAATGAGTAAATGAATTCATTTATGGTTTAAAGACCATGGTGGAAAAAGATAGATATACATGTTTGATGTTCAAAACTAAACTAAATTAGAGCAGAGAGGGCCTTCAAAATTAAGATTGAGGGATCAGACTAGTAAGAACTAGAATAGACTTACGAAATCATAAAAATATTTTGAGGTCACAGTTAAGCAGTAATAATGTTGATACTAAACCTTAGAGTATTCTCTAATTAACTAAACTTATATTCAAAGAAAAAAAAAAGCAATGTTGACATCTTGAAAGAAACAGTCTGATTTAGACCACTGATCCATGCTATTCAGTGTTGTTTTTCTGACAATAGCAATAAAGATAATTATATTTGACTGTTAATGGTTGTTTTGCAAATTATTGTTCTGACAGAGTAGTCACTCACGTGTGCTAAAATTAACATTTTCGCTGTATGCATATTAACCTTGCTCTCAGTCAATCAACTAACTTCAGTTAAGTTCCTATGATAGCTCTGTTTAACTAGAAATCAGACCAGTCTTGGCATTGGCATCTTAAAGGTAGGGTGTCATCCTTAATGTGTTTAGAGAGAGTCAAGTCCACTTAACAGGTGGCTCCTATTTGAACCTCTATAGACAGCTTCAATTAATACAGAAAGTCAATGGTCAGTTTAATATACTAATCCAGAACATGGACTTTGGAGACCAATAATCCAGGTTCAAAATTTGTTGTCTTTTACTTGCACTAGCTCTGTGAACTCCTAGACAGTTCATTGTGAGATTCCATTTTTTAATCTATAAAACAGAGATAATTGAAAAATCTACGACATCAGATTATTGTTAGTATTGTGCTGATAATTTATTAGCACATTGTCCTTGAGTACCACACTGTACTCTCGGAAGTATTCCTAGGAATGTTAGGATTGCTCTCTCCATTGGTAGGGTATACTTATGGCTTTAATAAGTAATCATATTTATTTGGTATTCGTCATAGTTGGGATGATGGTTTAACAATCACGGTGGTTACTCTGTTCCAGTTGAACATAACCTAATGTCCTAGTCTAAAAAAATGATGGCTGTCAGTTTCACAATATTCAGAATACTTTAGGAGTCCACAATATGTAGCTTGACACAATAATTTCTCATTTTTTCTCAGTAGCATCCCATGAGATCTATTTATTCAAACAGATCAACATACCCAGGACTTAAGCTATGAGCTTCTAGGAACTTCAAGAGCCCAAAAATACTAAGTAAAAAGATATGTGCCTACCATTTTAAGGGACTGTCAATTCCCCCAATATCTTCTATTGCAAAAGGGCTTTGAAACGTTAAGCTGTCAGGCAGCCTCTCTGTCCAGATTGCAGCGATCTCTAGATGGTTTTGTGTTTCTTTCACATTTCCCTTGCCTGTGAGAAGACAGATCCAGGAGGGGAGAATAGGGAGTTTTACTAGAATGAGTGCCACTGATAGTAATAATCTATTTGATGTCCATTTTCAGAAGAATAATGTAAAGTGGAGTGGCTAAAGGCCTTCATGTGAGATGGCCCCATGAATCTTAACATATCCACAGGAATCCTGATGCCAGATCTGCAAGGAGCACACGGGCAGGGGACAGGAAACAAAGACCTCTGGGCTTTAAAGTTTAAACGCCCTGCTCTGCAGGGCGTCCAGAGAGATTTGTTCAACTAAGATGAGTTTCTAATTAGGCTTTCATCCAATGATAAGGGAGGGCAACACCCAGCCGTTTTATGATAAGCTCCTACCAGAGAAACAGAAATAGATTTGTCTGTGTTGTGCAGTGTTGACGCCTGTACACAACATATTGCAAACTGCAGTCGTGAGAATTTGCCATTTTAGGCCATTGAGAAGAAGAAGCCACACCTCAAACTAGATTTTTTTTAGCAACAAACAAGAAATAGAAGTTGTTAGTGTGTGCCATTTCATTCTCTTATTTTATTTGATTTCTTTTAGTATCGTATGATGTGGGTGATGTTTCTAACACTTGCGTTTATTTAAATAAAATTATTTTAGCATTTGTAAGGGTCGTGGCTATATTTACTCAGCAAAGTTAGCTAGCTTGAAAGACATAAATTAACTGCTAATTACTACTTAATGAGAGCTTTATGGCATGATATTTGAGCACTGTCTGTATGAGCATATCGATTAGCCAAACCACCTCTTGGACGTCTTGTTGGTAAACTGGGTTAATTTCTGAGGTGGATAAAATGCATGGCTAGATGTTCTGTTCACCCTGCTGTTGGCAGGCTGTTGTTTATCACAAGGTTTTAGTGTTCTTAATGAACTGTTAACAAGCTGTCAATTATGGTGTTTATGCAAATTAGGGAAAGAGACATTGAAAGATTGATGTGCCCAGAGTGAAAAATGCCTCCTTGAGATATTGCAAAGTTAGTAATTCCCCTGTTAACAACTGTTTTCAAACACTGGCAACCCTTTAACCACTGACCCACCCCCCATGACCCAAGGGTGGAGAAGGGCCGCCCACCGCCTTCTTTAGCCCTGTGCTAAGAGAACAAGACAGGGCCATCTCTGGAAAGTGTTTTGCTTTACCTTAGCTATGCTGAAATCACTTTCATTGGGCCTCGGCCATAAGTAAAGTTCAATGTTAAATGTTCTGAAATTCACGAGTAACTATTTTATGATTCTCGTGTGGGACGTACATGTTCCCCTGTCTTCCCACTGGAGACTACTGTGATGAAGCATCGTGTACTCACCTGCGGTCCTTATGTGTCCTGATCTAACGTCGTCTGTCCAAATCCCATGTCTCTTTGTAGTACTCAAGATTATCTCTTTAGTGCAAGTCCTTTTTTGTGGTCATGAACTGTCAAACTGGAAATACTTCTTTCAAAAAGCTGATTCTCTGCCTGTATGCCAGAAAAGGTACCCTTTCTGTAGCCGTACCTTTACTTATTTTCTATTTAGCTCATTTTCCTTTATTTCATATGCTCTTGAATTTGTTGATCTAATACACTCCCAAGCATCCTTCAAGTACCTATACACCTGTCACCTTTTCTCTATAGTACTCCTGCCCCCTTCCCAAGGCAGAGTGAATCAATCCCTTTTGCAATGTCTCCAAAGTACTTTAAGCAACTGAAGTGTCTTCTACCATCACCACCTCCTGCCCGGTCTCGTGCTCCCTTCCACACACACTGTGACTCCTCCAGGCTGCCCCTCATTCATCCTAATGAATCACATTCCCCAGTGCTAGAAAATAGCCTGCTCACGACACTTTTAAAGAAATTCTGCTCAGACTTATGTTTTATAATCAAACCAAGGTTATTAAATGGTTCCTAATATTTATAATAATTTTGCTGCAGTGTCATCACTTTTATTTTTAATTGTTATGATCAGAATTCTATCCACATAGTTATTATGAGAGAGCAGTCCTTGAAAAATGCTTCACCTCACAGTACAATTAAAGTAGACTTCTTTAAAGGCTCTTAATATTCCCCCCAGAAATGTGAAATTACATCTTGTTTTGTTTTGTGAAAGTCATGTTTTGATTATTTGAAATTGGTATTTTTATGTAAATTTTTTTTTCTGTTCAGCTTTGAGCATGGAGACTTTTGCACTTGTTAGCATATTACTTATTCCAAAATTATTGAAAATATTATTCTTGCAGGTTTTTTTTTACCTCCGACTCTCAGCTCTGGGAGTGATAATGTTTCATAAAGGAAGTACCATAATAGACAGAAAAAATCATGCATTCATTGCTAGTTGAAATGATGGATTAAGCTGTTTTATTATAAGTATATCAAAAATGCAATAAATATTTGCCAATGAAATGTAGTTATCATAAGGTTTTGCACAGTGCAATTTCATGTTAATGTCCAAGAGGAATATGGATGGCTTTATATGTTTGGTTATAGTACCTGCTTTGCAGTTTGAAAAATTTATTTGTAAGTGTTCAAAATGTAAATTTGAGAGTTCTAAGTATCCATGAGTTATTTCTAAATACCACTTAACTCCTCCCAAGACAGATGAGGGCAGCATAAAACTGTAATTTTGGTGACAGATCAAACAAGCTAGATAATCAAAGGAAATAATCCAATAAACTTAAAAAAATGAACTCGTCTTTTGAAAAGCAGGAAGGCATGATGAAATGAACTGGACTCTGGGGTCAATAGGTATCTTGACCTCTCATGGTCTTACTGCCTTCATCTGTAAGTGATGGAAATGATGCCTGCCCCAAAACAGCTGATACCCACTGAGTACCACTGTGTGCCAGGTGCTAGTCAAATGCATATTTCAACTTCTATATTTTAATCTCTATATAACATACAGTTTGTGTTGTTTGCTATGTGTTCCTTTTTTTTTCCTCTTAGTTTTTGATTACCTTCTTGAGCATTTGTGCATTTTAGGAAGAAGATAAAGTACAAGGTGTTACGTTCTTTTAGCTCTTAATTCTACAACTTAATAACTGTATAAACTTGGGAACATTACTTTATCTAGGTCTCAGTTTTCTCAACTGTAAAACTGCGATGCTGCTGCTGCTCATGATGACACCTGCTTCACAGGGCTGTAGTGGAGATTCAGTGAGATGATCCTTGTGAAGCACTTAGCACAGTGCCTGCCACATAGCAAGTGCTCGGGCCCCTATTGCTATGTTAGTTGCACGTTTCCTAGCATTATTATTACTGTTATCAAGGATAGTGTGATCTGTAGAAACCCTGCTGTATGTGAGAGGTCGATAGAAGGAACTGGAATATTTTGTAACTCATCATTTTTGTGAATATCGCATTTCTCTCCTATTTCTTATTATTAGACTTCTAATCTTAGCACTCTAACTTTTATAGTGTGAAAGGCAAAGAAAGCCCGGAGTAACAAAGGCGAGACAGCCAAACCTTTAAAAGTCCATACTACCTGGGGAATAGTAGCTTTGTCTTTGCTTTCTCCACCCTCACCCTTGCTGTTAGGGATGAAGGGGCTTCAAAATAAACCGAAAAGCCACAATGTCCTTTGTTCTAATCCTACACACCGAGTCCCAGAGGAGTACATTGCAGCCAACCTCTCTTTGAAATTCTAGATAATCTACATTTTAAAAAAGTGGCTTTTTGATCTGCATCACTCAGATTTTCATGAGCTTCTGCACCGTTATGTGATGTCGTGTTTTCAACCGCTTGTTTGTAATGCCTCATAACTGTGGCCCATACTCCCAAATCCTACACAAGTCTCAAGGGTTCTAAATGCCTCCCTTCCTGCTTACAGTCACACCATTCTCTTTGCTCGTGATCCTTTTCCACAAGTCAACAAAGGAGTCTTTTTTTTTGCTTTCCTCTGTGACGCTTGTAAATACTACTTGTAGCAGACAACTTATTAGTCTAATGGTGGTTTGGGATAGCTGCAAATTCTTATATCTTTCCCTCTGATGAGGCTAGGAATTCTAAGTCAGCCTTATTTTAAGGTTTTCTTTAAACATCATTAAAGGTTTCACAAGTTTACAATATGACCGTGATACAAAAGACATAACAGTCTTGTGAGGAAGATATTACAAACATCCACCATGGGAAAATGTTTACGAAACAAAATTACCCTTTTTCTGTACATTCTAAGTGTCCCTAATCATCCTCTTTTTTCATCTACTTTGTCCAACATGTGTGTTTGAAGACTCAGTCAACCAGGATTAGAGTTCTTCATCTTTACTGAAGTAATTCAGTGCCATTCTTCTCTGCTACTCTTACATCATCTCTCGTGCCATTGTTGTGTATCTTCACAGATGAGAGTGGACCTCTGTTCTCCAATGTAAAGAAAGGTCTACTGCTTACAACTCCTCTCCATTTCATATCTGCTTTGTCTATCTGACCAGCAGAGCTTTTTAGCAATGCAGAATTTTTGTCTGAAGAAGAAAATATTGCGTAAAAATAAAAGATTGTGTAGGAGACTGTGACTTACAAAGAGATATCAGGGAATGAGCTGTTAATGAACTCATTCTAGCCAAACAGTGCCTGTCTGTCGAATTTAGATGATTTGGTTAAAAATCTACTTTGGTCACTAGCTTGCTGTATAATCTTAGGGAAGTTATTTCAACCTCATCTGACTTTCTCATTCTTCCTAAGTACTATAGTATTTTACTTCTTTATATACTGCCTGGTTTATAGTAAATGCTTAATGAGTATACTTGTTATTATTGCTATTTTTATTTATTGTTTAACATAATATTTTTTCAATAATTATGCAGGTCTTTGGGAACCTCAGAGACATATATGGTTAGTTACTATCAGTATTAAATGCTCAAGTCTCCCTGTAAAATATATTTTTATGGAATCTTAATAATAGCCATGCCATATAAAAATGGCATTATAACATCATTTCAAATATATGTATTTATTATATATGGACAGAACTCACAAATAAAAAGGCACAGACTTGCAGACTAGATCAGAAAACAAAACCCAACCATATGCTTCCTCCAGGAGACACATCTCAGTTCCAAAGACAAATATAGACTCAAAGTGAAAGGGTGGAAAATGATATTTCAAGCAAATAGTATTCAGAGAAAAGTGGGGGTAGTAGTACTAATGATGGACAAAATAGACTTCAAAGTAAAACATGTAAAGAAAGATACTGAGGGACAATCCATAATAATAAAGGGAATCATGCACTAAGAAGACATAACACTTATTAATATCTATGCTCCCAATCAGGGAGCCCCAAAATATGTAAAGCAATTACTAGCAACTAAAGGGAGAAACAGACCAAAACACAGTCATAGTAGGAGACCTAAATACCCCACTGTTGGATATGGACAGATCATCCAAACAGAAAATAAATAAATAAATAATATCCTTAAATGATACGTTAGTCCAACTGGACATAATTGACATTTACAGAGCCTTCCATCTCAAAACACCTGCTTATACATTTTTCTCTAGTGCACATGGAACATTTTCAAGAATCGACCACATACTGGGACACAGAGATAGCCTCAACACATATAAGAGGGTTGAAGTCATACCAACCATATTTTCTTATCATAATGCTCTGAAACTAAAGATCAACTACAAAAAGAAATCAGGAAGAACCACTTATACATGGAGATTAAACAACATGCTACTGAAGAATAACTGGATCAGAGAAGAAATAAAAATAGAGATCAAGAGATACAGAGAAACGAATAATAATGATAGTACAACATATCAAAACTTTTGGGACATGGCAAACGCGGTCATAAAGGAAAGTTCATATCATTGCAGGCCTATCTCCAAAAACAAGAATGAGCCCCCATAATAACCTAATACTTCATCTTAAAAAACTAGAATATGAAGAACAAATCAAGCCTAAAGTCAGCAGAAGGAAAGAAATAAAATTAGAGCAGAAATAAATGAAATTGAAAAAAATATGTGTATTTCTATTCAAAATAATAATTTTAAAATAATCTTTTAAAAGTTTTATTCAATATCTAGCTTTAAGCATTTCGCTAATGTCATATCACAGCTATTACTTTAACTGCTTTAGCAGTATTGAAATTCATTTTGTATTTTATTAATTTAGTAGTTTAACTGAACTGATATGTCAGCTCTATCAGAACATGGACAATTGCCCATATAATCGGAACTGTCTGTTTGTTCCTCATACCTATGAGCATTTGCTTTAGAGTTTGTCAGCAAATAATCATTGAGAATTCAGATACCTAGCAGCAAGTTGGATTCAAGAAAAAATATGCTATGAATTTATTTTGATTTATTATGATTATCCCAAAGATAATTTTTACTACAAAAAACTCCACCAGTTGCATAAATAGCTTGTCCTTTCACGATCTTAGAATCAAAACCACGAGGATAGATGTGTTTCAGTTGTAATTTCCCAGCTGCAGCCCTGTGAGAAACATGGGAGAGGTGAGGATAGCATTTGGTCAGGATGAGTTCATGTGTTCACTTTTTATTTTCAAAAAAAAATATATAGAAAAAGAGGTAGGGAGGGAGAGATGGGTTGAGTGAAGAAGCATGACAGGTAGGAAGAAAGGAAAGAAAGGAGAAAGGGAACAAGGGAGGTATTAAAGGAGGGAGGAAGGAATTAAAGGAGGGAGGAAGGAAAGAAGGAAGGAAGCCAATCATAACAATCTCTGGTTTTAGCATCTGGCATTCTATCTACTGTATTTTTCTGCCCATATTCACTAATTCAGAGTTTTCTTTGTGTTCTTTTGTTTTTGTCTATTACTGTTAATTTTTGTCAGCCAATTAATATTTCAATTTTGAGTAAATACTCTTTTTTTACAGAAGACAAAATAGTATAGAAATAAAGACAATGCTATCTCCCCCAAAGGTTATAGATTTTTCAAAAAAGTCATTACTTTTACTATTATGGCTACATTGAAATGATTAGTAGGAAGCAAATCCCAACTGCCACCTAAAGAAAGAAGGCATGAATGCCTTGGTAACTCTATGCTTTGGATAGATGCAACCAAATTTCAATTCTGTCATTTTTAGTTTTTATTTTCAAACTTTTACAGGTTATCAAAATTCTTTAAAAGAATTATTATCTCTATTTTTAAAAATAACACTGTGGTCTTTAAATATGTTTATTATCTGTAGCACTAATTTGTTAAATGCCTAAAATGCTCCACTTGAACTGTGAGCCTGGGTAACAATTAAACTTCCTTTTTTTATATCATATATATTCATTCACATTTGACTCCTTAAAGAAGTTGAGAAGAATTTAAAATTTTACATGTGGCTTTGCAAAAGTGAAGAATGATGAATTTGCCTGGGATGCTTTCTTAGTCCTGTCATATTGAAGGCTTGACTGAATGATGTATTTATCTCGAAATTGAGTAGCCTTGTTTTAGTATAAAACCCTGAAGAGTGCAAAAAAAAAAAAAAAGCATTTTCTTTATCCCTCGTTGCCCTTATAAATGATATCTGCCTTGAATAATCGTTCAGTCGGAGCTGAGCTCAGTACACAGAAAAGAATATATTTTCTCCTGTTATTAATAGGGCCAGGGCCTCAAACAAGGAAGTTTCATGTTTTGTTATTTGGGGCTCTCTAATGCTCATGAGAGTTTCAGTGATAGCATGTTCCATCACTCATAAAAATAAAGTCCTTCTTTGTCAGTAATGTCCTCTAGGTGTTAAACCCATCACTTTCTACATTCCCACAAAGTATTTATAGATACATACATTCGTGGCCAATCTATAAATGGAATTTTGAATGGCAATCCTATGATATAAATATCTTTGAAACCTTTCTCATAGTTCTACCTGCTCTGCAATCAGCCATTTTCTCCTTCAAAATCAATGCCTCTCATTAAGACTACTTCTGGCAGGGATGAGGGTCTAGCATCAGTTTGTAGAAAAGTGGTCATGATTTTGCCTCCGGGTTTATTTTAATTGTTCCCGCTCCATGCAGCAAGCTTTGTGGTTTGAATAGTAGAGAATTCATTTGTAAGCTTGCCTCCCATGTTAATCAAAAGATGGTTATGAGGACTAAATTAACCCATCTAAAATTACACTGCACACACACCTCCTCCGTGCCAGGCCCCCCTCAAGGTGCTGCAGACAGGTGTAAACAAGGCAGTGACTGTTCATGGAATTTCATTCTGGTGGGGGAAGCCTGAAAATCAGCAGGACGAAAATCACAAGTGAGCCCCACAACACAGAAAATACAACATGGCAGCCCGTGTGTGGAGCAGTGGAGATTTTCAGGACGGTCAGGGGAGGCCTTTCTGAAGACAGACATTTGAGCCACAGTGCAAATCGAATCACAAGGAGGAGGCAGCCACAGGCGAACCTGGGAGAATGCACCGTGCCCACGTGTCCTGAGAAGGATCAGAGTGTTGGTGGAACCAAAGAGAAACTTCACAAATCCTCACCTAGCTGAGCAGGATAGCATGAGAGCACACTAATGAGTGCTAATGAGTGGATGGGCAAAATCATGTAGGGCCATAAACACTTTTGGTTTTATTTTAAATTAAATCAAAACCATTGGGATTTTGGGGGGGTGGGAGTGGCATGGTATAATTTACATTTAAAAATGATAATACTGAATGTAAAAACCTACCAAGATTATATCTTGACTCTGCCACCTGCCTCTGTCAGCCACAGTATTGTTATCTGTGAAATGGACATCGTTATGATCATCATAACTCCTGTGGTGACGATAAAATAGGACAGTCAACATAATCCTCTTTAACAGTCACCGTTCAGCAGATGGAGGGATTCAAGAAAACACTTAGGTCTCTCTTAAGCGTTTCTTGGTTCTCTAGCCTGCACCATTTGTTAATTTATTTTGTTTTATCCTCTTCTCCCTTAATATCTCAAATTTTTGACAATTTTCTCTGAGATTCCTGGCATTCGGGCCTCTGGAGATGGCAGGGGGTCCGGCTGGCTGTCTGTTAATTTTAGCCGTTCTCTGCTGGAAGTGCCATCGCGAGGAGAATGACCTGAGAGAATGGGAGGTCGTGCAGCCTAGTAAGTGGCCCCATGGGGCGGCCCTCGCAGCAAAACTCTAAGCGAATAAACAGCATCCCAAAGCAGGTCTGAGCTTCAAGGGGTTTTAAAATGGACATTTTCCCCATTAATAACATCAGTGAAATGCTAATGTGACAGCTCTCAGAAAGTTTCTTCTAACAAAACCATTTTGAACCCCAAATCATTCATTTTGCTTACAAACGGCAGAGCCAAACAGCATCTGGAAGATGAGTCAATCCACAGTTTTGGAGGGTACGGGTAGGAGCAAACAGAAATAAGCGATCTGTTGCTATTTCAAAATTCCTGTTTTCTATACAGGCTATCTATTTCATGGAGTCTGAGAAATTCCAGATCGTTTAATGATTTAAAACATCTGGTTAAATGGCTTATCTAGAGAAACAGTATCCAAATAATTAAGTGTATTTTGTCTTCTGTTTTATTTGAGAAGTCCCAAACCTAAAGCCTTACATAAAAAAGGAACTAAACACTTAAATATAAAACAAGTGAACTACAAATCTGTATTGTTAAGCTAGCCATAATATTGCTATGGAATTTTCATAGTGAAGGCATAATATTTAGATTGCAGGTCATTAAGGCAATTACTAATTTCTTTTTATCTGAACCACTACATACAGAGGCAGATATATACCTTAGTTCAATGCTTGGTTAATAGCAACCTGTGGAAAAGGATTTTTTAGAAAAGAATTATAAAACAGATAACATTGGATTCCCCCTTATTTAACTTGATTGCAAAGATGGCAGGAGAATCCCCGTGGAATGTTAAATTTAGGACAAAAATTGTATCTCAATTATTAGAAAAAATGGGGAAAACATTAAAAATCTTTGATGTAAAGTGAAGAAAATTAACTTGAATAAATGAGATTATATCTATACAAAACCAAGATTGGGGAAAAGTTGAAAAGGAAAAAAATGTAAGCTGTCTGTTTTGCATTGCATTAATTATCATATATCTCCTCCTTTTTTGCCTAACTAGTGTTTCCTATAGAGTAGATTGCATTTGATCTTGAAGCATGAGTATATATTTACCTATACACTTTTTATCACTATACACAGTCATGCATTTATCAATTTATATAATTATTTAAATATTTATCATAACTTAGAAAGTGAAAGATAAACTTGTTTTTCCTACCACCTAAAAGAATATTTTGAAAGAATATTCTCATACAGAACATTCATAAATAATATTTTCACTATTACATCATAAAAGTAAAATAAGAATTTTAATCATTTGTGTGTTTACAGTGAAAATCATTACCACTTTATACTGATGATTCTGAGATCTCTTTTTATTATATGTTTTTCAATGCTTTCTGCAAAATGAAATCTTAAGTGTATATCTACACTTAAGGAAAATAATGGCCAAGATAAAAGAAAATATATAAAAGTTAAATTCTAATGCAATAAAAACTCCCCTGGACATAAACTTTTACCTCTGTTCAATTGCTCACTTGCCACCATACATTTTTTTAAGAGACATTCTCAGTTAGGAAAAGCACCATTAGTGGTTTATTCCTACAAAACAGCTCATCAAAAATATGGACTCACCACATTTAAATCTGAATTACAAACGTTTGAGTTTTACAGCATGAAGCAACAAGAGATTGAAAGACGATGGTTTCTAATATCGCTCTAAGTTATCATTTCCATAGCTATAGACTTTATCCATTTTTCTCTGTACTTAAAAAATAAAAATCAGTTAAGGTTAACCCCAATGCATATTTTTCTTCTGCTTGTTGTACACTTCACAGTCGCTGAGTGAATCAGCTTTGCTAAACGTACTCATTAGTGCCCAATTTGTTTCTCTTGGTCTCTTTGAGAAAATCTTGCAAGCAGTTGGAACATTTATTTTATTTTGATTCCACCGTAGAAAAAATGTATTCATGTAAGTAAGCATGTACCCAGCAGCAATAAATCATTATTTCTCAGATGACCAATATCAGCAGGAACCTCATATACTTCTCTGCTGGAGTTGATTTCCAAATTCATTGAATAATTATTGGTGCTGCTTTTCATAAGTGAAAGATATTTTTTCTTTCTATTTCGGTTAACTTTTAAATGCTACTCTCCCCCCCCCCCATTTCCTCAATACTTCTGAGAATTATTTGTAAAGGAAGAAATAAAAGGAAACTTTATATTTGGCAAATATGAAGGTGTTTAAATAATCTTTGACAACCATTCCCCCACCTCTGATTTTATATTATAATCCTTGGGACAAAGATTGAATCTTGGGTTAGACTCTTAGTAAATGAAATAAATACAAATTTATGCCTGGATGTTTTAAGGGAAATATGAGAATTTATTAGGCAGTTTTAAAGTATAACAATTAGATTATTAAATTTCTCTTTCTTTTGCACTACAAAAGAAAAACAAAACAAAACAAAACATTGTGTTTTTTACATCCCAAAGGATTAATTGAATTTTGCTAATAAATACTGAGTGACTTTTTGAATAATAGGCATATACATTTTTATATTTCCCCCACCCTTAGCAAAATTTATTAACAGAGATAGCTCATATTCTTTGGCCCTAAAGTGAATTTATAAGACATCGATTTGTTTCAAGTCCATTTTACTACAGTTTAGATATTGTGGCCACATTCCAGAAACTCTGAAAGTTCTCTACTTGGTTTAGAACTTGTCCCAACATTTTTAAATGGCTACTGTGTAGTGTATTCTGTTAGAAACTATTATAGGGAAAACAATCAAGTAAGGCTTTAAAATTAATTTTGGAATGTCGATTCAGAAACTATAACAGTAGCAAGTTGAAATTCTGACTAATATTTAGACAGTTTATGCTATTGCTCTTTTAAGGAAGTTTTCTCCTTTTATGCTTTTGGTTAATGTTCTTAAATTTTTTGAACTTCTAATTAGAAGGTAAATTGAAGCAATTTAGGGAATTTTTTGACTAAACTAATTTTTTTCTTGAGTTAAACCTGAATATAATTAATAGCTAAACATAGAACAATGTAACATTTGTACTATTGATATCTTTCCAGCAAATATATAGTCTTTCTATCTGTTTCTACATTTATCTTTATCTCCTGAAGTGAAACTGTGAGTATTAATTTAAAAGGTATTAAGGTAGACTATAAGGAACATTTTGATATAAAATGTCATAATACACATTATAATATTGCCTTTTTATTAAAAAAAACTAATCCTTTGCAAAAAATACGATATAGTCCAAATTTTTTAATCATTCAAAAATAACTCAAGTATGTCTCTTTAAAATTAAAAAGATGTCTGTTTAACTCCAAAAATATCAATGTAATAACATATCTTTGAGTTATTTTGTCTTAGAATCCATTTATTCCTTTACCAAGAAAAACATTTAATAAGAATATGAGTTTTAATTAACGTGATGTACATGGTAACTTTTAGATATTCTAAACTATCTTAATATAAACAATTATTAAATAGAAACATTTTGAATTATAGTAATACATTAAGATAATCAAATAATTTGATAATATATGAAAAGTTATACTTCAAGATAAATTTTTCATTAATATTTTATTCTTCAAACACCCAAATTAAATAGCTTCTAAATAAGTAATTATTTAGTATTTCAGTTATAATCTCAAAAAATATTTTTTTTCAATTATTGAATTTCTGGACTTCATACAACAGTTATAAAAAGTCATTAAAATAATTTAGAAATATGGGACACAAAATGTCTTACCCCTGAGTTTTACCCAGGTTTAGTATAATGGATATTCTAGAAGTATTGACGGGGTATTGCATTCATGATTCCATATTAATAAAATAGCTGAAATTTAGAATATGTTATTAATTGGAAATACCTACCCACACACAAAGACGATATTATTAGATCAAATTCTGTGAATTTCTTTGAATTTATTGGGAAAAAAAGGAAAATTTTAGACATAATTTAGATAATTTTGAAAGTTGAATTGAAATGAACAAAGTACCAAAAATATCCCAACTTGTCTAAAAATTATCAAAATGGCTGATAGAACTTTAGTTGTTGAATGTCAACGTGGTAGCCATCTTCTATTGTCTTAACTACTGTATCAACTATCTATTGCTTTAAACTAATTCCACTAGGCAGAGAGCATTTTCTTAATGTGTATCTTATGAGTTCTTTCACAAGGAAAAAAAAATAGTGTGATCAGAGAGATTTGGGGAATGCTGTTTTTTTGATACCTTCAATACCTTGAAGTTCTCAGAGTTCTAATGGAGAAGACTTCTTTGTAACATAGTATCTCTCAAAATACCACATACCAATCATTACTTATGAATATTCTATGGGATAATAAGTGTATGACATTCCCCCATATAAAATATAGTCTGTTACTAACTACCTAATACTCTAGGACATTTATAACCTATCTTCAGTCTCTCTTCCCAACTTTAATTTCATTAGGAAATCTGTACTCCAACCAGGATGAAATATTCACCTTTCCCTCCATTAATCCCCAAGATGCTTTTGTATTGTTTTTTGTTGTTGTTGTTGTTGGTTTGTTTTTTGTGATTTTGCTCATGTTATTTTCTTCTTATGGAATATCTTTTGCCCCTCTCTTCTTACTTGGGCACGTTCAAAACTAAATGCATAGTAGGCGCTTCACACATAAACTATTTGCTGATATGAGGTTCTACATTTGCAGCTATGCAACTGATGTATGAGGCTTGAACAAATATTTTTTTAATGGCTTCTGAGTAAAGTACATTATGTCAGGCATTATTATGAAGCCAACAACCAAGATTTTATATATGTACCACATGAGAGGGTCAGCACTGAGCTTTTCAGGGGAAACAAAGATGGTCGAGGTAGATTTTATGGAGAGAGTAGGACATAAAGTTATATTTCAACCAAGTAATGCAGGCTGTTAACTTCTTGCAAATGTGACTGGAAGCTCTAAAATCATAGGACACCTGTCTGCAGTGAGTGGGAGGGCTTGGAAAGAAGATGGTTTGTAGAGACACTCTACTTGTTTTTGTGGCTGAGAAACAGAAATATCTATTTTGGATTGCTTTCTGAGCTATGATTCAATGATCCAACAGTTGTTTAAGGGCAGTAAATCTAAGATGAAAACACTTAGAATTGAATCTGTCTCTGCTTATTGTAATAGTAGGAAACTTACTTAACCTTTCTAGGCCTATTTCTCCTTCTGACAACAGGAATAATACCAATTTCCTAGAGTCCATGTGTGAATGAATAATAACTATATATAAATACACAAAAGATGGGCATGTAGTAAGCTCTCTATGTGTGGTAATATATTAATATTGCCCCTCTTCATCCTCTCGCTACTTTTTCTCAGACTAAGTCACACGGAATTCAATACCATTTTACGAATATTCACCACTCTGAGAGTCATGAAGCATTCTTAACTACCTATATTATTCTCGAAAACAATCAAATTCTAAATCATTGCCAAGGCCACATTTTAAAAGATAAAACATTTAATACGTAATGCATTATTGCCAGTTCAAATGCAGTTATAATGTAAAGGCATTATGTAATTTAATTTCTACCTTTGGCCATCTCTTGTGCTTAGAAAATGTCCTGTTGTACATGGCAGCTCTAACCCTTCCCCTGTCTGATGTTTTCAGACATAATTTATTTTCAGTAAATTGATTTTGTTTTAAAAAATGTCTACCCAGCTCTTTATATGTTATAACCAGATCCTGTTTTAATGAGATAACTATAGATAAACATGGTTATATGTTCATGTCTCTTAAATAATACATTGAGATCATTCTACTTACAACAATGTAATGAAAATAAATGTTATTTTGTTATTGAATAGAATTTCCATAATATAATGAGTTTCCTGAGATAAAAGCTTCAATGCTGAGTGAAATGTCGAACTAGGACACTGATCCTAATGGAGAGATGGCAAATAGCGTTTGTCTAGTGTACCAGCTGCAACTCATTGGAATTGACTTCCCGGATCCCTACGCTGAAAAGGATTGTCTAGCTCCATTCAGCCTTAGGAAGGAAGGAGAGTCATGGTGTTTATTAGTTTCAGATCAGGACGTAGTGAATTTTGAGCACAGAGTCATCATTCTTGTTCAAAGGAGATGCATAGTATCTATAATTACAGGGGAAATAAAAAAATATATATGAAGTACCTAAAATATTGTTCCTTCTGTATTGTAGTGACTGAGCTTTTTGTCCTTCTTCATTTCTCTTATAGCTTTCATGTCAGCCCTCTCTCCCATTCCTCTCTCCTGTCCACATTCTCTTACTCTGCTTTTAGATGCCCTTATTCCTTCACTTTTCTCTCCCACATATCTTTCATTTTCCTTCTTTTGTCAACTTTTGGAGCCTCTACAGTATGTGTACCTATTAAGCCAGGTGCCCAAGTAAATCAACAGTCTGTGCCAAAATAGAACGGTAGCATCGCTTGGTTATGTGTAATTGGTTATTTGCAATTAGTCCTACTCACATAGAGGACTTCCGCCAGCTTTTCTGACTAGAATGTGGATGTTCCCAACTGCTATTTACTAACCAACTCAACTGCCTAGCAAGTTGATCCATGTCTCACCCCAGACCTATGGGATTAAAGAGCTAGCTGCTTTAAAAATGCCCACATGCTCATCTTTCCAGCATGGCTCTCTTTCATGGAGAGTGAATTGCTGTTTGGGTTTCCTTGGAATGAATCTAACATTTACCTGAATATTAACTCTTTTCTCAATCCAGTCTAAAGGTAGTTTTTGCCATAATGCTGACCATATCCTAAGAAGTAATGTTTATAGCAGAGGTTGTTTGTTTGTAGGGTGAGGTGGTCAAAGGAATATTCTCAGGATATTTAGCATTAGCCACTGGCTGTTATCTTGTCTCCATGTTAGTCAAAACTAATAATAATTTCTCTTCTTTGGATTTTCTCAACTCTACATTTTCCAAGTAAAATTGCTATAAAACCTTATCTGTGGATGTTTTTGGAATTCATCGAAATAGATATAAAATATTTTATTGTGTAATTTGCATTTTATAAGCATGTGTTTTCTTAGATATAATTTGGGTTTATTCAGATATTTTTCTACTTTTCTATCAATTGAACCCCTTAAATCCCATTTTACCATATTTTGATGAGGAAAATCAATTACACAGTAATCTTACTCTCTATTTCATCAGCAGATAAGTTGTTATTACTAGCAGGTAGTCCTATGGTTTGGTCTTAACTCTTCCTATTAAGTTCAAAAAGGAGGGAAGAAAATTATCTTTACCTCTCATATGTTCTGTTGGTGAAAGGTATGAGAAACCTTTCCCTAATGAACAGGTTTTTTACTTTATAATGATTTTACTTATCCCCTATAAAAATGAGTTTCTGAGCTTCTCTTGGAAAGATAGGTAAGGCAGTGGGCAAGTCAGTCTGTTTTCTCTTGCAAGGATGTCACAGCTACAGAGAAGAGTCACAGCAGGAGCTTCCCTAGTTCACCTAGAATCTGATGCCTTCTCTGCCACTTACTTGACCTGTCGTTGGGTCAGTCTCTTAAGCTCTATGAGCCTCAGGCTTTTGTTTTAATAATTTAGTTATAACAAAGGATTTTTAAAAAAGAGAGAGAGAGAAAGGACACATTTTTCTTTTACAAATAGAAAATGATTAAATATCTTCTATTCTGAGACTGTATGTATGTAAACTGAAGCCATTTTCTTGCTACCCTGCAAGTAATCATTGATAAATTGATTAATCATTGATAAATCAATGATAAATTTCTATCATTCTTTAACTTGCTTTTTCACCTACTGTGTTTTGAGTTGGGGTCATGTTAACACCTAACTAGGTTTAGATATATATTTTTATTTTTGTAGCTTTATATTAAATGAATTAATCATGTAAACAATTACTAATGATGAATATTCATATTATTTGCAATTTTTATAACACTAAATGCTGTGATGAACATCCTTGCACACACGTGTAAGAGGCTCTTTAAGGTTAATAACTAGAAATGAATTTGCTAGATGATAGGAATGTCAGTTTTTAAATCTTAATAAACATTACCTAATTGCCCTCAAAGTGGCTATATTGCTAAATTTTCCACCAATAGCATAAGAAATGTCCATTTCTCTAAAATCTTAACACTTGATATTATCAATTCTATGAAAATTTGACTTCTTTGCCAATTTTATCAAAAAATATATATTAGTAGCATTTATTTCGGTTAAGACAGTAAAATAATCAAGTTAAGCTTTCTAATAAAAATACTAATAATTAATTTTAAAAAGAACTTGAAATTTATTTGAGATTTAAGAGATCTCAGAGGCATTTTTCAAAAATAACATCCTTGGCCTACGTCTTGAAGTTGTTTGATGAGTACAAAGACAATTTACATAACGTGGTTAGATTTTCGGTGAGAGCTTTCACCTTTTTAGTGCAAGGGGGCTGTTATTTATGGAAGCATCCCTACAGAACTTATCACAGGACAGTTATGAAGATGTAGGAATACTGCCCCACTTCCCTGGGTATCTTGACTTGGAGTTGTTCAACTTGCTTATACAGGAACAGGTTATTAAACATCCTTTCTAAAAATGAAGTTACTTCGTATACAGAAGTTTCAAATGCACAAACAAATCACACTGATTGAGAACGTTGAAAATTAGCTTTGTAGGCAAGAAGGAGATGATGATAGAGTTTGTTGTTCTGTGAAAATCTTCCAGGTGATTCAGGACATTTCCATAGCACATTTTCTCCATTTGATCTACACTTTGAAATGCTGACTCATGAAACTCGGGAAAGTGAATGTCCATGCAGCGATAGCTGGCTTCCCAATGGATTTGTCTAGCAGTAGTCAAGAAATGACTGCCTGGGTGCGCAGTCCGGCCCATTGCTTGTTTTTGTAAGTTAAATTCTATCGGGGCAACTGAGAAAACCCCAGTTATTGATGTATTGTCTAGCTGCCTGTCCTACAAAGGCAGAGTTGAGAAGTTATCACTACAAGACTACCTGATGCAAAGCCTAAAATACTTGCCTCCTGGCCCTTCATAGAAAAGGTTTATGAGCCCTGGATCACTATCCATGTAGCCTGAAGTAGACTACATTCTGAAAATCTGATACCTGGTTTGTGAATAGATACCTGGATCTTTGGGTTTTATTACTTTGAAACATTTAGACAGCCTTTAATAATTTTCTTGGCAGATGGATTATCATGTTGGGAGACATAATGAATTTTGCTTCGAAATATATTTGTCCTAAGAGAGGTGAGGATTATAGTACAAGTACTTCTGAAAAACTCTTTAACTAGTGGAAAACACAAACTTAAACAATGTCTTTTGTTTGCTATGTTTTCTAATATGTTACTGAAATAATATTTCTTTTAACTAGAAAAAAAGGAGCTTTTATACACAGTAACTCAGTAACTCTTTAACTTTTAAAGGTAAAAAAGACAGTTAAGTTATGGATTTTTATCATGTTTAATGGTAAAATATCTGTCTTATGATTACTGAAAATATGTCTTTTTATCCCAGTAAGTTAATTCATTAAGTTAAAAAAAACTTACTTAAATTAGCATTAAAATATTAGCATATTCATTGACAAATAAATGTTTAATAATTATATTATATATTTCATCAATTCATAGTGACTGGCATTATGGTAGTAGATAAGTAAAATAGTCTCAGGAGATTTTACTAATTCAAGAAGATACTGCCAGCTTTATATCTTAGCAGCACACCTTAATTATTAAAAGGAACCATAATCAAATTTCAAGAAACATATAATATTAATTTTGCTTTATATTTCCACACATCCAGTGTCCAATATACCTCTCTCAAAGTCATATACATGTACACACACACACACACACACACACACACACACACACACACATTGCCCTTAACACCATCATGGAAAAAAATTACACTGGTGACTCTCATATTTAACAAATGAATAAGTTCTCAACCATGAAGAATTACACATTTGGGGACAATCAAATTTCAATATAAAACTAATGAGATGTCTGGAGACAAATCAGAAAATACTATTAGCAAATAACTAAAATAAAAACAGAAGTAATCACACCTGAAACAAATGCAAGTTAGACCTCATGTAGAGACAGAACTTGCCCAGAAGTAGGTTACTGGCCCTAAACAAATAAAACCAGATTTCACTTCCAAAAGTTGTTGCAATTCTCCAGCTTCTACAAGTTCCTCTCATGTTGTGGGCCGTAACTGTATTCAGAGAACACACTGGTAAGAGTTTATGCTGATCAGAAAACAGGAGAGAACTGTTTCTTCTAATCTGTAGCCAAAATACCTGGTGCTAAGTAGAAGTTGAATAAGTTTTTTTTTAATAAATGAGCATTGAGCAAATTATTGAAACAAATTATTGTACTAAAAATGTGTTCTTAGGAAAATGCCACAAAAATTAATGAGTTTAGACTCAGGGATTAGACACATTCTTTTTTATTTGTCATCACAGGCTCAACTTCGCTGTGTCTCAACTTCCCCATTTGGAAAATGTGTATAATAAAGTCACCTACCTTATAAGGTTAAGGTGAAAATTAAGTTACATATAAAACAGTTAGACAGTTCTGATATATAGTGCTCCATCAGTCTTATCTGCTCATAGTAGTGTAGTAGTAGTAGTAGTAGCAGCAGTACTGACAGTAATAAACAAATATTATGAGTCTAAAGCATCTTTAGATGTCCCCAAATTTTCTAATTTAGAGAATAAATAAATAATGCTAATATTAACAAATATGTTGTCTAGAATTTTCATTGTAAGTGATATGTAAACCATTCATTTCTTCATTCGAGAAACACTAAACAGACTTTGTCCTGCTTCTGGGCAGATATATAGGAGGAGAATATAGTAGTCTGTTCTCTGGATGATTTAGAGCTCAGAAGGGGAAACAAATTATAAGCAAGTAATTTCAAAGCAATTCTATCCAAGATAGATGTAAGAACTATGAATAATAACTCAGTAGCAAATAACTAAAAACTGTTGCAAAGGGGACTTTCTAACTGCATTTATCCTCTCAGCAGCCACACAAGGTCAGTCTTACCTTCCCCATTTTACACATGAAAAAATTTGTGAGGTGGAATCACCAACCCAGAACTGTGCAGCCCCAGGGCATGGCAAAGGCAGAACTGAACCTAGGTCTGCGGAGATCGAAGACCATGGGTTTTCAGCTCCTCAGCCTTCGCTTGCCTGTTTCGGGTGGAGGCTGAGAGTGTTAGCCAGGACGTCACTTAGCCCATGCTGTGCCTGCCCAACGGCCCCGTGTCCGGACACCACAGATGGAACAGAAAAGAGCACACAGAGAAGACATCTCATTTTCAGGCCCGTACTGTGGTCTGTTCAGTCTAGTCTGTCCTGGTTTCTTCTCAGTGCACATATATATACTAATTGTCATGGCTCAGCGGTGTCATTGGAAACAATTGTGCCGTGGGGAAGCATCTAATCTTTCTGGAGCTTGGTGGACATCTTCAGCCGCTAGTCTAGCAATATGATGAGCGATAGAAGTATGGCTGCTGCTGCTTTTTGTGTAGCCAGTTGTTGACAGTATTGACTAATGACATATTTAAATACAAAATGATTTGAGTTGGAATAAAAAAAATATGCAAATATTCTCATCAACTGACTAGATCCATTCAAAAAGTAGGGCACTCCATCATGGTGGGCCCCACCTTTGAAACCTGGAAGAGATTTCCGAATACAAATAGTGGAGCTGTGACTCAGAACCGACACATCACTATCTACCAGCAGACTTTCGTGAAGTCCAGAAACTTGCCTTCCCCTCCTCCAATGGCATCATGCCTGGACTGTTACCCTGACCGCTTCTCGAAGTTTTATTATGACTGTCTTCAACCATACAATAACGTGAGAATTATGCAGTGAACACCTAAAATCTCTGGAGATTTTGCTGTTAGATTTATTGTTAGATTTACTGTCTAACTTTGGTGACATGTTATTATCCTAATTTTTTTTGCTCACCCCATCTCAATCATTAAAACAGAGAAGAGAGAGAGAGAGAGAGAGAGAGAGAGGCAGGCAGGGGAGGGAGGAGAAGGAAAGAGAGAGAGGGAGAAGAAGGGAGAGAAAGGGTGGTGGGAAGGAGAGAAGGGAGGGAAGAAAAAAGGGAGAAAGAGAGGAAAAGGGAGAGAGGGAGAGAGGGAGATACTAGGGATTCAAATTGACAAAGGGACAGGAGTGTGGGCTTCAGAATCTACCTGACCCGGCTATAAAGCTTGCTGTATGTGGCTCTAGGTCAGCCTCAGCACCCTCTAATTTCCTACTTGATGAAATGGGGATAGCAAATCCCACTCCAAAGATTGTTCTGCAGATTAAATAAGGTAATGTGTGTTAAAAATTTGGCACAATCCCTAGCTCATATAAATACTTAATAAATGGTACCTGCTTTAAATGATTATTATATAGCATGTATCTAGTTACTGAAGTAAGTTAAGATTTCACTTAATCTTTGCTAAAATGTGTTAAAATAGTTGTACCTAAATTTTTTTGTTGTTTTTTTGTTCATTTTTTATTGTTTGTTGGCTTTTTCTTTTTTTTCCTAATTAATTTAACAAGCATTTCCCTTGATCCTCTCCAAGCTACTGAGGCATTGTTACAATCCTCAGCATTTCTGCCCTGAGGCTCAGCCAGTAAAGTTTTACTTCCAGTAAAGAGGACCAGGAATGCCTTGCAAACATGAGCAGCGGCACCCCGACCCCACTGGAACTACTCGGAACTGCTTCTCCGTGAAAGCTCTGGGCTTTTTCCCAGATGCTTCCTCTGAAGGTGAATGCCTTGTGCAAAATGTCACGCATGTGGCTCTCTCCCTACTAAACAGTTAACACAGAATACTGAGAGCGTTGCCTTCCAGGGCTGTCTTCCTTAATGGATTGTGACAATGCACTAATTTAAGCACAATCAGCCCAGCGTCTCTCCTTGGGGTGGGGGTGGGGGGTGGGGGAGACATTTCCACCAAGGGTACCCTGAGATTGCGGCTCGTCCAGGGCTGAGTTTGATTTATGAAATGAGACCTCGGAGCCCGGATTGAACAGATTGGCTTGCAGGAGACAGCTGTACTGGAGGAGCTGCTGCCAGGTATCGGTAGTGGGAACAGAGAAAAATGAACAGTGGGATAAAAATTCCTTTCCCAGTCCCTACTTATCAACATGAAACATCTGTTTCAGCTACAGTAGTTCCCAGTGGCAGTCAGAATTATTGATATGGCAAAATTGCTGCTTGCATGCAGCACAATGCCGTGCCCCCTCGGCCCTGCCCCCGGCCGCATTGTTATAATTCATTAGTGTACTAGTGCTACCAAAGACACCGGGTGTGTGAGAGAGGAGTAGTGCCAGGGCAATTGTGCAAATGGGGCAGGTGGGGAAGAGAGTTTTTTTTTTTTTCCAGAAGCAATAAATTTCTGCCTGCTGTTCTATTTTATTGTGGATGAACACAGTGATTATGCTGGTTAGAAAAGAAGCAATAAGCTTCTGTCTGTCTCCAATTGTTTTTAATATTCTTGTTTAATGGGAGAACATAGCTTTTATTTAAACTAAACATAATGGATGCGTTTTAAGATTTGGATCAGGTTTTTTTTTTTTTTAAATCTCGCTATCTCATATGTTATGTAAGCACATGCTGCTATAAATAGGAAAACAAATATGCTTAGTTCAGCTTTTTGTTAGGCAAAATTTGATTAGGGATGTGCAAAAGCTGACGCTGTCAGCCAACACATAGCACCAGGGAGCAATACATACCATGTTAGAATGAAAATTAAATGCATTTGTTATCAAAGAAACCGCTTTTGCGGAAACATACCAAGAAAGTTTACAGGCTCAAATAAATAGAACGACAATTCCTTAATTTTAGGAATATTACTTCATAATGCAAGGTGGAAAACGTGTGTGTGAGTTCCCATGGCAGCTGAAGGATAATTAGAAGATTTTCTAACCAAGTACTTATCGTTCTTGGCTTATTCTAAGTAGCAGCAGAACAATGCAAAAAGAAATGGGAGGGAAAGCAAGAGCTCACACTTACACAGATGCCCGACTTCCCGTAGGTACCCTAATTGTCCTTAACTCATAATTTTATTTGCACTTTCTTGTAAGGCATGAGTATGTCTCATAAAGGTGTACTATGAAAAAAAATTGGTACGGGCAAACAAAATCATTTACATTAATTTCCTAACTAAAATTGTAACGTGGCCAATTCAGATGTAAAAGCTGAACACATAGGCAGTGGTGCTATATAGTGTTTGCCGACTGCTCATACTGGGGCACTTAGCACTGGTCCTTGGGACGAGAAGAAGAGAGAGTTTGGTGTTTCAGACAGCAGTGAAACAAAGCACTGGTAAATGAATGAGCAGACCCCGCCTGTCTGCTGGGCACTGAAGAGGTTAAGAGACTGATACTGACAACAGGATAATGAGGATTTATGGTGAGCAGGAGGGGAAGGTGGGTGGGATGCTCCCAGACCCCCATGCATAGTGGCTCTAGGTCCTCTGCAGACACAGGACCTCAGCGGGAGTGCAGGTAGCCTCTGGATTGTAACAACAGCTGAGGTGGGCTAGGTCTGTGGCTGAGTGCACACACACTGAAGATATGTGAGTGTGTGTGGTAAAACTGTATTTTTTGAGATTTTGGTACTTTATAATTTCAGAAATATACTAGGTTGAACCACATTTTCATTATGAAAAAAGAAACATATTCCCTTTGACAAATATATAGGCATACAGGTGAATGGATGAGTGGATGGATGAATGGACAGGAAAAGCAGTTCATACAGCTTTCAAACACCCTTGCGTCATGCCCTCTGCCTCCTTCCCCACCTTTAAATACTATGCCTCTTCTTTTTGCTCACTCTTTAAAAACTATTTTTATATATAAAAAAGGTTTTTTTTTCCTGAAAATTGAAGCTCTTATATTTAGCTCAGGGGCCTTTATACTTGCTTCTCCTTATGATTGGAACACTCTTCCTGGCTTTTCACAAGGCTTGTTTTGATCGCCATTGAGCAAACAACCTCAATGACCCTTTCTCACCTCTCTTAACACCTACGGTCACATTGTCCTGCTTTACTTTTCTTATAGCACATTATTTTCAAAATGTATCTTGTTTGTTTACCAGTTAATGACCTCTCTCCTGCTAAAATATAAGGACCTTGTCTAATTTCCTGTTATTTCCCTAGCACTAAAAACTGTGTCTTTTATTTGAAGTGCATTAAATATTTTTTTGAATTCACGAGGAGTGGATGTAGGAAGTAAGCCTGTTAGAACCAGAGGCTATTCTTTGACTTCTTCATCTGTATGTTCTTGTGTTCTGAGGTCTATGGATTCTCCTAAATTTGTAATTCTAAAGAAATTGCTAATGGTGGGAACATTAGGAAAGCAAGGAAGTAGCAATGGGGCAGCAAATGATCTCAGCTCGCAAGGGGAGCTGGGGTTCAAATTAGAATGTGCATTCTCAATGTTCCCCTCACTCTAAGTCAGCGTTAACTTAGTTTAGTTTTCACGACTTTTGCTCTGTGCTAAATTCGATACCCTAATAGGTGGTATGAGTTATTAGTCAGAAACTAAGGATGTTTCTCTGTGGGGCATTCCTATTAATATCGCATCATAGTTCACTATTCTGACTCTTTAATGTGCTGATATCCATAGTTACTGTAATATTTTGCAAGAATATACGGCTTCCTATTTTTTATTTTAAAAATCACTATCTTAAAAATGGTTGTAACTGCTTCCTTCTATATTAAAAAATGAATCACTAAACTATTCCATAAAATGTGTTTCCTTTTCTGTGGAGGATGTCAATAAAATCATAAACATGTTCTTGGGAACAGAAGTATTTATCTGCACACACTAAATTCAAACCAGTTTAGTTTTCCCCGAGGGAGGCAAATTCGTGTGTCGTTTCTCATATTTAAGTGACAGTATCTTGACCTCAAGATTGTCAGAGACTCCCCACAGGACTCGGCCACGAGATTACTCTGGAGGAGCCTGTAATGAGCCCTGTGCACACACCACATGGTTTCAATTACGGCTTTATGTGACTAGACAGTGTGGTGCCGGAAGGAACGGCTGAAAAGTATGCAGAGGGTCTTTGTCTTCATGGTTCAGGTACCTGGGCTCCCGCTTGCAGCATCTTCTTAGACTTATCATTCACATTTGTTTCATCTCTGTGGAGACCCATCTCTGAAGTTAAGGGTTCTGTGTCGAAATAAGAGACACCGAAAAGAATAGCCCGGGTTGCCATTCCCATCCTGAAATTCTGTTTCTTCCTTGGGTGTTCACACTCGTTTGAGACCACTGGGGTGGCAGGTGCCAGATAGCAAGAGTTTTAAGTCAGGGAAGGATTCCTCAAAATTTGGCGAGGGGAGGGGATGGCTTTTTCTGTGGCTTAAAAAGAATTAAATCAGAGCATAAAACATGACTATATAGTTCTTTGAACAGAGATAATTCTGATTTGGGGGGGCGGGGTTAGGTTTAATAAACTAATAAAAATGAAAACATCAGCTCAAGTCAGTTAAGTGCTTGCTCTGGCTTCTGAGGAAGTTAATAGACTTTTTTCCCCCCAGAATTTTCTGAAGAGTTGACTCTATTAATATACATGCATTTAAAGCTGGAGATTTGATCCTAGACTGGAAAGTTCTATGAGGGAATGATGTACTTATTGTATGGTTCTCTCTTCTCTCACTAGTGAATTTCACATGCCTAGGACATAGTAAGAATCCGCTGAGTATTAGGCAGATTTACTAGTAAATAAGTGCCCAATTTAACCTCTTCTCTTATAGTTGGGAACGGAAACCTGGAGGAAAGATGTAGGTATCCCAGTGGGGCAGAGCCAGTTGGTGGCAAAAAATGATACTAGAACCCAGTTATGCTGTGGTATTCCATTGAATCGGGAACAACCAATTTGGGAACTAGAAAAGAGAGTTAGGCATGCTCCTTATAAAAAATGGCGTCCTCATGTCTCTTGAAGCCTGGTGCTTGGATCTATTTAGTTTGACACATCTGTACTGATACTAAATCAAATTAACTAATGATGATGAGTTAAGAGTCTTTTTTTCAGAGATCTTTAAGGCAGCTGTGGGGATATAAATGAAATTCCTGTAGATGGGTAGGGAGCTGAATGAGAAGGCTATCTGTCTGATAGCATGCCAGAATTTCCATGGATAGCGGAAAAGAGATATAGAGCAAAAGAAAAGTGGGGTAAGAAACTGAAAACAGCAGAGAGAGAATTTGACAATGTATTATAATTGATTTTGGAAGAATCAGTTCCTTATATAGCAGAGAGAAATGGAAGCTGGGAACAACAGGTTAAATGATTTTTAAAATAGAGCTTTAAAAGCTTTCCAGTTCATGTGGAGACTCAAAAATCCTCTTTCTAAGGCACTTGTTTTCTTGAAACGGCCCACAATTTATGTCTCAGAAAACCCATCTTCCACCTCTCTGTCATCTTCTCTAATTGAAGAAAGAAAAGAAAGCATTTAGCATGCCTGGTCACTATTGTTTGAGTAATAAAGACATATCTAGCATTTTCTCTTGATAATTAAACAGCATTCTGAACATCTCTGAATCTCATAAAAATAAAAGGAAACTTCTGAATGACTCTATCATTAAATGGTTGTGTGACTTTGGGCAAATCATAGTGAACTTTCTGTTCCTCAGTTTCTTCATTTCTAAAGGAAGTAATTAAATCAGAGTCTCACCAAGATTCCTTTAATCTCTTTTATCTTCTTGTAGTTGATAGGCCAGGGAGAGAACAGGCCCTGGAGTCCAAATCTGCCTTTAATTCAAGACCAAAGAATGGATATTTAGGGACTAAAGTCATAAACTATAAATTAAGCCAATGCAAAAACACCAAAATTAGTTCAGCTGTCAACCCATCTAAACATTAAATTTTCTTCTGTGTAAATTTCAAAAGGGAAATGAATCTTTCAGTGTGTAGGAACTCTGATTCATGTCAGAATTTTCACTAGGTGAATCATGCTTTAACCAATTACTAATACGTATTAAAGTCTTCATTTCTATCCGTAATGGTTTTAAGCTTTATAAATTTCCATCTCTCCACTGCTTAGGGACATAGGCAATCAATGAAAATGTGTATTTCAAGAATACACATGTCCCCCAGATTGTAGTTTATCAAAGTCACTTTGAATCATTCCAATTGAATTTTCACTTCTTGTAAATCATCTATGGCTATAATCATATTATGGGGTCAGAGAAGGTCACCAAGAAAGGTATATTACAGGGTTGGCAAGGGAGTCAGTGCAATGCCCTTGAGTCATTCCTCAGTAATGCAAGAACAGAATTTGTTCTTGGAAAGTGATGGGGGTGGGAACATGCTTTTTTTTTTTTTTTTCCTTTCCAACAGGCTTACCACTCAGTCTCAAACCTGAATAGCTGTACTAGGCAAAAAGGTAACTGTTTTAAATGAGAAGAACTGCAGTTCAAACCAGTGTAAACATGAAAGGGAATTTGTTGGCTCATGTAATTAGGAAGATCACGGAGTGAATATGGATGGCTTCAGACACGGCTAAATACTAGGATTTAAAGAACAATGACATTAGGATCTCCACCCACTCTTCCTTCCTCCCTGCCTCCCTCTCTCCTTCCCCAGCCACCCAACCACCCATTCTGTTTCCCTCTGTGTTACCTTTGCTGTCAGTCCAGCTTCCCTTCCCTGGGAATTTTGGCTAACAGTGACATCAGATTCCTATTCTACCTTAGTTCAGCAAAAGTCCTGGCATGCACGCTGATTGTCCTGGTATTAGCACTTTTCATTCTTGAATCACCATGATTACGATTATCCGGGCCTGGGTTATATATCCATGACAGGAGCCTCAGATGGAGTCATCTCTTCGGAAAAGATGTTGACTAACATCGGAGAAGGGAGGCTTCTTTAAAGAGAATTGGAGTGCTGTCACCAGAAGTTAAAGAAAGAGTAGAAGTATGCACATGTCTGCTGCTGTTGTTCATCCCCTCCCACCGCCAATAAAAAAGAAAAAAAAAAGAAAAGAATTTGTGGTCTTTAACCACAGGAGTGTGAAGCAGAACAATGTATGTTCATAAATCCATAGGTTTCTTTGTAATCTTTCTAACTCTCAAATTTATCAGTTCTTTCTAGATCCATGCCATCCTTCCAAGTATTACATGGACTCATTAATGTTGTTTTTTTTTTTTTCTTTTGAGAAGCCAAAGAAATTCCCTATTATACAGGGTCTCTTGTTCTCTGAATAAACACTGGAGTAAAAAATTTTCTAAGTAGTGAAACTCAAAATATATGGTTTATCATCTGGATTCTGTTCTGAGGTTTGAAGTAAAAATATAGTTCTTCTTTAAAATAGGTATCTTGTCTCAAAACAACTGAAATTACCAAATTTCCTGGGGAAAAAAAAGCCGTATGTTGAAATAACTCATTTTTATGTGTCGTAGGCATGATGTATCCTTTTGTTGCTAATAGACATATATATTTCTCAAAGATGTCTCCTGGGAACAAAATAAAACATTTCATTAGCCATCATTTTTATTTTTTTTCAAGTAATGTCTCTGCCAGATATGGAATGCATGTAATTCACTGTTGCATTTAATTTGTCAGTATATTAATTTTAGTTGATAAAGAAGTTAACTGAATCTTCTGTCTCAGTTATCTTTGATAATTCAAGTTCATTTGGCTCTTGCTTTAAAAGGCTGTCTGTGCCTCCCCAAATCTCCTTGGGTTTATATAGCTTTTAAGTTGTCATTGACCCCAGAGATCATTCAAGGGTGATTATAGTTTTCAAGCTTGTTTATATGCAACAGCCATGACCTTTTTTTTATAGAGACACCCTGCTGCTCTTAGCTGCACCTTGACCTCCAACAGACTTTTATTACAAATCAATTTCATAGTTTCACTGTAAAATAATGTAGAGTGTCTCTGGTAGCAAGATGATGAGAGGGCACCAATTTATTGTCCTTAGGAGGTTAGAAAGAACAAATGGGTCATGAATTTTAAATGAATTTTGAATAGTCTTACTAATTTTTTTCTCATTGGCGTTAGGGACCGTTGTGCCCTAAATTTTGAAGACAGCATCCCTAATGTATGCCACACTGTTGTTCTCTGGGCAGAATGGAGCAGAGGTGTTCATTTTGGTTGACAATCCTGAAATCTCAAAGGGGGCAGTTTGGAGGATGGCATGTCCTTGGAAAAGATGCTCACTGTGTCTTGTTTATTTACACTCTAGTCAAACAGGGGCCACAAACCACTTTGAGTGTCCTAGGGAAAGGGAGGAAGGCTTAATCTTTTAAATTTTGTAACCTAATCCCACAGGTATATATAATGTTTATGGTTTATTCTATAGCAGGAACTTATACATAGGTTCTCAGTAAGCACTGATGAATCAAATGGCACTAAATCCAACTTGTTATTCTTTCCCTACTCTATTATATTTTTTACTATATTTCTTGTTATGAAAACACGTACACGTCTATGATTTTTATTTACTGTGCATTTGTTCTAGAGGTTTCACTGTGTAGTTTTAGTAAAAACATCATTTTCAGATAAAATGTAGACTAGATAGAGGTAACTGGGCTTCAAACTGTTTATGCACTAAGATATTAATTTCTATTTCAGAGTATTCCTTTTTACGCAAGATGGATGTTCTGCTTTCAATTTATTAGCTACATAAATGAGCTTATCTATTTCTAATTTTGACTTAATATAAAAAGCATCAAATTTTAGGTTTCATCTATCTAATTTTCATTTCACATAATTATTTGTGGTAAGCTGATTTTAGTTTGTACCATCTGTTCCTCGGGTTCAGGCAGATAATATTAAAGGTATGTGTTCTCCAGAATCTGAATATCCACATCTATAAGTCACGCTACATCTTGGAGAAAGACTGTGGTTCATTCCTAGAGAGAGTCACGTTACCAGGGCTAAGTACAAGAGTGAAATTCCCTCTGTCCCCTCTGCTGTTTCGAGTTGTGTTTTGAAGCATATGGTTTCTCCTCACGGGCCTTTCTTACCTTAGGCAAAAATGTAAAAATTATTTTGATAGCTTCTTCTCTCCTTAGCCTCAGAACCATCTTGGAAAGCCCTCTTCTTTGCTTTGATATCTATATCAGTTCCTTCTAAAGTCATGGGGAGCAAGAAAGTCTCAGTTGCATTAACAAGTGATTCAGTTAGTAGCATAACGAGCACTTTAAAAAGTATGGAATCATGTCGCATAGGTGAAAGCTAATAAGATCTAGGTAATTCAGGTTTATTTACTTCCTACTTTTAAAGGCTGTTCTCTATCTCCCAAAATGGTATACAAAATGATTAACCCACTCTTCAATAACTTTGAAAGCAGCCTATTTTATGCTATATACATCCATGCCTCTCCCAAAAGAAAACACTTTTTTTTTGTCAAGCAAATGAACATTTGCTTTAGAGATTTTTTCTTGAGTTAATGTAACACCCCTCCTTAATTCACAGCAAAATTTCCTATTTTCCCAGAAATTTCAGGCAAAATATTTATGAAAATACATATGCCAATAGTGAGAAGATTTCAAGTGCAGTCATTCAAGCCAACTTCAATTTTTTATTTATATGATGTCATTTTACTAATTGTCTAAGCCTTGGTAATATTGGTCATTCTTCAGGTCACAGAGGTCAAAGTATTAGTCTTCTGCAGTGATGCTTTACCTTCTCAAACTTTTAAACTATTTAAAAATATTATTTACAATAAAAAAGAAAAGAAAAAAATTCTGATTTTCCCATTAATTTAAGAGCATTTAACCTTTTGATTACAATAGTCAATGATTTCAAAATGCCAAACAAGTTAAAAGGATTTTTTTGTCATATCTAAGAATGTAAAGCTGACATCACATGTAAAAGAAGCTATCTCAGAATTTTATTAGTAGTAAAGACATCATTGCCAGATATTTTTCTAAATACTGTACTATATCAGTACATGTTAGCCTTCCAACAAATGTGTGAATAGATTACTATTTTTGTGCTCAGTTTACAGAAAAGGAAAAGGAGTCCCAGAGAGTTTATGAAACCGACCCAAAGTAGCCGAGTGTGGAAGACACAGGTGGAGCCAGAATTCAAAGCCAGGCAATTTAGTTCCAAAATCCGTCCCCTCACTACTATGAGATGCTGTTAGAAACAACTAATGCATTCAGATTCAAGTCACATTTTCTTCTTTTTTAATTTATTTTTTTTATCGTGGTAAATGTATATAACATAAAATTTTCCATCTTGACTATTTTTAAGTTTGCAGTTTGGTAGCATTCGTGCATTCAGCTCATTGTGCCGCCATCACCACTGTCTGTCCTCAGAAGCGTTTTATCTGTATCCACTGGAAAACTCCCCCTTAAACAATGACTCTCAGTCCTCCTCTCCCCAGAACCCTCAGCAACTATCATTTTGCTTTTTGTTTCTATGTCTTGGTTCCATGTACCTCATCTAAGTGGAATCATACAATCAATATCTGTCCTTTTGTGACTGGCTTATTTCACTTAGCATGATGTCCTCAGCGTTCATCATGTTGTATAGCTTGTATCTTCAGATCATCCTTCCCTTTTGAAACTGAACAATATTTCATTGTAAATATACACTACATTCTGTTTATTTATTCATCCTTTGTAGACACTTGGATTGTTTTGACTATTATGAATGCTACTGTGAGCATGGATATAGAAATATTTCTTTGAGACCCTGCTTTCGATTCTATTGGATATCTACCTAGAAGTGGTATATTTCATTATATGAAAATGCTGTTTTTAATTTTGTGAGGAACCCATACTGTTTTCCATAGTGGCTGCACTATTTTACATTCCCACCAACAATGCATAAAGGTTTTGATGTGTCCGTATCATCGTCAACACTTTTTTTCTGTCATTGCTGTTGTTTTATAGCAGCTATCCATCCTAATGGGTATGAGGTGACAAACTGTCTTTTGTAATCAGTCGCATAAACTGGTACACACATATTAAGAATATAGCCGCTGTTATCCAAATGTAAATTTTCTAAATATTTTCTACTTGTCTGTAGTTCGCGAACTACATTGGTCCCTAGAACACTGCATATTCCTGTCTGTATGTAAGGACAAATACATCTATATGCAAACATATATATTTGTGTGTGTGTGTGTGTGTGTGTGTGTGTGTGTGTATATAATCTTTTAATATATAAATATATACTAATATAATGTATAATAAATATTAAACTTGTGTGTCTCTTATGGAAAACAGGACAAACATTTGAGTATATAACTTCTCTCCCATTTCTGAAGTATGGAATTTTTAATTTGGAAAGAGCCATAGAGATACACACTCTCAGATTAAAGATGAGGAAATGGAAATCTTGACAGGTTAGGTGATTGGTCTCAAGTTGAAAATCCTGTAAGAGTCTGATCCAGCCTAGAATTTCTATCTTGTAGCTTTCTCAACCTGGTATCCCATCCAACCTCTATAAGGTACTATCTAGTATCTATGAGATATTATGATGTATAAACATCTGACTGTAATCTTATATAGCATTATATATTATAGATATTTAGAAGATATGTCAGCTTAAAATCATTTCTATCCTCCTATGGAGTCCAGATGTGAACCATCCCCCACCATTTTTCCAGCTACATCATTTCTTACCAGTGTACTTGTATTTAGAGTTTGAATTGAGATGCATAATTCAGGTTAAAAACTGTGAAAAGCTCTTTTAAATTTTCATTTACACTGAAGATGCTGAGTGTGAAAGACATAAGTTTGTCTCTATCTAACTCTCTATAGTTCTTAACATAGAGATGATGACCCTGACATGTCACTGGTATTTTTAGAACTAATGGCAAAGTGTCTATTTTTTTTCTTCTGCTGAACACACCACAGACAGCCACAGTTCATTGGGCTGGAGACTTTCGGCTGTATAACTAAAAATAAATGCCTCTGTAAAACACTAACAAAGACAATGTCAGTTTTCATAAACCACCAAAAAAAAAATGTGTGTTTAAAAAAAAAAAATCAACTGAATTTCAGTTGGGTAAAACGTCTATTTTATTGACTTCCTCGCTGGGCTTTTAGGGGACTCCTTTTATTTAATGTCTTTTGTTTTTCAAAGTTATCATCTCAGGATTGTGTGATTTGTGTAGTTCACACTATTGAAATAAACTTCAGTTGCTTTACCTACTTGAAAATAAATAAAATTGTAAACTCCACTTTAGTTTCAACCCACAAATAAGCAACGAGTAAATTAACAGGATGCATGTGCTGGTGGGAGGAAAGCCTGGACTTAGTGCAGTGTTTTGCTGCAATAACCTGAAAACGTCTACAGGCTTATGGTACTATTTTAAGCACTATGTGTCGCTACTGGTTTTTTGTTGTTTTATTTTTGGTGAGGAGGATATTATTTTAGTTTATATTTAGATATGTTTTCATGCTTTAAAAATAATGCATAGAAGTCGAGAAAAAAAAATTTTTTTAACTTTCTCTTTTGGGATACTTGGAGTCCCTTCAGATATAGCATGGTTCTTTTGATATATTTGGAAGAGAGATACAGACTATCTCCTTTACAGAAACCACATTATAATTTCTTCCTTGAGGTCCATGTACAAGATGGCCTCGAGAGACAGCCTGCTTCTAGGAGGTTCTAACACTTAACCATGCACCTCCCAACACACTTCGAAGAGTCACCTACTGAAGTGCAGTGTCATCAGAATATGGTGTGATAACGTGATGTCAGTATATTTGTTACTTTCCAGCAAACTCGGTCTTTCCTAGATACTCTGTTTAATCATTACAAGAGATAATATGCTTCCTTACACTCTGGTTATTCAGCACCATATCTACATAGATAAGCACTTAATAAATAGAGCATGTATATTGCATGTGCCTTACTTATATATCAACTGTAGTACACCAAAATTCAAGCAGCCAAGGTTTTATGCCAGAGAAATATAAATATGGTACAAAGCATAAGCAAATACATCAGCATTACAAGGTATAAATAAGTTCTGGTAATATGATTTTAATTTATGAGTTTTTGTTTGTTTCACCTAGAAGTTAATATCCTTCTTAATATCAGATACTTATTGCCTAATGATCATACAGTGTTTTACCGTAGACTTGAGATGAATTTAAGCTTAACAGATTTTAGGGATGAACAGCCTGTGAAAAGAATAATACTTGCAAGTCAGAGATAGAAATAAGCTACACAGCCCAAGAGCCGTGGATCCTCAAGAGACAGATCTGACAATCAAGTTTCAAAGCCAATTGGTTGATCAATTTCACACACGCACACACAGACACACACACGCATCCCTTCCTTGGATTTTCTTCAGGCTAATACAGTCTACAGAGTACTGAAGTAAATAATGAATGCAATGAACTCTGTGGTCCCCACAGAGACTAAAGTATAAACAATAAGGTTCTACTCTCTCATGGAAACCCAGGAAGGGACAAAAGGAAAAATGTAAGAGCAGGCTGTATCTCTAGTTCAATATCTACAAATCACACATGTTGAAGCTCAAAACAATGAATGATAATTCTCTCTCCCCAGTACTATCACTTACTGCAAACATAACCATGCATGCATGCCTACTGATAATCACAGTAGCCAGCGATGATCGATCATGTGCTGTGCAATGGGTACCTTGATAAGCCCTTCAGATGGATAATCTTATTTAAACATCAAACCAGTCATGCAAGATGCTTCTCTTGTTTCTATTTTCATTTTATACACAAGGAAAATACGACTCTGAGATGCAGAGGAACTAACCCAATGTCATAAAGACCGCACATGGCAGAACCAGAATTGCAACCCAAGTTATGATTTCACTCTGCCCCACCTTAGCCCATTGTCAGCCATTTTGTCATTGCCCAGAGGACAGTGTTGACTCCAGGGTAGCTGTTTTGAACTCAGATAAATATCTTTTCAGTGATATATGTGATAATTTTTGGATCGTAAAAGACGTTGCATTATATGCATGGTATTAACTTCAACTTCTGAAGAGTTAGTTGTTTGGTTTTTTAATTATTAGACGGTCAGAGAGCTCATATTTCAAAGAAGAAAAATACTTAAAGTTTGAATTTAGAATGTTGACTGGGGTGGCGAGGAAGTGGGCAGGTGCATGGAAGCTCTGGGACATCTGAGATAAATAGGGTGAACTGCTCCAGGGGACTTAATGACAATGTTTTTTTGTCTTTATTGTCTATGATTTCATTGCTGACTTAGAGTACGAGTGTTTTCTTGGGAGACTTGTTGCTTATCAGGAATGAGTGAAGAGTTCGAGCCATGAGGAAAAGCTCAGGTCATCTGAAGAAAAGGTGCCTTAGAGAAAACGTGCATTCTCTCCTTGTCTTTTCTGCCTCCCCTTCCATAAATAGAGCAGTTAAGCAGGTAAACCTTAAAGCCATCTACAACCTCATGTTACTGAAGAGGAGATCTTTGACAAGGTATATCCTCTTTCTTTATACAGTGATAAAGAAGTTAACATCTGTAACAATCTAATCATCTATCTGGATACACAGTTTTTATAGACATTAGAAGGAGGGAAAAAAGTGAAACCCTTTAATGATGAATTGCCAATGTGTGCATGTATTGTGAATACCATATTAGGTATTTTTTTTATGTTTCCTGTTATCTAGTATCACCAATAGAAGACTTCGAAGGGATCCCTTTATTTTTATTATAACATTAGGGTGCAGAGCCATAAATATGCTCTCACCTTGGTGGAGGAGACCAAATCATTTGTAAACCTGTTCTGCAAAAATTGGGGACAGACCCTGTCCCTTCACAACAGGCCTGATTGTATTAACTCATAGGAGATTATGGTCAATCATCCTTGTAGGAAAAGATTGGATACCGTTTCAGCTTTCAAATTCCTTTTATTAGTATTAGCAAGGGACTCATTTCTCTCCAAGGAAATTCACTAAAAAAAAAAATCACATAACTATGCATTTATTGGAATGTGCTGAGCTATTCAAATTTAATTTAGATAATTACCATACATAGTATGTACAGGTGGATCTAACTTACTGTCCATAACTTTCCCAATAAAGTGTCTCAGACCTGCCATAAGACAGTGATGTGGCTGTCATGGGAAATATTTAAAAACCCAGAACCCCCCAAATAGTCCATGTTGCTCCAGTTGGAATCATCACACATTATTAGAGGTACAGGAGTTGCAGGTGGTGTCAAGGGCAATTTCTCTTTGATATCGCTTGTAAGCAGTGGTTTCCTGCACTCTTCGTATCGGATGCTAACACGTGGCCGGCACTCCGGTCTGTGTGACATTTGCATGTCTGCTTATGTAAGCATTCTAATATGACTCTTTTCATATGGTTGGGTTGCAGAAATAGTGTGAGAAGTTATTGAAGGTGAACATATCTAGTCTTGTCCAATTAGGAGAAAAAAAAAACAAACTCCCATTTTCTCTTGAAGCACTTTTTTGTCGTGGTGTTAAATGAGGAGAAGGGATGGGAAGACAGAGAAACATGAGGGGGACCCCAGCTTTACACCGAGCACTTGCTCTGCAGTCTGCATAATTTTACTTTGATTTCACAACCACCCTGTGAAAGTGTTGTTATTCTGATTGACAGATGAAGGTCAGCATGGATAAGGAGCATCCCCAAGATCACGGACTTACTAAATGACAAAGCTGGGATGCCCTAATCCAAAGTCCATGAATGTCCAGGGTTCGTGACTAAATAGAGATTCTGGTTCTCAATGTTATTGATCTAAATATGATCTTTCTTAAGAAAGGAAAAATCTAATGGTGACTGATTTCAAATCTAGATCCAGTTTGGCTGTATTTTCTCATCTCTGAGTACAGTGGACCCTTGAATAATGCAGAGATTTAGAGGTACCTACCAATCCCACTCAGTCAGAAATCTGAGTACAACTTTCAATCCCCCCCAAAACGTAACTACTGCTAGCTTGCTGTTGACTGGAAGCCTTCCTAATAGCATAAATGGTCTATTATACAAATATTTTGTATGTTATGAGTTTTATATCACTTTATTCTTACAATCAAGTAAGCTGGAGAAAATAAAATATTAAGAAAATCATAATGAAGAGAAAATTGACGTACAGCATTAATTCACATATAAGTGGACCCGCACAGTTTAAACCAGTGTAGTTCAAGGGTCAACTGTATTAAATATCCCTGAAGATATATCACATCTTATCTTCAAAATCAGACCATTAAATATCCTTGAAGAGGAGGTAAAGTTGGAACTTACCAATGTGGTTTCCTTTTGGGGGCCACTGAGCTCTGAAAAGTCCCTGAGGGAAGTTTGATAATTGTTATTCCAATGTTCAGAGACAGCTGAAGGCCTCCTCCTCCACGCCCATGTCTCCCGCAGGAGGCTTCTTGTGCAGGCCCACAGCCCTCCTCCCTACCTCCTGGCCTCGTAACTCGCTCAGCCACACTGTTTTTGGAGAGATCCTGCAAAACGCTTTACCCCACCCCGATCCTGTCTTCCAGTTCCACACTGTCTGACATCCTTAACAGAAAACATTATGTTGAATTAATGGTGTACAAAAAACCTACGTGTATCTCAATGTATACAAGGTATGTGACGAATTCTCGCATCCTATCATTTCTGAGGTTTCTCATTTATTATCATTATAATAGTCTTTGACAGCTTACATGGTGATAATGTCTTCACTGGATTATATTTACAAGTAATAACAAAAGATATTTTTACTATTCTTGTTAGGTAAACATAAATCTATATGAAACTTTTCATTTGTGAATGTGTCAATTTTCAATTTTCCAGAAATACTGTTTTCAATGGAAAATGATTTTTTTTTAAGCGTATAACTTTCTCTTGCAGGGTCATAAAATTTACTTATTTATATTTTGGCAAAATTATGACTTAGTTTGTAAATTGCCACTAATGATTTTCTCTCCAACCCTCTGTGACCATGACAAGGAGCCTCAGCTACAAAGGGATTCCCCTCACGTGTTTGAGACTTAGGGCTCTTTGCTGATTTTTTCCATGTGTTATTTACCACAATCAAGGCAAGCAGCACACAATGAAGCAGAAGTCGCCCAGCCAGTTTTGAAGAAATGAATTCTAATTTCAGATTCAGCAGTAAGTTCAATAACTTGATCCTTAAAACTTATGCTCACCAGAGGTAAGGCAAAATTTACAGAAAGATATACAAGTAAAATAGGTCACTCTCACTCTCATTTAGGGGCAAGTAAAAATGACCCTAAGCCTTTTGAGAGAGATCTTCAAAGATGCCTTTAAGATATCCCCAACAGAACCCCTCCCAAACATCATGAACCCAGGGAAGGTATTCATTCTCTTTCACATTCGTAACAGCAAAAAATAAGGTTGGAATTATGATAAAGATAAGAGCAAGTTTTATAGAACATCCTGATACTGAGTCAGCTGAAATAAAATTTTATGTGGTAGATTATTCTCCTGGCCGTGTGGTTTATATGTGGTGGAAGTTTTCATACGACATAGCATTCAGTTATCTGCTTTACAGTTGATTACATATTTGTTCAAATTGTATATTTATAGATATTTCTGGGGTAATAAAGTTCACTAGAACCTTGATCAGAAATATAAACCCGTGAACTGGCATCTAGTCGATATACATTTCATTACTGGAATTTTTCTGGAAAGGATGCCCACCGTGAGTGCAAACAGGGCTTCCAGGAGTTCTTGGATTTCCAGAAATAATAATATTCTACCTTGCAACCCTAGAATGTCTGTGTATGCTATTCTCGGTTAAGTATACGATGAACTATAAAATATTATAAATGTGGGGAAGGGAGAAAAAAATTCCACATGTTCAGAAACTGTTTACTTTGTATTGAAAATCTGAATGAAATACTGAGGTTTCCTGATTTTCTTAATAACATTTTGTTTTCTCTAGACTACTTTATTATAACAATGAAGTAATATGATATACATAACATGCATTTGCATACATGTTTGATAACTAGAATGGTTTCTTTGTGAGGGCATCATTACTATTTTCATAATTCTTAAAAATAGAAAACTATCAGGCCCAGTCTTGATTAATTTCATTCTTCTAAAATTTGTAGCAATTTTCTCTTGTGATGGAATCAACCATCGGATACCACTTTTTTACTTAGGCATTTTATAGGAACTGGTACATTGAATCATTGCTTCTTGAATAAAATTGCACTATATGCATTTCAACGTTTTCTGTGTAGCACTCAAATAATTCAGCAGGGTTAGCATTTAATGTACACAGGAAGATCAAACAAATAGTCTTTAAAAATTGTGAAGCTTTCATGATAGAAAATGTCTTGTTATATTCAGCTGCATGGTCTACCTTTGCCATATTCAAACGATGCCACTTGTAACATCTCTGTCCTTCTATATGATGCATAATTCAGTGTACTTTACTTCTGACTTTCTGTTTTCCTGTATTAAAAATGAGAAGTGCCTTTAGGTTTGCCTAGGAAGTTTTAACACTACCCTAATCAAATTATTTTGTCAGACACTCTACTAGAAGTGTTTAATCTCAACATATTTAAAAAGTAAATGCTTGTGTTTATGCGTGTGTGTGTGTGTGTGTGTGTGTGTGTGTATGTGTGTGTATGTGTGTGTGATCTAAAGTTAGGCTGATAGGAAGATCATCAAACCAGGGATTAATCCTAACACTGCATCAAAATGCACATTTTATGCCTGTGTAATTAGGTTTTAATAAACATGTTTGATGGTTACTTAAAAAACATATTTTTCAATGCAAAAATGTCATCTTGTAAACTACAGTAAAAAGAGAGTCTTGCAAGACTATTTGTTTTTTTAATTACAGTCTGATTATGATAAGCATTTGCTATTTTCCTAAGTAAAGATTAATGTTATAAATCAATTTTCAAGATTTGAGGCTTAAATGCAATGTAAGAAACAACTCTGATTGTCTCTTAATAATAAAGTATGGCTTTTTTGACGTATTTAGAATATTTGTTACTGTGACCTTTTAATTGGGGCCATAATTTTTAAAGTCCTTACAGAGTTTATGATGCAAGTGTTAGGTTTACTGAGTCACTAGCCATTAACAAATTATTTTTTAATTATTTTTCTTATTGCCAGTTATGTCTTAATTTTATTTTTAGCCCTTTATAATTTTAGTTATAATCTATTTTTATTGGCAATTGAAACCTAAACTATTTGAGCAAAAATATGACGTAGTGATTTTTTTTGCTGTGCGTGCTTATCAAAAGAAATTCTGAAGAATAGAAACTTGGCATGGGAGCAGTCACAAGTGGAATTTTATGTTATTCTCCTAAATGAAAAATTCCTTACCACTTTTTCAGAAAAAAAAATGCAAATGTGTTTTGATTCCTCATAATCTTACATATTTACCGTATTAGTGGTGTTCTTTATTTTCCTTTATACTTCTGTCTATGCACATGCAACATTTTCCAAAAACGATTCAGTCTAAATACATGATCTTTACAAGTTTAATAGTTAAAGTCCTGTTTATCCACAATAAAGTGTTACAATGATCAGTGAGCCCCAGTCTACTGGAGAAGATTATTTGTGTCAATCATTTGTGAATACAAAGCTTTTTGCATCAAGTGGAACGAAATGGGCATTCAAATTTCCTACCGTAATGAAGCTTTAATAAGCCAGTGACAGAAAGTTTTTTCAGTAATAGATGATGACCGAGACATAAATCAAGTTAGCAGATCTTAAGCACAGAAATTATATTTATCTGTATTGACAAATATAATTGCTGCTTTTATGTGGCTGCAGTGCTATAATAGATCAACACTGTCCTTCCAAATATGTCAGCAGAGACGTTGAAATTCCACTATGATTCTGAAATTTCATGTTATGGTGCATTCAAAACTTAAGAGCAGTATTCACAGTGCTTGCTTTTATTTTGTTGTTTTCGTTGTTGCTTTTTAGTGGGAAGGAGGTCCTTTTTTCTCTTTTTCTCTCTATTTGAAATTATTTTGGATTGGTTGTTATTTTTGTGTTTCAATTTAGAGAAAAAGATTCTTTCTTTCCAAATTGTAGGACTAAATAACCTAATGTATAACCTAACTTCCTATCTAATCTGATCAGCATATGGCCCTAAGAATGATGGTGTGTTTCATCGAGTGGACCTTAGTGGGGCGGTCTACCTTAATCAGTGATCTGAGAGGAGCCGTCGGTGACTTGGTATACTATTATTAAAGATCGCATGATCTGTAACAGACGCTCAGGGAAGCAACACCAGGTGGTTAGTCATTTACAATTGAAAAGAAGTCCTGCAGGAAAATTTAGAAAATATTAATTTTTAAAAAATTACAGGGATCCATTGAAAGTCAATCTTCTGGAAAAGGTTTGGTGGTTTGGTCATGGGAATTTGATGAAAGAGCAGCTGATCGATTGTCGAGGAATCTGTGTTCTTTTTCTGCTGCATCGATAGAAAACTGAGTGATTCTTAATTTTCTGGGAAGAGGTTAAAAAAAAGTCTGAATCTGCAAGACCTTGTCTTCTGTGGTAAGACAAAAAGCATGTGGTCCATACTACGAAGACCCCTCTACTTAATGGCATTGCTTTGTTTCCTAACTCTGCATGTCGGTGTAGTTCTTTCTTGCTTTGTTATACAGATTAAGAGAGGCTGGAGCATTTATGAGGGAGATTACAGTACAGAATTTGCTGTCGTTTTGGTATGAGCTTTCACCATTTCCTGCTACGTAGGGTTTTCTTAATGTTTGTAAAGAAGAAATTGATCTTCAGGACATTCCTGAAGAGGAAAAAATAAATAAATAAAAGCATGGTAGTGGGAAAGAAGGAGTTAATAAAGTAACGAAACTCTAAGAATAAAAGTAACAGAAGGTATATTACTGTAAGAATTTCAGTTCAATCAGCTACACTGAGGTAGCAATCTCTCATAAAAAAATTTTCAATTCTAAAGTATACAGAATATTAAACTTGATAAGATAATTGCAATTTTATAATTTCAAGATGGTTGTCACCTCTTAGAAGTGTCAAATCATTATCATACACATTCAACAGAACCGCGTGGCAAAGTGTATAGCATGAATACATCCTATGACATTCTCACAGCTCTTGTTAGACAGGTAGGTGCATTGTGATAGACACGCGAATATGGTACCTTAAACAGTGAAAAAGTCAAGGAGGATTTTGTGTTAAAAATCTAGAGGAGGAAAAAGGTAGTCTCTAATTCACGGTATAGTGACAAAGGAGCTAGATTAAGTGTCCATAGGCTGTGGCTGGGGTCCCAGCAGTGTGATACAGAAAAATCCTTTTCTCTGGGCCTCAGTTTCAAAGAATCTCTTCCTTGATTTTCAACTCTATTCACCAGTCTTTTGCTTTTGAGACATTTTGTGGTTTCTGGAAGTTGATGATAATCCAGCCAAATTGAGAGTTGAGGTCTGCTATTTCACTGTTCTCCCTTTAACTTCCAGAACAAACAAACACTTTTATGGTCTTTTTTACTGAAGACATCCAATGTGGAAAGTTCCAGTTCTCTGAGGTCCTCATTGGACATGTGGTTTGTCAATGGAATACTTGTAGAAGAGAGACTTAGTGGAGACATCTCAAAAGTAGTAGATCCCTATAAGCTTTTCACCAAGTCTCCCTTTTCTGCCTCTGACTGGAAATTATAGATGGTGTTTTAAGTGTAAAGTAAAATACTGTTCTGAAGCCTCCTCTTACACGACTGCTATTTTTCTTGTTGCAATTGTTTAATCTTGTTTTGACAGTGGACAGAGCACAAGAATTTGTTGGGCTTTTACTTCAAATTAGCAACTGTTTTGAATAAAATTTTTTCACTATTTGCCTTCATGCCTAAAATGGCCTGGTTTGCTTGACTGAGGATGTAACACCATCAGTTTGGGAACGGGAAAGGTCTCACCTTGGTTGTCTTACAGTGATGGTGAAAGGCGACAGTGCTGGTGACTAGGAACTGATGGCTTCTTCCCTTTCCCTCCCATCCGTAATGTTCCATTTATCTTTCTTTAAAGGCTTTATCTGAAGAAAAATTAAAAGTTAAAAAAAAAACTAAGTGCTAAACAGACAGTTTAATTTGTTCTGCTATTTTTGGAAACTGGAAGATAAATGCTACGTGTGAAGTTAATAAACCATAATTGGAATTTGCTTAACAGCATTCTCTCATTCCACGTGGACCCATCCACTGCAGGAAGCAAGAGGACCTAGCTGGGATTTAGGAACAGCCATGACTTTCTGTGTGACCTTGAGATATTTAATAACTTCTCTGTTTCCTGGCTGGACAATAAGCAATTTGGGGTGGGAATTGAAAGACTAATAAAAAAAAAAAAAATCAAAGCAAAACAAAACAGAAAACACTAACAAAAAAACAATGCATTTTCAGTTCTTAGATGGTAACACCATCATATGTGTTACCATTTGCCATTTCTCACCTCTATGTAGTACTTTCTCTAAAAAAAAAAAAAAAGACCTTAATATTTTTAAAGTTAATATTGAGCTATATCCTTACATAGACTTATCATTGTGAGCAATAAATGCTTTTTAGGTTTTACACATTATGAAGATATGACTGTCCACCTAACTTAGTTATTTGTCAGATATATTTATAATCATTCTATGTTGTTGTTAATGACATAGATAGATGATAGATAGATAATAGATAAAGAGATAGATAGATGCTAGATAGATAAAGAAAGAAAGAAAGAAAGAAAAAGAAAGAAAGAAAGAAAGAAAGAAAGAAAGAAAGAAAGAAAGAAAGAAAGAAAGAAAGAAAGAAAGAAAGAAAGAAAGAAAGAAAGAAAGAAAGAAAGGAAGGAAGGAAGAGAGAGAGAGAGAGAGAGAGAGAGAGAAAGCAAGCAAGCAAGCAAGCAAGCAAGCTAGACAGAGTATATATAATGTGTGTGAATCTCTGAGATTAAGAGATTCACTCCTCTTTACATATGTAACTAAGTAAAAAAAAAAAAAAAAACCCAGAACATATACATCTATATGTGTTTACTAGTTATGCATCTGAAGAGATATGAATGAACCTCTTAATCTCAGGCATAACCTTGAAATTTCAGCACCATTTAACCTTTTTTCCTCATGGTAATTTCCCAACTTTAGTTATATATATATAACTAAAAGAGCCAGAAACCAAATAAAGCTTATAATAAATCTTAATTTTTTTAAAATTTTGAAATATCATTTCCACCATACTTTTACAGATATATATTCCGCTTGGATTCTTAAAAAAAAAAAAAGAATTTAAGTTTTCAAGAAATAATTGTATAATGGCAGTGAGATCAAGCAGATCTTCGAAGTCCTATAACAGACTGAAAGGCCATGTAAAGCAGGGCATTCGAGTGTGGACTCCAAAATGAGACCAGGTTCAAATGGCATTGCTGCTAATTACTAGTTGTGTGCCTTCACATGGCCCCTTTCCTCATTTAGGAATAGAACCAAATGGCATCTATTTCATGGGTTCATGTGAGAACTTAATGAAGAGTGAATTTGTGGGTACTGTATTTTCTATAGTTCACAATAGTCTGTAAAATTATTATTTTTTCAAAGCAGGATTTGTAAAGGATTAGAAATCTTATCTATCCTGAATATAAAGTGATGTCAAGGAAAAGTCCACTCCACTTGCCAGATAATGAAAAATTAAAAATAAAAAGGTTTTTTGAGCAAGTTCATTATGAAAAACTTTTAGAGATGTAAATAAAATGGTCAAATATTCACCTATAGTCTTTAATTTATTAATTTAGATATGCAAAATTTTAATTGTGCTGTATTTTTGTTCTAACTGAATGCAATATTCATGAGATACTTTTGTTTAATTTCACATTTGTATTCGATATCAATGCCTTTGTTAAATAATGCAGGTTTTTTGGAGCTTAAATCTCCACTTCAGTATGAGGGTTCTGGGTTACAGCAGTACATTAATTCATGCATGGTGTCAATTTTATTCCAAGTCACAACAATATTCCATCACAACTCTTAGTTAGTTTTTCATTCATTCAACAGGCAAATATTTATCTCCACAGTAACTGGTTATCATATTGTTTTTTAAAAGTTATATATATAAAGGATTAATTGACAGGCTTATTTGCAAGCTGTAAATGTACTGGAAATGATTAAATCTAGATTATTTTAAAACATTCTTTTGTTTTATTTTTTCTTACTAATTCCAGTGTGATTAGTGAAACTCCAAAAATTTGCATGCCTAGCATTGTTTGAGATGTTTCAGGCTACTGTATCTTTCCCAAATATATTTTGTTGTGAAAATAATGTAATTGATAGAGCATACATAAAAACTATGAACTCAAATATATACAACACCTGTTTTCTAAGGATATTTCTTTTGAAAGTAACTTACTTATATTTAGGTATATATAGAAATATATTTTAGACAGATAACACAACTTATACTTAAAATTATTCAATAATATCTAAACTGTTAAAGAATTAAATACATAAAAGAGTATTGCTTGTGCTTAGAATAGCATTTCTTAACATTTTAATTGCAAGTTTGCCTTTATACTCTAAAAATTTTGATCCAAAGAGCTTTTGTTTATATATACAATATTCACCAATATTTACTGTATAAAAAAATTGAAACTGAGAAATGATTAAAATTTTATTTATTAATTTAAAATAGAAATAATAAACTCATTACATATTATTATAAAGGACATACTTTATGAAAAATAAGTTTATTTCCAAAAAAAATTTAGTAGGAAGAACAGCATTATTTTATTTTCTCCAAATATCTTTAATCCTAACTTAGTACAACTGGGTTCATTGTTTTGGGTGAAGCATGAGAAAATCTGGCCCCACACAGATATTTAGGTAGAAAAGAGAGACATTTTTATTAGCTTTTTCAGTTAATTATGGATATTCTTATTTGAGTCTATATAAAAACTCAACAGGTGGTAGTTTCTTAAAAATGATTTACAGTGCGGAATCTTTCTGAATCCATTGGAATAATCTATTTTACTCGATTAAATCAAAACCAGTTGCCCTCTCTTGAGGTTGGAATAGATCTCTTTTCTTATGTAATAACTTGTAATGTCATGCCTTGGTCCTTTGGAAAATATTGGTTCACTGAGATATGCAGATCTTCTACACATTGACACATTTCATTATAAAATGTGAAAAATCACATTCATAAATATCACCATCATTCTCATCAGAAAAGTCTTGAAGTATTGAAAAGCTATCATGGCCACGGTGGTGGATTCATGTTTTACACAATACTAATATTTCCTTGAAAGCTTGAATTTTATTATCCACAACAAATTTTGTTATAGTTGATCACCTTAAAGTGACTAAATCACTTCATTCACATTCCAGAGAATGTCTGTTAAATATTTAAGTATAAATAGCAGTAAGTTGTGTTTCAACAGTTACTTGAGGTAGAAATAATGTCCCATAAGAAAGTGAATAGTTCAGCTCATCACTCAATTACACAAATGCTTTTTCTTAAGATAGCTATGTATATCACTTTGCAGCAAAAAATGTTTTATGCATACTTGCCATTTCATCATATAGATTATTTTTTAAATGTACTCAAAGGTCAAGATTTAATAAAATTAATAGTTTTTACTGCTTCATCAAGGGCATTCTTGAGCTAAACTAGCATCTGTTTCACTGCAAGTAAATGGTGATGAAAATATAGGACCTGCTAGCTCACTTTGGCGCCACTGCTCGATTCATGCTAGGGCTTCTCTAGTTTTATTCTTCATTGCCTTTGCCATTGGTGAAAAATACAATGCATAAACATTATTCAGAAAACAGTTTTGATCTTGGGGACCCTTACTGCCCTTAAGAAACCACTGACTGAAAAAATAAATAGCATTTTTTATGTGTGATAATATTAATAGCTGACATTTCTTCCTTACATGCACTTCCACATTATTATACTGTTAAGTGTTGATATCCACAAAATAATGATGATCACCTCGTCATCTCATTATCATCATTCTGTATTCCTAGTTACCAATTTTCTCAAGGTGGTGATCTGCACTGGGCCTTCACATCAAAAGTGTTCATTTCTGAGGTTCTGTTAGACTTCTTGGTAAAATAATTTTTAAATCCACCTTGCCCACCCCCAAAAAACAAAAGATGGTAGATGGTAGGAAGGAAGGAAGGAAGGAAGGAAGGAAGGAAAGAAGGAAAGGAAGGAAATTAAAGAAAGAAGAGAGGCAGTAAGGAAGGAATGGAGGGAGAAAGAGAGGGAAGAAGGAAGAAACAAAGGCATTTCTAAAGACACAAAAGACAGAAATTATGGAAGAACAAGGAATCGAAATGAACACTAGAATGCGTTTTATGTGGTTGGAATTGAAGTTTTGTCAGGAAGGTCTTTGAAATCATTGTTCAATTTGGTAGCTACTCTTGATCATTTTGCTGAATTCATTGGACCACTAATGTGTGTTATCCCATTAAATATATGATTGTGTGTACCCCAGATTAAAAAAAAAAACAACACGTGGGTAAATATGAAGTTGTAATATAAGGTTTATATATGCTTTTGGGAGAACAAAACAAATAATCATCACTGGCCTTTTTTTTTTTTTTTTAATACAAACTCATATTTTTTGGGGAAAAAAAAGCCACCCTAAATGAAGGCATGGCTTGCAAGAGCTGCTTCTGCTTCTTTGTCTTTTTTTTTTTATATGTTTTTACATAGAAGAATGTAACTGTGGTTCAACTCGTCGTAATAACAACTGCCAACGTGTGCCCGTAACAACTCTGGGAGAGGGCTCTGCCAGGAAACTGTCTCCTAATGATACGATCTGCATATTTTAATGAGGCTGGAAATGTAGGAAACCGCATAGGCTCCGGACTCTGCTCATTTTGGGTTTTTCCCAGTCCTTGTAGATTGCACCGTGTTTCCCTTCGTTAAATATGATCACTGGAAATGGGGTTCATACCTCCATCTCCCAGTTCTGTGTGGCTTGACATTTGCAGAGTTCAGATGAAACACTACTAACCTTTCTGTGGTTACTTCATTTTGTGCTTATTCTAATGATGTCTGTACAATCAATGAGAGGATGGCATGGCAACTTTTATTAGATAGCACAAAAGCAATCTTGTATCTAATTACAAAAAAATAAAGCTAGTCAAGTTATTAGGAGTAAACAATTTTTTCTACATTTTTACATTTTTTTACCTTCCTCTCTGTTATTTTTATATGAGCTCTCAGTTTAGGTTTTTGATTCTCTCAATTCCCTCACTATCTTGCTCTTTGTCTCTCTTTCTCTCATCCATACCACCAGTGTGTACTGAGCACCTGCTATTAGCGAGGTGCTATGCCAATCACTTTATACACATTATTTTATTTAATCTTCACTATATGAGCATAATTATGTATGACTACCTTTTTTGTGTTTATATACACATATATGTGTGTATTAAATATGCATGCTATTGACATTACCTGTATATTACTAAATTTAATGTAGTAGATATTAGCAGAGACAAACTCAATGAGGTTGGGTAAGTGTTTCAAGGACAGGCAGCTAGTAAGTTAGACATTGATTGTTTTATTTTGAAAATTTTTGAGTTTTTTTATTTTTTAAATGATTTAACATTCAAAAACAGAATAGTTCTATGTAACACCTGAAAGTTATTTGGTAGTCAAGTGTTAGTGTCCTATCAATAAAGTGTTATTGGCACACAGTCACCCTCATTCATTTACATGTCGTCTATGGTGACTTCCATAATACAAAAGGCATAGGTCTGTGGTGGCAACAGAGACTATATGTGGCACTCGGTGCTCTGCACACTATAAATTGCAGTGAAGCAGTTACAGCTCGGCAGTGTTTAAGTGCCACGTGTGTCACCTATCTGTGTGAAAAGCCATTTTCAAAGATGAAATACGTAAAAACTCATTATAGATCAGCGTTAACAGATGAACATTTGCAATAAATTTTGATGACAGGGAACACTAACTTTGAACCCCAATCAAACAAACTGTTAGCATGTACATACAGTAAGAATTTCAGCCTTTTCATTGGATGAGTTACCAAAAAAATTATACATGCTTGTTAGAATTTTATTTTGGATTTTGTCAAAAAATGGCAGGGCATTTTTTTTGGTTATGTATTTACATAGTGTCCCCAATTTTGCTGCTTGGTTTGCAGCTTTAAAATATTTACTATCCAGATCTTTACAGAAAAAGTTAACGGACCCCTGTTATTAAGCATTAAATAAACTATGAGGTAGTTATTTTTGTTATGGAAAATGTTTCATTGCAATAGAATTATATTTCAAAAAAAAGATTTTCCATTATCATGTAAGTAATATGTGCTACTTATACAAAATTTGGAAAAGGCCGTAAGATATAAATGAAAACCCCTTTAATTTTTACCATCTGAATATGAATAACACATCAAAGTATTTCCCTCTAGACCTTTTTCAAATAGTTTTACATATTTGAAAACTTTCTATAAAAATAATACTCAATATTACTTAAAACTTTGTAAGGAGTAGTTTCCCATGCTATTTGCAAATCTTTGCAAATGCTATTTTTATGTTTAATATTACCCATCCATATAGACAACCATAATCTTAATTCCCCTTTAGTAGAATCAAAAGACTTTTTTTGTTTTTGACTATTTTTTACCTTTTTCAATTCTGTAATAACTGTAAAATGAATAATTTATTGTTCAAACTTCAGATTAATTTTTTTCAGATTTCTTTTAAGCGATATAATACTTTTATTCATTTAATATATAATTCAATTGAAAAGTTTGGATAAAACACCCTAATTTTAAAAAATGCACCCCATGGGTAAGCCAAGCTACCCATTAGTCACTTGATGAAACAAAGGTTGCTTTACCTCTTCCAGCCTAATGGTAAAATAGTAGTTAAGACACAGACTATGGAGTAAGCCAGGGGACTTTAAGTCCCAATGGTATGACCTAAGTAAAATTATTAAGCTCTGGAAACTGAAAATAGCAGCAGAATTTATAACATGGGTTAACTTTCTTCACAGTTAATTAAATGAAGTAATATTCACAAAGTGCTTAGATCAATGTCTGGCAATCAGTAGGAGCTTAATAAATGTTAACTGTGACATAATAAAATAGAAATATTCAGCCTTCTTATCTCACTAAGTTTAGAAAAATACATTCCTTGAGAAATACCTATCTGACTTAGAAAAGGAAATCTTTCTTTTACTAGATTAAATCCAATTTCTTTCCTTTTTCACACTGTCAGATTTTAAAGTTACAGCAATGCCACTTAACAGTGTTTAAGTCTGTGACTCAGTCACTTAATCTCTATTGAATTTTTCTTTTGTCTCACCTTTATTGGATTGTTGTGAGGATTAAATTAAATGATACATGGAAAACACTTAGCCAACCCCTCTACTGGGTTAGCCCACCAATACCTTGTTGCATACACCAATAATACACACATTTTAAAGGTCTATGATTAGACAAAGGATGCTTCCTTGCCCCTGGTGGCTTTCTGGAAACTTCCCTCGTCTACCCTGGTAGATAGTAGAATCATGGAGTTTTGCTGGAGGGATGGCAGCCTCAACTGCATAATCAGATGAGCAGGCTTTGCAGACAAGCTGATTAAGTTAGGTATGTGTGTATTTAAAGAAGTGAAAAAGGAATATAAATGAGTCAAATGGAGACATTTAAATTTGGGGCCCACAGTTGTTCCAAGGCTCCTCTTGGCTTCTGACATTAGTCCCCCCTTTATAAAATATTAAATATTAATAAAGGAAATGTTTGTCAAAGCCACTATTACTTTTCAGTCAAGTTCTTTCTATACTTTTTAATTCAAACAAACTAGTGGACACACCCTTTTTTTCTCCTGCGTGACTTGAAATGGTTACAAACAACCTCTCTCAAAATCTTTACTCTCACTTAAATTTATTCTTCAGGAATAATAGTCTAACTTATTTTTTTAAAGAACTACAAAAAAAAGTTCATTATAATTTGTTAACTTAACTCTGCTGCCAAGTTGGCTGTTTTATTTAACAATAAATTGAACACAAAAGCTCCCCAAGGCAGGAGAGTACCAAGCTCTGAAAATTTGGTGGTTTAATTGACATTTTATAGTAGCCTCAGGCAGAAGTTAATTTCAACGTGCTGGTTTTATATATATATAAGAATACATATATACATACATACATACATACATACATACATACATGCTTTCATTATTATATGTTAATGCATGTATTGTGAGGATTACACTGCAAATAACTTGAGTGATTTTGTTTATTTGTTTTATATTTATTCCTGCCTGTATCTTATACAAATTTATTTTAGAATTATAAAGAAGAAGTTAATCTTTAAGTGTTTTTTTAGAATGCTGGTCTTTGGAAAGCTGTGTGTTTATAAGTTGAATGAACACTATTACAATATAGAAAAAAAGTTTTACATAGAGTCATAGTGCGAATCGTGCTCCCCTAAAACTGTTAGGATGAAGTCCTAACCCTTACTACCAGAGACTGTGGCCTGATTTGGAAATGGAATTCTAAAAAGCAATCAAGTTAAAATGAGGTCATTTGGGGTGGGTTTTAATTCAATAAGACTGGTGTCTTCATCAAAGTGGAACCTTGGACACAGATATGCCAGAGGCAAGGTGGTGTGAGGAGGCTTAGGGAGAAGATGGACAACTGCAAGCTAAGCACAGAGGCCTGGAAGAGATCAGAACAAACCAGCCCTCTCAGCACCTTGATCTTGGGCTTGGAGCCACTAGAACTATAAGTGCACATTCCCTCAAAGGAAGTAACAATGATCTACGTAAAGACACTCTAAAGAGAGTAAGACAAAAGAGAATGTATCGAGGGACATTGAAAAAAATCGCCGTATGAAATTAGTCTTGAATCAGCTTATAACACAGAGGCCGCACTAAAAAGTGCCAATCCATCATTAACATTCGTTAGAAAAGTCATGGCTTATAAAATGATTAAAATGAGAGAGATGAAAGAATCTATGTGTTAAAGAGACCAACTTTCTTTAAGGAAAAGAAAGAACGTCTCTCAAACATGCTGAATTACATTGCATGCATTCCATTGCCTATATTCTTATATATATATATATATATATATATATATATATATATATATATATATATGAATATATACGAATATATATGTATATGTATATGTATAAATATATTACTAGTGTTCTGTGTGAGAATGATGATATTCTATACCCTGATATTTATAATTTTACTCTGGGCACTTTAGGTCTCTTTAAAATTCCTCCCCCAGGGTTGAGGTCTTCATCCAGCTGGTGGCCCTATTAGGGAGGAGAGTAAAGGATTATGAGGCTTTATAACTCCTAATGTTGTTGGGGCTGGTAATTCATGAGCAGTAGATGCAGAACCGCAGGGAAAGGCTCCGAGCTCCGGGAGAAGTAAAGACAGGAAGGCAAGAGACTCTCCGAGCCTCCAGATTAATCTTCTTAGGAAGGAGAGGAGACACTAATGCTTGAGGAACATAAAAACAGACTACAAAAAGCAGTAAGGAAAAAACCACATTATAGCTTTTACTTATTTTGTTGGACTTTTATTTCCAAATCACACAATTGTCTGAGATGATTTAATGCACAATTACATTTAAAAAAAATGAAATTAACATGTTTTTAAAAGCATAAAAGCAACTGCTAAATAAAGCCATAACATTTTTCTCTGCACTACCAAGATAATGAACCATATTTTTCATCTCTAACTGTGCTTCTGTGTCATGAGTATGGAATTTGGGGCAGGAGGGAGGCAAGGAAATAGACCTTGTTACTGAGAGGCTGTCTCACAGCTCCCTGGGAAGTGGCTTTTGTCACTTCCGAAGTGCAGTGGGTTGAAGAACAAAACAGCAATGCCTGTGAAGAACTGTCATTATGACACCAAAAGCCGAAATCCTCTAGCAAGTTACAGCGGGGACAAGAAGAGCATCCGGAGGAAGGCTTAGCGTAGGTATTTTGTATCTTGGTACCTACTGGGCTGCAAAATGCTGACCTTTGATCTAAGATGCAGATTTTTTTTGATGTAGGGTGTAGCCACCTCCATAATGATCTATACTCATGTGTGTCTATACACTCATATGTGAGGCTTGATAGAGGTATCTGCCTTCGTGCATGTGCACAGACAAATTTTGTATACAATACACATTTGTATCGCACACTCATATTAAAACTTTTCCCAATGTCTCCTTAAAATGCCTCCTGCTGCCATTGTTATCTGCAAGGTATTCTTCAAGTTTCTGAGAAAAAAAAAATGAAGTCAGAACTTATTTTTAGAATGATTTTTATAGAGACCATGGTGTATAGTGTGATAAATGAAAAGTAACAATTTTACTCAAAGGTCGAATGAACAGAAACAAAGTTTATCTACCACATTCCAGATCTGTGCTGTTGGGGAGAGAAATAAATACAGAGGACTTTGCTTCTGTCCTCAGGGAGCTCACATCTGATATTTTAGTTTTTGTATAACATGTTAAATACTATCTAATACAAGTTACCAGAGCATGGATATACGCCAAGAGAATACATCACTGAGGGAAGAATATATTTCATGCTTTTCTTTTTTCTCTGTCACTCAACTACTGGATGGTGTTGTTTTGTCAAGGAGCCTGTACAAATTGGAGGTGATGACCCTGTCACCTATATGCTTTGCCCAGGCAAGATGAGCATCAATCAAAAGACCAAATCAGTGCCTAATGCACACTTTTTTACATTTTCCATGATTTAAAATGGATAGCAATTATATTTTACATATATGAATAAATGAAAGTTTTATGTAAAATTTCAGAAAAAATATACATGTATACATATGTAAATATCAAGAGATTGATGTACCATCTCAGTAGAGACAAATAACATACTATTTATTTGGACTTCTGAGAGAGTGACCTGAAGGCATCTCATTTTAGATCGTGGTACAGTGTAGCAGTTTGTGGAGATATCTTCTTTGAGGATTCTGGCCATAATTTTAGTAATTCCAATTTTCTTTGGTTTGGGGCCTGAGTATTTGTGTCCCTTTTGGAAGTTCTCCATCAGAGTGTTAGTTATTCAGGATAATATCTAAATTCGAAAGACATATGGGAAATTATTTGTGAGAAAAAGAAGCAACAGAGGAAACCAAAGGCCTTCAACCTAAATCAGAACTACACAGAGTTGTATGTATCTGTGTGTATCAGTGAGTATGTGCAGATGTAAGTTTGTGTGTCTGTAGGTATGCGTACATGTGTTTGCATGTATTTATGTGTTTATATTTATATATGTATGTTCGTAGGTGTAAAATATATATGTGTGCATGTCGTTGTGTATATTTATGCATTTATTTTTTATGCGTGGTATGTGTTTGTGATCATGTTTGTGAGCTCTGTGTGTATGAGTGTGATTTCATACCTTTCAGCTCTCCTCATTTTTGTTGTTGTCTTTTTAAAAAATTACAACTGTCTTAGTCTTTTCGGACTGCTCGGACAAAATACCATCGACTGAGTGACTTATAAACAGCAGAAATGCATTGCTCATGGTTCTAGAACCGGGAAGATGAAATCAGGGGGTCAGCATGATCAGCGTGGGGCCCTCTTCTGGGTTGCAGACTTCTCCTTGAATCCTCACGTGGTACCAGGGGCTGGGGATCTCTCTGGAGCCTCTATTATAGGCTCATGACTTAAGCACCTCCCAAAGGCCCCACCTATACCAACACTGTCACTTTTGAGGGTTAGAATTTTAACATATAAATTTTTTTTTTTGGGGGGGACATAAACATTCAGACCATAGCATTAACTAATGGTATATTTCTACTTTCACAACCCAATGCTATTAAATATTTTGGCTAGTTAAGGTACCAAATAAAGAACTATATTAAATGGAAACTGATAAACAAAAGTATAGGATGTTTCCTTCATTGTGTCACCGTTAAAAACTTCTGGTGTGATATCGTACCCAATTCTGCATTATTTCACATTCAATCATTGTCCCCTACATCTATTGCAACAATATAGAATATAATTTTAAAGGAATAATCAGGGTTTTCTTACAAATTATCATCATATTTACTTGTCCTAAATGTATGATTTAGAGAATCATTGTGAGAATATCTTGAAAAATAGAGAAAATGGAGATTATGTGAAACTTTACAGAATCCACAGATAGTATTTGAATAGGTAAATAGAGTTGTACACACACAACATAAAATGAGTATTAGATAGTATTGTCTGTCTGTCTTCTACTCTTAAGGCCTCAATCAAGAAATTTTCCACCCATTTTCTCTCTCTCTCTCTCTCTCTCTCTCTCTCTCTCTCTCTCTAATTTTATAAAACCTATAAGCAGAAATCATGCTGTTAAATTGTGGATTATTTTTTAAAAATCTGTTCTTGATTCCACTTGTCCTGCTAGCAACTAAATCCTCTTTTAATAGGAAAACATGTTGAAATCACTGTCTACACTCTGTCTTACCTCTCCCTCTCTTCAAATACACTCCATTTCACTAAAACCAACTTCATAAAGGTCATTAATGACCTCCATGTTGCTAAATCCCATTTTCTATTCTCAATCTCATATCACTGGACCCAGTAGATTATTCTCTTCCGCTTAAAATATTCCATTTATAATCTTCCAGGATGCTTTGGCTCCTAATTCATTAACTTCTCTTCCTCAGTCTCCTGGACTGTCTTCTTTTCTTCCCCCTGACAATGAAAGTTGGAATTTGCTTGGGCTCACTGGATGGAACCTTCTTTGCACTGCATAATATCTCCATGCTTTGGTTATTGCAACTGGTCTTGTATCTCTATTTTTATGAGATCCAACTTTATCTGAGATTTCCACTGAATCCCATAATTAAATATTCAACTGCTTACTTAATATTAAGTCTAATAAATATCTGCAGGTTGACATGTGCCAAATTGAATCCATGGTCTCAGGTCCCAACTGACCCTAGTTTCAGGCTTCCCTATCTCAGTGAATGGTACCCCCATCCTGTTTTCTCAGGTCGGTCTTTGATTCATGCCACCCTTCATTCTGTATCCAATTCTGTCAGTTACTATAATTTTAAAATATTGTAAGTTTCTCACTACCACTAACCATATCCATTGCTATGACTCTCGTCCAAGCCATCATCATTGCTCCTTGGGTCACTGCATTGGCTTTCTCACAGGTCTTCCCGATTTTACTTTTCCCTCCTTCAAACTCTGTTCTCACACATGGCAGCCAGAATGATCCCTTTAAAAGATAAATGAAACCACATCTCCCTTCACTTCAAATCCCTGCCATGGCTCTTAGTTTCACTCAAAGTGAAGGCCAAATTCTTACAATGACTTGTGCAGTCTGCCCTCTGCTAAACTTCCACTCTTTCCTATTCCCACTATACCATGGCTCACCAGCCTTCTTGCAGGTCCTAGAAATGTCCAGGTGCACCCTTACCTCCAAGCCTGGGCTCTTTCTTGACTCTCCTCTGGATGGCTCTTCTCATAGAAATCCACAAGGCTCACTCCCTCACTGTCATCAGGCTGTTGCTCAAGTATCACTTTCTCAGGGATTCTTTTTCTGACCAACTGGATTGAAATTGCCTCCAGCATTCCCACACCCCCTAACTTCCTCCCTGCTTTATTTTTCTCTACAAAACTTGCCATCTTTAACATATTAAACAACACAGTTGCTCAGTGTGCTTTTTGTTCTCTCAACTGTATGCTCCATTAAGGTGGGAATTTTTGTGCATTTTGTTTACTGCTGTCTATATCCACAGTGCCAAGCACAACAGGTGCTCAATATATCTCCTTTTTAGAAAGGAATAATAATATATAATTGGCATTGTACTATATATATTACATGCTCACTTGTTTTATCCCCCTTAATATTACCCAAGAAATCTTCTATTTTGCTAGGTGTTTTTATATACAACATTATGATTTCTTTCTGGTATAACAGTATTACATTATATTAATGTGCCTCTTATTAGATCTCTCTTTTTGGATATGCATATAGCTTAAATTTTTAACTAATTTAAAGAATATAGAAAATAAATATGCATCGACATGTATTGGTACATCCTTCTCATGATATCCTAAGAATTATTTTTCTGGAAGAGGTAATTTTGGTGCGAAGTGTTTGCTAATTTTATAAATTTAGATTTATATTACCAAATTACCCTCCAGAAAGTTGACATTCATTTATTCTATCACTGCAAGTTACAAGGGTAGCTTTTCCCAGCACTCTGAGTCACATTTTATACAGCTGTTAAAAAAAAAATCTTGCCAACTTGATAAACACAATGTACATAATAAAATTTATCAGTTAACTTGTTATTTTGAAATAATTTTAGATTTATAAAGATAGTACAGTTTCTTTTCTAATTTTAACATCTTACATAACCTCTGTACATTTGTCAAAACTAAAAATTAACATCAACATATTACTAATAACTGAATCTATGCCTGTGTTGATTTACTTTTTTTCTAAATTTAATCCCACCCTCTCCATTTGTCATTTTTAACTCTTTTTTATGAAATATAACTGTATGTAATTTGTCAGTTGTTAAAATATTATAATGTATTTTTTGATGAATTATTGTTTTCTGTTTTAAAAATGGTAGGCAAAGATCTATTGAAAGCAGTGGAAATTTATATCAACATAATTTATATTCAAAATATCTCTCATTTTATCAGTGATTACTCCACAATTGATAGATGTTATGAAAGAAAAGGTTAGCACCATCACAAATATTTGGGGAACATTATAATGTTGCACAAACATGACTTTTTAACCCAGACTAATTAGATTCAAGTTACCTCTTGATTTATTAGGTAATAATTTATTAGTTAAATCTCTCTGTTGCAAGTGACAGAAAATCTAACTCAACTTGCTTAAACCACAAGGTAATGAATTGGATGATGCAACGAGAAGTCCCTCAATCAGGTAGCTAGATTCAGGAATCCAATTAGGACTTGGCATCTCTGTATTTCTCGGGTCTGCACACTGACTTCATTTATCACAACCTGCAGGATATGGTAAGAGAGCTTCCAGCAAAAATCTCATGGATCACTTATTTGTTTCTGAATTAATCACAGTGACATGAGGAATAAGCTATGCTGAATGGCCTTTTCCAGGGGCCAATGTCCACTCCTAGAGATAAATGGAATCTCACACACTGACTGGGAGAAAGCATATCCCTAAATGAAAATTGTGAGCTGTTTACTGGTGTGAGTATGAATGTCATGGAGTTAAACAATACACCCACCGTTGTTAGGTTTCACACACGATCATTAAACCCACTTTAATTTTAGATGAGACCACAGTATCCCAAAACTGTCATGAGCACTGCTTTCAATTACCTGTGAGATAAGTAAGATAAACACGGTTTTACCTGTGGGGGAAGTCAGCTCAATGACCCATAGTTAACTGGTGCTAAAAGCCAGTTCCTATTTCTTATTTACTGATCATCCTTTTCATTCGTAACTGCATTACATATAACCATTACTTGTAACCACACAGAAAATTTAATACTCAACACCAAACATGAGTTTTTACAGTGGTCTTTCAGCCACTATGCCAATTATTAATGTTTTTCTTTTTTCCAAATGTTGTTATGACTCACTATCCATGGTACATTTCACGAATGCATTTGAAAATTTCTGAGGCTTTTACCTAGAGGCTGTGTAAACTGTTACCCCAATGATCTACTGCTTAGGTCTCCTACTGTGAATCTCCTGGTCTTTCTTTTGTTTTGCCATATACCTACATTGTTCTCAAGGATACCCAGCTCTCTACTCTCTTGTCTGAACAGTCCACAAGGTGTTCTATTAAAAGTCCCAATTAAATGTGTACAGCCATTCACCTTTACATTCATCTCTTTACTCTCTTTTCCACCCACACTCAACTAACTACCTGATCTGAAAAATACCCAGGGGTCAGAAGTCATCGAGAGAATGAACAAAGTATGTGGGATCTTTGGGCATCATATAATAGCTATGGCAATGCTATCTCAAGTAATTGCTGTTCTAACAAAGCGGAATGAAACCAGATTGAAAAGATGTAAATAAAAAGAGTGAGAGAGCAAGGGGGTGATGGAAATTTTTTTTCAATTTTATGGCTATTGCATTATTAGTATTTTAAAGGCTAAAAGGGTATTTTCCATGTAAAACTTTTAGCTTTAGGTAGAGCAGAAGAGGAGTTGTTGAGCTAGTAGAGAAGCCTTTGTATCCTTATAAAATTATAGAAATTTGCATAATTCTAATGTATTATATATTTAGTAAATGCCTATTTTTCTATTGTTAATTTTCATTTTATGAGGCAGTATAATGTAGGTTAAAAGCAGAGTTTTTGGAGTCAGATATTTTTTAATTATCTTCTTATTGAGGTAACATTGGTTAATAACATAAATTTCAGGTATACAACATTATAATGAAATACTTGTACATTCTTTTTATGCTTACCACCAAAAGTCTGTTGTTGTTGTTGTTGTTGTTGTTGTTGTTGTTGTCATTGTCATTGTCATTATTTCTGCTTACTATTTCAATGTTTTTGAGGAGTCCATAACCCTGTTTGGGACTCAGCGACTCAGTTTCATGATCTAGAAAAGGAAATTACTAAAATTACTAATAATAGCATCTATATCATGATATCTAATGGGCTGAATACAGCCTTCTCGCAGAATAAGAAATCAACGTACATCAGCTTTCATTAAATAATACATAATGTTATTAAGGAGGCTGTGAGAAAATAATTTCTTTTATTTTATATTTAGGGTTTTGGAATTTTATATGACTATCTTTAATCATTTGTACAAAACTTTACCCATTTTTTCCATGAGCTATCTCTGATGTGCTAAAGTAAAAAGCAGTTAAAAAAAAAAACAAACAAACTCATGCTTCACTCAGTGGAGACATGGTGCTGGCCACCATGAGGAAGAGATTATACTCATGGTATGTGGCCACAGGAAATTCAAATAGACATGTGAATGATGCATTCAGGAAGGCAGATTCAAATTCATTGTAAAATGATTTTAACTCACCCTAAAATTCAGAACTATTCTTTAATGCTAAGATCTACTGCTGGAGAAATTCAGCTCCCTTCCTCTCAAGATTTCCAAGCAAAGTCTGAGCAAAGTCTTAGCCAGGAAATCATGGAGGAGATGCATCAGTAAGATAGAAGATTGAGTGGGAGTTCCATGAGGTGATTGACAGGAGACCTTTCTACCATGGGATTCCGTGATTCTGATTCGCAAATGAAAGTCAGATATTTGCCCTTGAAAGGTTCATGTTCAATGCATCATTCATTTAGGAAATCTTTATTGGTACAATGAGAAATGTCATGGGATCATGTTTATTAAGAACATGGGTTGTGGAGCCTGATATGACTGTGTTCAAACCTGCTTTTGGCATTGAATCTATTGTACTTTGGGCAAATGACATGACTTCTCTGAAGCCTTCATTTACTTACGTGAAAATGGAAGTAATAGTAGTTTCTACCTCATAGGATTTTTGTGAGTATTAAATAAAATGTAGCATGTAATAATAACCTTAGCATAGTTCCTGGCATCTAGTAAGCACTCAATAAATGTTTGCTTTATTACTGTTGACATTGAATGAATAAAAGTATTGAGATATGCAAGACCAAAAATGAATTACTTGCTATCCTTTAAGAATTTTGTAAGAATTTTATAAGTTGTTAAGACTTGAATTCAAACATCTAGAATCCAAGGAAGTAAATAATATATGCATATATTTCTGTAAGAACCCACTCATTTATTCAATATATATGTATAATATACCTATCAACAGGAAAGAAAATGTTCCTAACATCATGGAATTGGGGTAATATTATACTGGAAAAAGAATGTCAAAAAAAGAAGTAAACTATTTAAAATAAGCATAGAGAATGGCATGGAATAGCAAGTGTGGTCAGGACCCACATGGCTGAGGAGGTAGTGTAATCTGTTCACTGGTGGTGAAACAGATTGGTAGTGGAAAGGAGTTTAGAGGAAGAAAAGATGATTTCTTGATGAAATTGTTACGGCAAATTTCATGGAAAACAATGATATTAGAGTTTTTTCTTGAAGAATGATTAGAATTTCATGATCCATCTATTAGACGATTCACTCAGATAGTACTTCATGGGTATGTGAAAATCACTATTATTAAAATAAAATTTAAGAAAACATTCTTGGAGCTGGAGATGGAAAATGGGCAGCTGTCTTGATAAGATGGAAGAGAGCAACAATAATACCAAAGATAAGAAAGCAAACTTCTTGAAGAAAAAGAACAGTTAATTGCTGGAGAAAAAGCTAGAAAAGTAAACCTACCTAAAATTTTGAAAGTTTAGAATATGTGGAACTTGATTCTTTAGACGATGAGTAGTTACTTAGAAGTCTTTTGAACAGGGAAGTGATAGGAGAATGTTTAGGAAATCAAGTCAGAGGTAGTTAGGAAACCCTTTCAATCTGCATGTGTGATGTCTTGCTCATTCATTCATTCATTTATGTATGCATTCATTTATTCAGGAAGTACTTGCCTTATGCGTCTAGTCGAGAGCTAGTCCAAATAGTCATAGAATTCTCTTTCCTTATGAAAGATTTACAAATAGGTGTGAAACAGACAAATTTGAAGCCAATACATAAAGAGGACTGTGATTTCAAGTGAAGTGAAGGGTTAAAGAAACAGCTGTATATGTGTTTTCTCTATGCTCTGTTAGAAAAAAAAATAGAAGATTAAAAAAAATCTAATTATGTCACTTTGTTAACTGTCTATTATGGTCTGTTATGAGCAAGGCTTAAAGTTGGACTGAACAGATGACCCAAGATAAAAATACTAAGATAAGAAAAACCTAATGTATTAAACCAACTGTAATAATTCATATTTTTAAGACTTCATTTAGACTATTATGAATAATTTTAATACACAGTTATAATATTTGTGAACTGGAGTTAGATGACATTTTCAGTTCACAAAGGCAAATGAGTTTATTTAGATGACATATACTCTTTCTAACAGTGGGATTTTTCATATAAAGTTTTTATTTTAATAATTTAAAATGAATCCCACACACATTTGTTGAGAAGGCCTCAAGGTCAAAATTTTCAAATCCTGCCATCGGTTTTGTAAGCTAATACAAACTCAGTTAAATCAACTAGTGGGTAATCATGCCCCTTCCCTTTTAAGACCACAAAGTAAATTTCCCTTTACCGAGTTAAATATTTGCATAATTGAGAATTCAGACAGCCAGAATTGACACACAAATGGAGACAAAGTCAGTGACAGCAAAAATGGGATTTGCGCCTGAAGATTCTGTGGTGACAATCTCTCAGCCTAAATAGCAACCCCTTCATCAGATTTGCATCATGGGATCACAAGGGCGGGACACGAGCGGCCGTGTCTGCTTTACAACCCAGCAGATTCCAGCAGATATCCCTCTGCATATTAGGTAATGGGAGCTGAGAAGTAATGCATCGTAAGGAAGGTCCCAGAATAACTGCTGGCAATACTCTGTGGAGGTCCTTTGGTCCCTGCCCTTCCTGACATCTTGATCAACCTTGTTTATTTGAACCAAGAGAAGCCTTGTTTTATTTAGGATCACTTACATTAATTTTTATTGTTTGCAACCTAAAAACAAAACCAAACAAAAATAATTTCATCTTTGGAGTTCCTTTACCATTGCAATCAATAATTTAGAATTTTAAAGTTAGCCTAGTATTACATAGTCATTTTAAAGTGTTTTTTAGCTCAAAAAAATAGTAACTCTGATTGAAAAACTGCTTCTGTGACCTCAAAGCCAAGTTTCATTTTTTCGTGATTTTAAGATTTTGCAGGATATTGTATAGGTTCTCTCGTGCTCTCCTCTACTGTGTACTAACCCAGGGAATTCCTAGTACAACCAAAGAAAATGCAGCCATGCCACAAATAGAGATGATCTTGAACTCTAAATCAATTGGAATGGATTTTAAAACAGAACTAGGACAAGTCCTTTTAGAAATGAAGTTAGGGCAGAAAATGGCACTTGCTGGGTAGCATTGTGATCTTGATGTGATTCATTTCAGCCTATTGCTCAAAATATTCACAGAATTCTCCTTCCTCATTTAGTTCTCTGATCTGTTCCAGGATATGTTTATCAGCAGTAGGGAGAAATGCCTGGTGGCTTTAGAAGATTGCCCTGTCTCTTCATATTACTTCTTTCAACTCTGATGTTTACTTCGATTTTTAAAATGACATTGAGGGGATCTGTAGGTTCAGATGGGTTTTCGTAAGCTGAAACTTAATGTCATAGAGACCAAAACTCTTCTCAGACAACAACAATCAGTTCTTAATCACTTGCTCTTTGTCCATTTTAGGTGTGCCTTTTCGTTGTTATCATTTTCTTTAGTGCTATGTATTAAAAATTAGCGGCTGTGACACGATTTTAAATGAGTATCCCCTTTCCTTCTGTTAGCAGGTGTAATTCAAGAGAAGTGTACTGCAGAAACCTCCATTACAATGCCTCTTCCTGACAGAATTCAATTGAGAGATGCTATTACTATTTATTAATTGCTCGGGCTGCACTGTCACGGTTTATGATGTTAGCACAGACCCTCAATTGAGTTACATTCTTGTATTCAATTAGAGACTGTGTGTTATTGTCCATGTTAACACCATGGAACCACAGATGGTAGCCATCTGTAGATTTGATTTTTTTTCCCCTCATAGTCCTCAAAACTGGAGCAATTTAAATCAGTACTCCTAGAGAGGCCGACAAAATAAAATAAGCACATAAGTGCATCAGTTGCAGATTTGAAAACAAGGGCAGTGTAAAATTTAAATTTGAAGGACTCTATCAAAAGTATTTGCATAATTAGAATCACATGGTATTTTAATCATTCTAGGTGGTCACTTACAGCTGAAGAGGAGTCTGTGCTGGTTTCTCTTGTCAAAACTTTATTCCCTGGCAAAATGGGGGATACTGTTAAAATGTGATCAGATCAGAGTGACAAAGTAGGATGGTAAAAATCATAGAGAATAAAATGTCTCTGAATGAAGAAAGACACATGAATGGCAAACCAGTCCCAACAGGACACTTAGAACCTGCCCCTCGCTTCCTTCTCCCCTGGCGCCTGATGTACTATTGATACTTCCCAATTTCGAGCAACTTTTCACAATGAAGTGACAGAAAGGAAAGATTCCTGGCTTGCAGCAAGGTCAAATTCCTCAGACTCTTTCTACGAATTATTCCAATGAGATGTTCTCCTACAAAACAGATCCTCGCTAAAGCACCTCACCAATGCATCATCTTAGGGCCATCATTTGCTTTTGACAATGCCACATTCACTGTGGTCAGTTTTGTTACTTTATGTCCATTTGGATTGACAATCTCCTGCTTTTGTACAATCATGACAACATGAAGCACACACCCCCTTGGCTCTGGCCAAATTCCAGGTTTGGTAATTACATTCTGTTACCTAAAGATCCCCTGTAGTTTCAATTAGAAAAACCGTTTTTGCCTCGCCCTCCTCCCCGTGCAGTTGTATACGGGTAGGTGCTACAATGCTGAACAGCAAACTCGTGTCACTTCACAATGAGTTGTTCTTTTCATCATTCGTAATTAATATTTATTGGGTACCTACCAGGTGAGTGTCTTGGGATAGAATGACTTGGTAATTAAATATTCCTGAGTGCCACTTGTCCTTTTTGAGAATGACCACGGTGGACCGAAGTTTGAACAGTCTATTCATATCACAGAAATAGTACCTATCCTCATCATATGGTACTACCTTGCTCTTTTTTTGATATCTGTGCATCTCGTACAACTTTAATCAAAAATATTTTTTCAGATCATTGGAGCCTCTTAGCTTCCGAATTATATCAAGAAGTTCTTTGTGGAGCCTGCCCAGAGCATGTGAGCTGGCCTGTCAGTTTTCGCCAATCATGGATTAAATATCTCTGCTCTTCTTCTAGAGGCAGAGGAGGGGACGAGTTTGTCCTAATGAGCAACACGCTTTTAATGTTGAAACATGACCTGTGTGTTTCTAGGATTGCATCGCTGACTACACCATCTGCTATTCTCTTTTGCTATCTAGCACTAATTGCAGATGCAGAGGCGCTTGGAGCTCGTAGAAAGCATCAGGTCTGCTGTTTCTTTCTCCCTTTCACCAGACACTGTCTTGATTTATAGCCTGATTTTAGGTCTGTCTGTTGAATGACTTTGTACTTTGGTGATCATACTTACTTTTTGCCGTGTTCTACCATTTGGCTCACATTTTTGAGATTTTAGGTTTTCTAGCATAACTTCTAAGGGGCATAACATTGCTATGAGAAGAATTTCAAATGTTATTCTCAACCAAATAGGGCTTATTCTTCTATTTGCACTTCGACGCTCTGGTCTAATGTTTCGTACTGCACAGCTGCACATGTGTGTGTTCTGACACAGGTGCTGGGAGGTGCAGAGAGTCAGCAAAGCAGCAGCTCTCCACAAGCTTACCTTCCACAACTAAACAGACAACACTCTACAGAAGGCATCACAGAGAGCTTTGGGTTTTCCCAAGGACAATGGCAAAATATGAATTACAAAAAGCTGTATTTTTCATTCATGTTTTATTTTAAGTTTTATTCTAAATTTTAAAGGATTTCATCATCTTCTGTCTTTGATTTTAGGAGAGGATGACTTGTGTGGGAGTGTCATTAATGAAAACATTCTCCCAATTGGGGAGTTGTAAAAAATGTGCAGTTGTTTGTATTGTGTTATAAAACCAAAGTTGAGTGCTTTACTTCATGATTTTAGCTTTAAAAAAAATGAAACTGGATATAACGCAAAAAAAAAAAAAACATTGCTAAGGTACACCAAAATATATCACAGCCATAGCCACCAGAACACAGTGATTTCTATCTACATGCTTCCTCCCCTCCTTCAGCCCCAGTCCCCTTTCTTTGCCTGTCTTCATCCTGATGTCCCTCTAATAGTCCCTTTCTCTGTGTGACCTGGAAACTTTTTCTACTGCTAAGACATGTCCCTGGATCCTTACCATTTTCCTAGGAGGCACTCTTCACCACCCCACCATGAGATGACTTCTACCACAGGTATGGCATCACATATAACATAGAAAACTGCGATACTAAGCAAAAGAGGGTTGGCTAGGCAGGCTGCAGAACCAGTGCTAGAAGTGGGCATGGGAAACATTTCCCCAAAATTCTTGTTTTAGAGATACACCCTGAGATAGTTATGGGTAACATGATGCTCTTTCTGGAATTCCCTTAAAGTTTTTTTTTCATTGTTAGGATGAGGGGAGATGGAGCTACAAAGGAGCCAAGAACTGTCATAAGTTGATGACTTTTGTAGCTGGATGATGGGTGCATGAGAGTTCATTTACCGTTCTCTCTACTTTTGGACATGTTTGAAATTTCCATGAAAGAAAGTCAAAATGAAAAGATGTATTCAGGGTCGCTGCTCCTGAGAGCTTCTCAGCTACTTTGAATTGACAGGGATGAGTGTTTTGACTTTTCAGCAGATCTCAGATGCTCTCTAAAAAAGACGTGCTTTGTTCACAGGTGTGTGCTCTGCCTTGATCTCGCCACGGAATGTGTGCATTTTGGGGGGTTCGTGTATGAGTGTGTATGTATATAAATGTGTGTTCTGTGAAATGGGTGTGTGTGTATGTGTGTGTAAATATATACAAGTACCTATATTTATAAGATATGTGTGTGAGAAGAGGGCATATGAGAGTGTGTTCTATGAGATATGTAAATGCACGTGTCTATGTGTATAAGCATGTGTGACAGGTCTGACAACATGTAAGGCCAGAGAACAGATGACAAAGTTGAAGTGCCTTTGTCCTTTGCGGCAGGTCTAGTCCATATTTAGTCGGCAGCTATCCTGTTTGATAATCACTTCAACCTTTGAGGTTTCCATTCAGTGAAAACTAAACCCATAATATAAATGTTGTTTTTCCCCAACTGAATATACTTTATAATTGTGAAGGCATGGTTTGTATGCTGTCAATCAATTCAATATAATGTAAAAATATATAATCTGCAATGTAGCTTGTTGTCAATAAATTTTCCATGTTATGTGTAAAACATTTTTTTAAATAAGAAGAAATGAACAAGGAACTAAGGTGACTTTGGTGTCACCTTAGAAGCAAGAAATAGAGAAAATTCTGAGCTGTTGAAAAACTGTCTGGTTAGGGAACTGCAGATAAAATAAGTACTTACCTTATTTTCATCTGTCACGGGCTGAAGTTCAAATTCCAGGCAGGTGGTGTCTGATGGGACTGACTTGATGTTCTTGCCTGGTTTCTAGCTTTATCCAGAAGATGAGTGGAAGATTCTGGAAGAAAATCAGATCCTTCAGGGGTGTGGTGAGACACAGTGTATATTTGAATAGCCAGCACCGACAACTCTGGGTCCATGGGTTAGGAGTTCCCCAAAAGGACAATAGCAAGCTTCTTGGCAGAAGGAAAAACTTCTAGGTAGCCCCAAACACAAAATACCCACCTTGATTTTTCTCCATGACTCATGATGACACATTTTGTTTTTCAACTTTAAAATTGTTTTTAGTTTCCGTTACTGTAGAATTAATTTCATACTTCTTTAGTATGATCTCCAAGAGTGGACTTTCACAAACAGCCCCAATCTATGCTTCTCTTTTTCTCTCCAGTCATTTCTTTCCACATGCAGGCTACAGATATGCATCACCCCAAAAATGTATATTTTAAACAGGCTGCCCACTATAGTTCCCTGGTGACTTGCATCAAGGTGCTCTTTCTAACTGGGCCACCATTCTTTTTCTTCTCTGCCCAACTGACCCATACTCATTCCTGTTGATCCAAATCACATGACCTGTGTTCCACTGCGCTTAGCCTCTGTGGGATGCGTTTTTCAGTGTCGTGGCCAGAGTGGGTATCCTCCCTCCTTCAGGGTGGAGAAAGAGCCCCTTGGGAGCAAAGATTGTGTCCTTCACCTTCACATATCATCTCTACCATGGCCACCTGCACCCTATGACCTGTACCAGATGATCACTCATTGTGGACACCCAATTAAGTATGTATTTTCAGTGAGCATTTTATGCTGTGGCTACTTGTTCAGGTTCATCATGGGCTTTGTATAGATGCATTCACAAAGTTGTTCTATTCTGTGTCTCAGTGGTCAATGGCATAAGTTCAGTACTTTCTCATATTCATCTTATGCTCTGTATTGACTCTCCCTCCTCCATCTTCATTTCTCAAATCTTTCTACCATCTTGTTCCTCCCAACTTTCTGCCTGTTTTCACATTACCCACCCTAGAGTTGTGACCAATAGTGTAGCCCTGCGCTTGCCTTGAACTGTGTTGAGACAATGTGAGGGCTTGTTAATAGCTTCTTCTTAGTTAACCAGATTTAGGAATTTGAGGTAGTTGGACTTTGCTACACCCTTACCTCATTTCGGTTCAAGGAAGGAGTTCTTAGAAATATATATTTATGAATCAATCAATAGTTAATTGTAGCAGAAGTACTGAGGAAAGAAAAAATACTATGAAATGGAAAGGTATCAAGAGGGAGCTTGGTGTTTGCTCTTACGTGTGCAATTGTCACACCTCTAAAAAAAAGGAAATGTTTTCCAGATTTGACATTTGACAAAGATACAAGGGAATTTGGAAGCAAAAATTTTAAAAAAAAGTATTAAGTCATGTTGTTTGCTTTAGATATTTTGGGCATGGTAAAGATGTGCTAGGAATGTTTCATTTTTGACATGAACTCTGACCGTTTTTCACTTGTAAATGTCCAGGATGCATATATTTACCAAGACAGAGTAGGGTTTGTGATAACAATATTGTGATGCCCTGTGGCCATATTAAGGGTCTGACTGACTTATTTGAGATGAGTGCATATGTAGCCTCTACTGGAAGAACTTGAGTGACCTATTCTTTTTTGTTTAAGAATCAGGACTATAAGCAGTCGAATTATGAATCAGGAGCTAGTAGGATAAGTAGATGCAAAAAAACAGCATGCAACAATTTAGTGAAAGAAAAATATATCATATGCTCAAGACACAAATAAAATGCCACTTTCAGATTATAGTTTTTACAATCTATTTATTTGCTTCATTTTCTTTAACTGCTATTTTGCTCAACTACAATTTTTAATATTCATTGAATAAACAATATAGAAAAGCTTGGTTATTTTAAAATCTTCGTAGAGCTCCTTCTATCATATTTTTATATCCACTGTCGATAATGGAGTATCTAGTCATAATAGGACATTACATTTTGCATGGTTAAGTTATTTCTCTTCTTTTCAAAATGTCTAAATATATCAGACTAGAAAAACATCCTGGTTAAGAAGTTGATTTTAGTCAAAAATCATGAATCCCTATTGGGATCCTCTGTTTTACAAAGTGTGGTCCTTGAATAATTGTATTGGTTTTAGGTAGAGGATTCATGCTAAAAATGCATATTTCTGTGTCAATTCTAAAACCAAATGCATCAAAATGTCTGCTCAAGGACAAATCTAGATTTTTAACAAAATTCTATTGAAGAGTTTATTCACATCAACTTTGGAAGACTATGGGTTAAACACTGCAGTTAACATTAGCTCATAATTGACCTAAGTAAGAAGCGGGTATTAAAAATCACTACTATAACTTCAACCTCCTAGTATTTCTAAATAAATTACATTTTATGTGTTTAGTGAATTGTACTGCTTTACCAGTTAAACTTCACTTTTCGTTATTTTAATAAATTAATCCAGCCTTTCCCTAATTTGGAGGCTCTATTTTGGAGTCATAGACAAACCCAGCTCTTATGCAGTTGGAACCTAAACCTGTTTACTTGTCTTTGATGTCAGCTGTGCTGTTTCGCTCTCCAAAGCCATTCTGTGTCTTCTCGTTCCTTTTCTGATCAGTTGTTCAGCTGTCTGATTACTGTGAAGCAGTGATCAGTCCACCAACTCAACATTCATCCTTTTTAAGCTCTAAATCAACACATTACTTTATTACATACATTTTTATGTAGAATATTTGAGACTCTGAACTTCATAAATTCTTTTAGACCAGGACCATAGCTAATTTAGGTTTTAAAATAACATTGGAGAGATTATATATATATATATATATATATATATATATATATATATATACTAATCAAAGTTAAACATCTTACTGTGGAAAATTTTAAAATATAGTTTTAAAAATTCGAATTTAACACAATACCACACAATTCAAAATCTTTACTATTATTATAATTTTTAAAACTTGAAAGCATGTAATGAAAAACCTTTAAAAACATAAAGTACCTGTCATTTGGCACGCTCTTGTTTCTCACTTAACAAATCTAAAGCTTAGCCTAGATAGTTCCATGGTGGAAGTTTAGTCTTCAGGGAAGAAAGTAAGGAGTGACACTAGAGCGTGCAGGAGGAGGAGCAAGGAGAAGGTGAGAATGACGATGACAATCTGAAAGTCAATTCAGATACGTATGTATGTACCAATAGAATTACACCCTCCCTCGTGCTCCCCTCCTTGTGTGTGTGTGTGTGTGCGTGTGTGTTTAGAAATAAGTAACTTGAAAAATTCCACGATAGATTATCTGAGACACCTGATCAAAAGCCAGGTGTCTATGAGGTTTGACAACTACTTGACATTGGAGCTAAGAACAGATTATTGGAAAAATAGAGCCAATGAATTTGATCGCATGCTTCAGTTCAGCATTTGGGTTCATTTTGTTTTTCCTTTGCAAAGTTAATTTAGGAACTTCTTCACAGAACTTATCTTTTGCATACCTAATATGGAACAGACACAGTTTTTGTCAAATAGAAGCAGTACTTGAGCCCGTCTAATGAAAATTGTTAAAAGTGCAGAGTATGTTAAAAGTTATTAGGGTTAAATCAGGCAACTAGCATTATTCATTATTTCAAAATAAAGTGAAATATGGACCCCCCATGCATGAAGATATTTATTACTTATTGATATTTAAAGGTTGTTAAATTAATCTTATTTAAATTACTCCTACTGCCAACCACTGTTACAATAATTTATTATATAATATTACTTGAGGGTTTTTTTTTACTTTGATATAAAACTTGCAAATGCAATATATTGCCTGTAGTTTTTTTCCCTACAGTTCATTGCAACTGTGACTAATTCATCACAGCTGTTTAGACATGCAAAATCTATAATACTTCACAATGTTGATTTTCTGTTTCTATTTTCTAAGACTGGAGCTTGATTTGAAACCATATAATGAAAAATTACATGCATCTCACTGAAAGTAATATTGTTTTAACCACTTTGAGGTGGGAGACTAGGAAGAGCCATGTGACTCTATAGAAGAAAGCTGAGTGCATGAAAGTCTGATAATTTCACTGAACTTTGTTATGCCTCGCCATAGTGTTGAGATGAGACCGGCCTTTATTTGTTTAGCTTCCATCCAGAACTAATGTCTAGTGTCATTGTGTTATCTTTCCTGTTATTGGCAAGCCTCCTTTAGGAAGTTCAGAATTTTTCCCAAAATATAGTTTTCCACAGAATACCTGGAAACCTGTTATTCCCTTTATGAGTTAGCACGCCTTCTCCTGCTTCTGCATTCTTTCTCTCCCCTCCTTTTCCTTTCCCTAAAGGATATTATACTACTTTTAGTTACCAAGAAGTGGTGTTTTCCATCTTTCTGCCCCTTAGCAGATCCTACAATGTGTTAAAAAAAAAAAAAAGAAAGAATCAAGAATAAGCGAGGCTTTGCATTTGTTGGTGGAAATGGATTGTATCTGTTTTGTTAACGTGGATAACTGAACGCTGCCTTGGTATCATAGTGTTTGATATTCAAACTGATGCTTAGTGATGATTGAAAGCTGCCTCTATATCACTGTTTGGTATTCAAAGCAATGTTATTATTCTCTTGATGTGGATAGGAAAAAGACTGATGAATTATTAGTTACATCAAATATTTAACATGTGCAAATTAGTCAAATGCAAAATATGTTTATAAAATGTATGGTTATTATTCTACCATTAGTGTGATTTTTGAAGCTTCTCACAAGAGCAGAAGAATATGTGATGGTCTCAGCTGCTACTTTAATTATGTAGAGTTTAAATATATAAAGCACAGAGACCCTGGAAAAACAAGGAATGTTTATGGGTACAAGGAAATAATCCATTTGTCAACTAAATTGTTGTTATTATACAAATGCCAATGGAAATAGGAGAGTTGAAAAATGCAGGTGAAGTTGGTCTTTAAAAAAAGTCAATTTGTGTGGAACCTTGATATTTTATAAAGTATTTAGGAAATAAAAGTGATAGGACTCCATTCATTCATTCCTTCAAAAAAGACACTCATTTCCTAAGAGAATATAGCAATGCACAAGATAGAAATAGTCTTTGTCTTCATAGAGTTAGGAGAGACAGACATGAATTGAAAAACCATAAAAGATGAATACTACTCATTAGAGGTTCTATAAAGGGAAATTAAGAGGATGATGACAAAGTATCAAAGGGGGCATAATATTTTTGACCTTGGACAAGAGAAATCTGTTTTTAATAATGGATATTTAAGCTCAGTCTTAAAGCATGAGTAGGAACTGACCAAGGAATTGATGATCAAAAAGAAGAGCGTTCCAGACAGATATCAGCATGGCAGTGATTTGCTATGATATGAATGCCTTAAAAGATTGCTCACTTTTTATGTATTACACGCTTCATTATGTTTTTAGAGTAGCATATCGTATTTCACATGAACTCTCTAGCATGGTGTTTTCTTAGAATTCATGTAATACTGAATTGACTACTATCTGGTAAAATAGTACAATACATGCAAGTAATTCCATGCAATTATATTACCCTTTCTACTTATATACAAATACCTTTACGATTCTTCTAAAAACATTCTGCTTTGAATGACATAAGAGAACTGCTTTAACTACAGTTAACTTTGTGAAAGTTGGTTTTCAGTTCAGGCTGGAATAAAAAATTAGAAACCTCATGTCAATACTTTTCAGAAAAGGAAAATAATGTGTTATCTTACTATTACAAATACGCTGATGTTTGAAGTTATATTTAAAGATATTCTTAGTAAATAAGACTCAGCAATACAGTCAGATTTGCTAGCAGAGAGTTTATTAGGTATAATGACACATAAGGGCTGCTTGATGTCTAGTCCAGTCCCATTATTAAGGGAAAGAAGTGTGAAAATAAAAAGGGTAACTCTCAAACTCTCAATTTAACAGTTTCACTTCATTGAATTCTTGCTTAATTTCTAGCTGCAGAACATGAGCGATTGTTTTCAGGATCATTCATTAAAGGCACATGGATGTATTTGCTGTATATTATTCGAAGATATTTCTAGACATGAGTTTCTGGGCCTGAAATTATCCATCATCTTCATCTTTGAACATATCTAAATTAAATAAATCCAAATTAATTTGTTTGTAAATGTTCTATCTTCACTTACATAATTAGCCATCAGACTTAAAAACAACTTTTCTAGTGTAAAATGTCAGTTAATTATTAATACATATTATTAAAGCAAAACAAGTAGCTAGAAGCATTTTTTGAATTTGTAATTAAACTTCTGTAAGTTGTTCTTAAGTATGAGACCACAACTACCAACTAATTGTAATTTTGTTAAATATGCTATGCTTTTAATAGATAAAATAGCCTCTATCTCTCAAGAAATCAAAAGAAAAAAATTTAATTCGATCTTATTAACTGTATTATTCTCAAGTAATTTTAGTTATTTACTTTTTTAAAGCACCTCATTGGCCATAAGATACAGTATTAACTCATCACTTCTCATTAAAAATAGGGTTTCTCATATTTTGATAGTAGTTGGTCAATATCAAAGATATAATACATTTAATAAAATATTTAAAATGCTGTATAATCCAGCAAAGATACCTGAAAAATACATGGCAAAGTATATGTCTTTTATATAAAAGTTCCCAAACTTCATAAAAATTATGACATAGATTGCTTCAGTGCTCTGAGAAATACCTGTCACCACCACGTACCTTCAATTCAGGATGAATGTAAGTATTCCATCCCCAGCCTGGGTGAAGTGACATCATGCAAATGGTGACATTAGTGTCACGAATAATAATGGCTTCCCCTTCAACTCTGTCAAACAATATCAGGTTGCTAAGCTCTAACTTCTGTCACAGAGCTCAATGAAAATTAAAAAGTAAAACAAGCACCAGGTTGCCGTGGATGGGTTAGGTTAAAAAAGCGATTCAACAATAAATAACAATTACCATAGAAGTGATTATGGAATCTGATTTTTTTTTAAATGAAATCCATAAAGGTTCTTTCTCCGTACATTTATTTTTCTTTCTACCATAAAATTAGAACTTGTCACTTCACTATAGGAATCTGACAGTTAAATAACAGTTTGTAAATGATGAGTGGAATGAGAAATTACTGCCCATACAAAGAGCCCTGTGACTCAGCAGATAAAGATATGCGACTCAGGTTTACCAAGGAAACCCCACTGAACACATAGGAAAGGAAATCCGAAGTAATATTTTCTGTCGATGCACTTATGCTAGTTCATTGAACTTCTCTTAATTATCAGAATAATTTTCACTTAGAACTTAAAACCAATTGGCCCAAACATATTTCACTTACAGTATTTTCAGCGTTGAAAGAGGTGGGCGAATTATATTAAAATGGCTTTCTCCACACCCCTTTTCTCTCCTCTGTCTTCCCTTAATGGAAAAGGGATACTGGTAATATTCTGCTACCTTGCTAGTACAGCTCCAAGTACAAAGAAAGGACAGTAGAGGTGGTGATTTTAATTATCTATGTAAATTAAACTATGTGCTTCAGTCCTGTGATTGAAACTCATTACTTTAACTTTATTGTTTAGTTAAGAGTGTAAACCTCAGCTCAATTAAATTATGAACCAGATCCTGGTGGCTCTCCACATTCACGAAATTTGAAGGGAAAAAAAAATACAGTAAGGACAAAAGAGTACCTCAGCTGTCTTTTTATATGTTATCACACCAAAAATACCACTATAAGGTACTGATTGGATGGACAGTTTATAGTGCTTTTTTTTGTACCCTGTCACTTAACAATAGAAATATGCCAATGTTATAATTATAAATTAGAAACAAAGACACTTTTTTTATTTTGTCAGTTTTACTGAATGGTGGTATCATAACCCTCTCTCTCTAAATTATTTATAAATTAGAACAAGTTCATTTTTTTCTTAATATCCAGCATATTTTTAAAACTATTTTAGAGTATATTCTTTCTCACTGTGACAAAGGTCATTCTTCTTATCTATATTTTTGCTACCTCAGGATATTATCCATAACTGTCAGATTGTGTAAGCTCCTTTGACTGTAGACTAATTGTCCTTAAATTAAATGCATTAAAATTTCTAATTGTGGTGAGAAGCAATGCTGTATTTCCCCTTGAGTCATTGTTGAATCAGTTTCCTCACATGGGAGATTTATTTAGAGATAGTTTTGCTTCACTTTAAATAATTGAGGACATTCAAAATGCCAAAGTTATTGGATTAACTTGAAAGTTGTATTTACTCTGCAGCTTTATTTCAAGTTCAAGTTTTAAGGTAGATGCCTTTAATTGACACTTAATTAACACATTTCCTTTTGGTCAATTCTTTCCTGAAATTTTATTTCTTATCCCAGTTGTAATATTTTGATTCATAATAGTTACTCGAGAATCTAATAATTTGGAATTTAATAGGTAATTAAAGCAATTCGAATTTTCTAGCAGAGGTGATAATAGTAATAAGAGTGAATATTTATTAAACACTTATCATGTGCCAAGAAACGTGTTAAGAACTTCACAGTTATTGCCTCACATAATTTTAACAATAATACTATTAAATAAAGATTTTTTTATTATTTATTATCCTATTCTAGGCCTAGGGATGCTGAGTAACCCAATTCAGTTTAATAGCTATTAAATGACAGAGCCAGAATTTGGACCCTATCTGGCCCCCAAGTCCATATGGTGGGTATAAACAGAATGATAGCAAGATGCATCACAGACCTAAAATGCAGATGAAGGTAACTAAAGAATGTTTATCATTGTATCTGGCTGTCTTTCCACTATTAACATATTTTTCCTGCTTTATTGAGAGACAATTGACATACGACATGGTGCAAGTTTAAGGCATATGATGTGTTGGTTTAATCCACATCTACTGCAAAATAATTATCACAGTGTTTGCGAACACCTGGATCTCATCACCTAGTTACTATTTCATTTTTGTGTTGAGAATGTTTTATATCTACTCACTTAGCAAATTCAGGTATATAGTACTGCACTGTTAGCTACAGTACCTTAGGTCCCCTCAGCCCTTGTCCCCACCCCCGGACTGGTTACCACTGTTCTACTTTCTGTTTCTATGAGTACAGCTTTTTAAAGATCCTACATATAAGTAATATCATATAGTATTTTTTTTCTGACTTCACTTCACTTAATGACCCCAAGGTCCATCCATGTTGTTACAAATAGCAAGTATCCTTCCTCGTGGCTTAATAATATTCCAAAATGTCTGTCTATCTATCTATCTATCTATATATATATATATATATTATATATATATATATATATATTATATATATATATATTATATCCTTTTGATCCACTCGAAAGCAGGTCAGTATGTCATGTAAATTTGCATCCAGAACCTAGCATATTACTTGGCACAAATTGACTCTCCAGAAATATTTGTGCAGTATAATTTAATTGATATCTATTTTTAAAATAGATACTGAAATATAAAATGTATTTGCTTGATTTGAATTGTGGTTTTCTTAATGCATTAGCAAATTAGCCTCCAAAGTTTTCAAGTTAATAGTGACTTTCTTTTCCATGTGTCTCCTAAATGCAACGCTGTGCTTGCTAACATCTTTTCTAAAGTAATTTGCCCATGTGCCCACTAATACGAATTTCCATGAAATAATGTTCATGCCTGTGGCACCTCATGATGCAACTAGTCAATTTCCAAGCTGCATTGAAGCAAATGATCACTAATATATGAGCTCACCTAATTCTCTTTTAAAATGTTATTGCTCCTGGAAGGACACGTTGAATGAAAATAGATACAAAGGATCAGCACTTTATGTTTCACATCATAAAGATGTCTCATTAATTATTTTCCTAAAATGTTATCATAGAAAAGAAGTCAGTGCTATTAAAAGAAAAATGTGTAAACCATTTAGTATAGCTTAGTTTTCTGTTATTGTTATTTGTGTTTAGGACTAGGAAACTCCGCTTATGATTATAACTACATCTCTAAAACTGCAATTGCAATATGTTTAGTGTATAGCTGCATCTATATATAATAATCCTCAACCCAGTATGTTTCCACATACAAATATTAAATCATCACCTTTCTTCATGTCTCATTTTAAGATGAAGTGGATTCTTAGTAATGTTTTCTGTAGGACAGGGAGTAAAAAAAGAGAAAAATGAAGTCAAAGGAGATTATGTTTGAACATGGCATCAGCCTCCTTCTTGCTGCCATTCCTGCTTTCTTCTACATTTTGTTTGTGCCATTCATTCCACAGATATTTATTGAATATATTCTACAGATGTGGTACTGTGCTAAAGAATTAGTATATATTCCCAAGTAAATAAATATAGCTCTATGTCTTAACTAACCCACCATCTAGTAGGAAGGAGATAAAATACAACCATAGATGATGTTATTTGTTATCCAAGGAGAAGAGATAGAAGAAAGTAGGAATTCAGAACTAAACAGATCACCTTCGATTTTAGAGAGACCCATAGAATAAGAAAACCCTCTAGAGAGAGAATAAAATATGAATTGGGCCTTGAGGAAAGAGAAGGGTTCAGCTACTCCTGACCTCAGATAGAGATGCTAGGAGCACTGATTCTTTCCTCCTTCTCTGCTCTGGGACAGAACCACCTTTTGTCTAACCACCATCAAGCACTAATCAACCATAATGCTTCTTTGCAACCAATAAGTATAGTAAATAACAAATTTGCATGACTTTGTCATATAAGGACTTAACCATAAAAACAGTTAAGGACTCTTCCATTAACTAGATTTGTGGCAGAGAGGAATTCCTTGTTGAATCTTAATTTTCTCCTCTATAAATAAGAGAAATGGACAAGAACTGGCATTTCAGTTCCAATCCATTGATTGTGATTTTCTGTTATGCCTGGCAGGCAGGCTGTAATTTTAGCATTAGGAGGCCAAACCTAAACTAAGAAGAAAGATATTGAAGATCGATCAATTAATTATGTCTGTTATTGGCATAGAGTAATTTCCAACCACACATTTAATCAGTTGAGCTAAGGTGAGATTCCACATTTTGGGTCTCAAAATACCAAGGAAAACCTTTATTTTTAATTCTCTCCGTGAGGAATGGAGTTTGACGTAGAATTTCTCAGTTTAAGCCATTTGCAGAGGCAATCTCAGAAAGTCATTATCAGCCTTTACAGGCAACGCACCTGGATGTCAAAGCAAAGCAGAAACACTGAGCATCTGAGTCTTGCGATATTCTGTTTTGGAGAAAGTTTAAGCAGACAAGCAACCTCAGAATGAGATTGAAAAGTTCTAGATTTGAAAGTCCTTGCATATTAGTTGGATTTGCTGGTACATAAATGCAAAAGATCTCTTGAATTGCTCATTGGATTGCCTAGGTATTACAAGGAATGTGACATGAAGACCTGTGCAAAGCACTGAGAGAGCACATGCATGGGTATTTAGGTGGTTGATAATATCTACTAAGAAATCCATGATGTAAACTGAGGTATATGTGGTAGGTACTAATAGAATGTGGCAGGGCCCACATAGCTATTCTGCCAAGTCTAAATCTTGCTTGTTTATATCATGAGTTTCATCCGCACTATTTCAATAGTTTATTTAAAGGAATACCCTAACATTGGATGTTAAGGTACCTGGCGGTGCTTAGTAATCTTTATTTTATATAGATTACAATCCCTACACTTCCTGGGACCCATTGGACTCATTGACTGTAATAAATTTATAGCACGAACACTATCGGTTTCTCTAAATAACAGAAAGGAATAACATCTTTTGTATGTGTTTGTTTTCCTTTTACTGATATTTCTTTGGAAGTATATTGAGCCTCCTAACTATACTTCTCAGGTTTAGAAAAGGGCTGAGATTTACTACAAAATTATTTTTAAAATATAGTTTATCCATTGCTCTCTAGTGACACAAATGTCAGAATTACCTATGGAAGTCCAGGAAAAGCAATTTAATTCTTCTTGTGTCTGAGCCTCTGTGGTGTCTATTTTTATGAAATAGTTTCCTTGTGTTTTTTTCCTTATTATAATTTTAAATGGATAAGTTGCAGCATTGTGCCTTATGTTGAAGCAAGAATGATAAGAAAAATCACAGAGCACTTCTAGTTGTCAGTGCCCTTAAATTATAATTGATTAGTACACGAATAGGGAAGAGATAGGAGATTGGATTTTGAAAGAAAATAGGACTAGGTGTAACTGGTTTGAAGATATGATTTTTATTGTGGAAGAGTCAAAACACAAAGGTTTCCCCAAAGTCTCATTTTTCATAGACATGAGATGAAATCTGTAACTCTCATTCCACTGGGGTTGAGGCCATTTGTTGGCCTTAATTTAATTGGCTAGAAAGCAAGGAATAATGGTTTACGTTGAGCTCTCTTTTGTCTTCCTTAGTAACATGTCACCTGCATGACCCATGGACTCTGTGAGGGTTCTGAAAATACCTCTTTAAAGGATGGCTGTACTTATTTGGTGCGCTAAAATATGTTTTACTTTCAGATGTTCAGAGGCAATAAAGTTCAGAATATCATTTTAATCATAGCGCGAAATTCAGTGAAGAAAAAGTAAACAGCACATATCAGCTAAAATCTGGGGTAATGAACGCGAAGCGTGCTTTGCAGTCGTTAAAGTGCTCAGTTTTATAGTAGACATATAAATGCCTTACGAGCCTGTTCAGTGGGAAACACTTAACTAGGCAGATCCCGTTTGAAACCTCGTTACTTAGGTTTCTAAGTTTCTGTCCTGGCACGTCGTGCTCTGTCTTTGGCACCATGTCATTCACGGAATTCACCAGAACAGCTACTTAACCCATTTCCCGTTTGCCTGGAGAACAACTTGCTGGCAGAGCTTGTGGCTGCAGTATTCACCCCAAGATAATTCTCAGATTGCAGGCCTCATCTTACCCCCAAAGTTTGCCATGAAACATTTCGCTTTTATTATTATTATTTTCGCATTGCTCTACTATAGCGGTGGTCTTTGGGAAAAAAATGATTTCATTCTATTTATAGCATTCTGTTTTTAGTGTGGTGTTTCCATTTAATAAAATATAGTTGCTCTTGTTCGCCAAAAATGTCAAATCCTAGAAAACGTAGCATTCCTACTACGCTTGACGTTAAATTAGCACTGGCAGAAAGCTGCACTTTTTTTCCTTCTGAACGGGAAGAGGGTGAAGAGCAGGTGTGCTGGACTGGAGGAACCGAACACGTTTTTTTTTTTCGCTGCTCTAATGAAGCGTGCTTATTCTTAGCCTGAGGGAGTCAATGATGTTCTATGATCCCTTCATATCCATTCAGCAGAAGCTTTCCTGTTTCTCAAAATATCTCACCCTAGACATTTAGGAGCCACTTCTATGGGAGGAAAAGCAGTTTCGCCTTCACTGACATCCTATTGTTAGCTTCGCTATGGAGTTGGCTGGTAGTCATCATCCTGCTGACTAAGGCTGCTCTCTTGGGTCTCATTGTGGTCAAATCAATGCCATAGTTCTCCAGGAAGGAAGAATGATAAGGCATCTAAATATCGTCTCCTCTTTAGTCATCTCTTCTCTTAGAATTTTTTTTTTTAATGTCTGTTATCCATTTTTTTTGGCTGCAGTGCTCTGTAGTTAAGAGTATGTCACTGGGAAGTAGGCCGATGAAGTTCTTTCTGCTCTCTGCAACTCACTGGCCCCACGACCTTGCTCAAGACACTGTACTTTACTGAAACTCATATCCTCTTTTATTCATCCCAGAAATGTTCATCGAGTATCAGTCCATGTTTAGCAGGTGTTAGTCAAAGTATTAGAGATACAAACATACCACCCCTACCCTACCCTCAAGGAGGCAGCCATCTTGCGGAGAACATAGGGATGTGAACAGCCAATTAGCACCACAGTCCCATCAACTTCTGAAAGGAACTGTCGGGTAAATGGATTGGTGGGTTTTTTTCACCAGTTTTATTGAGAAATAATTGGCATTCATCACTATATACGTTTAAGGTGTAAAGCGTGATAGTTTGATTTAGATATATTGTGAAATGATTGTCACAATAGGTTTAGTTAGCATCCATCATCTCATATAAATGCAGTCAAAAGGGAAGAAGCAAAAATCCTTCTTGTGATAAAATCTGTTAGGATCTACTCTCTTAACAACTTTCCTATGTATTATACAGCATTGTTCACGATGGTTGGTGCTTCCTAAGCCCTCTCCTGTCATTCAGATTTTAGGAAGTGGTGATATGAAACCACATCCATCGCAGAAGAACACACAATGATGTCATAAGAGTTTGAAATGTGGTTAGAAATACCAAAATTCACACAAAAACTAAACAATGGCAATAGTCATTAAATAAGAAGTGACAAGTGATGATTAGAAAATAAGTGCTAGAGATATTCAGAGGAATTTGAGATCCCATTGAAAGTTTGGGGTCAGCTTCTTGGAGGGACTGCAGGGCCTGAATGACTGACAGGTAGAACTTATATACATAGCAAGTCAGGGGAGGGGTCGTCCCTCAAAAGGGACAGTGTGCACAGAAGTGGAAATGCAAACATCTCCTATGGGATGATAAGGAAAACTGGTCCAGAAGGTTCTTGAAGGTGAATGTTGAGAGTTAGAGTTGTGAAAATATTTTGGCTCTTGTTCATATGGCGCATAATTCTTTTTTAATCTGATACATAATATGTCATTGGCAAAGTGCATTTAAGCATAAAATATAGAGGCTTACATAATAGCCATATTCAATTCAGACTACATGTACATAAACAGAGTTGGCAAAGTTTCAATTTTTCAACCGTCTACAACATGAGCTACAAGTAAAGTATATGTGTAAGCATCTCTAACACAAATAATAGGAAAGTAGCAATATTTATCACAGCAAATCTTATAGGTTTAATACAGTGCTGTTTTATTCAGATTCCGTATGATTTTTAAATCAAGAGACATAATTTAGAAGCCATTTTGTAGATTATCTTGTCATGTAAGCTTAATATTTTTTCAGTATTCTATATCATGCATAGATATTTAGCTCTTTTATTCATGCAAACAAACCTCAATGGAGTGTTTTTAAGGGCCTTGGAAGCAGGCAACATGCTAAGTGCTGGAGATACTGCACTAGAAGTCTTCAGAGCCTTGCTCTCCAAGACCCTGAGTCAATTGAAAAAGATAGATAAGCAAATTATATTTAGTTCACCCTATAAATGTGTGGGGCAAGTTCACTTCCAGTTTTCCTGTTAATTATGTTTATTTGGCCAATGGGAATTTCATTCATGTGAACATTCTGCCCTTTTGATGAAATCCGTAGTAATCTATGCTCTGAAATAACTAAAACATTAGCCTAAGGACATAGATTTTTTTTCCAGAAATTTATTTCAATAATGATATATATGTATATGAGTGCCAGAAAACATGTCAAAATGCTAATATTTGTATATAACTGTTGATATAATTACATATAAAATCATCTCTAAAAGCGAAGGGGAATGTAGAGGGAAACATTTTAAGAAAAACAGATACGATCTAGATTTCTCTAAAAGAAACTAGGTAAAAAAATCCATATTTGTCAGTGGAAGACATTAGCTAGCTTAATGCATAATCTATTTCCCCACATCATAAGAGCATGTAGATTTGTGTGTCCTCGGTCTTCTTTTGAAATTCCATCACCCACGTAAAACTCCAAGTGTATTTTCACTTATATATCTTCTCTAGACATTTTAATGAAAAACAAAAGGTAGATCTCTAAATAGAAACCTAATTAAAGAAACTGATCATTATTCCTTGATGCCACACTCATGAGCCTTTTCCCATCTCAAATGGCATCTCTGCATCAATAAGAATTGTGGCTCTTGCTTGTGTTCTTGACTAGTAACTTAATGTAGCGATTAAGACACATTCTTCCTATATTTGCTTGCATACCAAGACATGGACGTCCTTTCAAATTATACCCACCTTCTCCTTAGGCTAATGCTAAGGCACCTCGATATAATGATTTTCCACATCCCATTTATTTGTTGATTATTAATGAATGCTTCCTGAGTTGCGTTCCTGCTATTTTGTCTTTAAAACTACTTTCAGGGTATCAGCATTACATTCAAGAGGCCAGTCAGAGTTCTGTGCTTACAGCTTCATTAAAATTCTGTCCTATGCATCATCTGACTCACACTTTATAATCTATCAGAACACCTGTTTTCTTTACAATGGCCACGAGGCAGCTCAAAACACTGTGGTATTTAGCATTTAATAATGAGCACAAGATATGTATTTTTGACACTTTAAATTTTCTTTAGAAAAGTGCATGGAAAAAAGCCAAGTTTGAATGAATTATCTAAACTTTTGCAATTTCACAACATGAATTTTCATAACCAACTTTTTTGAAAAATGTGTATCAGAAAGTGCCTCCTCTCTTTGTCAGTGGACATTACATTAGCTAACTAGAAAGGGATGTAGAAGGAAATAACTCTAAAATGTTACTGCATAAACTAATAGTGATATAGAAAGTATTTTAAGAAGAATCTGTGCATTATTCTTTTCTCTATTTACATACCAGTCTCACAGACACTTCACTGTAATTCTTGCTTTAAGAAGAAACTGAGAAAGTTAATGTCACTGTTAGTAGTTAGATATGTTTATTATTTGGTGATTTAAGTAAGTGATGGGACGTACATATCACTTAACAACATCGCTTTTGTGTATATATACATATATACACATAAAAATTATGTATATATATATAAGAATATATATATAATCAGATATATATAAGAATATATATAATCAGATGTATATATATAAGAATATATATATAAGAATATATATATACATAAGAATATATATATATATAAGAATATATATATATATATATATAGTTGTAAGTTCAGGCTTTTAGAATGCGATTATTAAATGCTTCTCAATGTAATCCTATCTATTTGAAATACGTCTAGGGAGGTGTAGGGAGAGAATGGATGGTCTCAGAAGGGCGAAAGTCTGTCACTATATTATGTAAATGAAGAAATGTCTCCTAGTGCTTATGAACTGCTGTAGTTTTAAGCACTAATGGAGGGCATACTGCAAGTTGATTATTGTAATCCTACAGCGTTATCTCATCAACGAGTGGATTAAGGGAGCTCTCTCTGCTGAGGGGTCTGAAAAAGTGGTTTCATTTACTCCCTGCTGGGTCATTGACAAATGGAAGTTTTATCTGGGAATATTTAAAAGCATATACAGTAAACAAACTTGTAGTTTCTCAGCCTTGCTTGGGTCCTTTGCTGGATTTGTGCTATTTTGGAAAGGCTACTGATTTCTGTCGTCAACTGATTTCTGTCGTACCCCTTGGAGACCGTGCTGTGTGGTAGGTCGTGGGGGACGAGAGGGCGAGAGGTGGGCCTGCTCTATGCAAAAATATGTTGTAGGCTAACCTCATTCATCTTCGCTCTCTTTCTATCCCTTGTTCAAATCTCCATGGTCAGGAATAACATTCACTTTCTGTCTAATAATCCTATTATATCTGCCAATAAAGTTAACCTTCAAAACTTGCATTTTCATCAACCTCGACCAAAATCAAAACTACCTTCTTATGTCCCACCCACAGAACCCCGAGAGACCACAGATTCTATTTGATTATGATTAGAGAAAATATGTTAATAATGAAAAATAGATTAATGTGCTAATATTAGTTAGGTTGAATCATATAAAATTGTTATTTTTGTAAGACAGAAAAATAGAACATAGTAATTTTATATAATTCAATCTGAAATTTCCAGATAATGTATGTAGGTTAATAGAGTTTTAATAAGAAGGACAGGGGTAAAGAACATCTGATGCTCAGGTGAGTATTTGTACACTCTCCATCATACTTCATACATATGCCAGGCGCCTGTCATACATTCTATCATTAAATCCTCTGGCAATCTTATTTACCAAAATGAAAACTGAGACCGAGTATTCAACCCAGGGTCACATAGTGACATTAGAAAGACCAGATCAGAACTTGGCTGAAAATTTTATGACTCTAAGGCCCATGTTCATTTTATGTTGTTTCCCTAAGGGTCCAGACAATTGAATGGCAAGACAGATTTAGATGAGGCCAGTGATGGGAGCCATTGAGAAAATGGCGGGGAGAGGCTTCTTGGGCCTTGAAAATCACAAGTGTAGGCAGCAGTCAGGCTGTTGGAGTTTAGAGTCAGCCTTGGAGAAGAGAAGTTATGCAGCATATTACAGCAGCTTATTTCTTATAAATTTTATGCAGCAGTGTTTCTGGAGAGAATGTAAAGACAACAAGCCTTACTTAGTCCATACCCTTTCCTCTTTCAGCACAGGGTTCAAATCCATAATACTTTCCCCTCCATTGTAGGACACAGTAATTTCCATGCTCTGGCAGCTAACTGTTTGTACCAAACAAGCATGCATTTAATTATATTTTGTCCTATGTAGTTCTTTCATGGCTTCTTATGCTTAAATGTTATCACATCATCCGAATTAGAACCTCTTCCACAGCAGAAACAATGTCTCACTTTCATTTTACATTTTCTGCAGGGTTTTTCCCATTCCTGGCATATAACAACTCACTAAATACTTGTTGACTGATTGATCAATTAGGGTCCTTGACTCTCAATTTCACTTCCGGGTCTACCATTAATTTTTTATGGAGCAGGACTATCAGGGGCATTAAACATTAACATCAGAAGTTTTTCCTAAGACACTGAATTATTCAACCAGGAACAATATTGTCTATGTCAAAACAGTACATTTTCTTGAAAAAGGGTTCTACATGTATAACACATTTATTGCATGTGAGAGCCAATAACTCAATAACAAAATTGTTACATTACTTTCAAAAGAAGAGAAAAATTTAAGGTATCCAAAGGTCAATGTTTCTTCTCATTCACCTTAAATTGAATATAGAATTATAGTTCACTAAGAGAAGACAGTGGAAATTCTAAAAAATATAACCAATTCATCTAAATGTCAAAATTCTTCCAATTCATTATTTCTTAGAAATGATTTTTGATCTATAATTTTTATCAAAAGGTGATAAAATACGCACACATCTATACAAATATAATCAGCTTGGATTTAAATAGGCACTCCAAGAAACATCAAATTAAATATTAAGTTAATGTTAATTTTAACTAATATATTTGCAAGATGAATCATTTAAGATATAGTAAATGAGTACTTTAAGATGGCTAAAACAACATAGAAAGCTTTCTAAACTGAAGAATCATGTAAAATGTTGGAAATGAGAACCTTGATTCACCATTTTGTCAGCATAGACTAAATGAAGCCTAAACATTTAATTGAAGTTAAAATTAGAGTTAATGATACCAGATATTTAATCAACCAATGCCTTAAAATTCCCAGCAAGGAGCAGTTGAGGAAGTACACATTTTAGCTGTAAAGTCTTTGGTATTCTCTGTAGCCAGAATGTGTGTGTATTAGATTAGGTCTTATTGAGAAATACATATCAAGATGCCTATGCTTTAGCGGCCCATATAACATCCAACAAAGTAGTTATGAAACAGCAGGATCTCTGCAGGAAGCAAAGAGATATCTCAAGGAGTACATAAGCAAACCTAGAAATGGTGTAACATCATCAGATGAATGTTTGGGCTTATATAATATTTTTAGTTAATCTCTCTCTTGTTTGCCAAAAACAGATTCATTCACATTCTTTAGGAAAGAGGTGGGAAGGCGGGGTTTTGTATGAGCATAATGGTATGGAAAGTTGGCCCGTTGTGTCTGCAAAAGATGAAGAAAAAAAAAAAAAAGAGCTGTTCTGGACAAAGGTAGACTCTTCTAGAGAAAGAGTGCTCCAGATACAAAGAGGTACAGAGACCTCTGCAGGTTAGTTTGAGGTTCGTCGCTCTTGTGCTCTCACCGTGATGTATGGGGCTTAGCTTCTCTATATGTGTGTTTCTCTCTCTGCTCCCTCCCTGGTCTGCCCTTGGTCTGTTCTCTACTTCAGAGCATTTCTAACTCTGCTTCCATGTGGCCTAGTATGGCCTGTCTGACTCGTCTCTCAATTTACCCTCTCACCTTCAGCATCGATTCTTAACTACTTAATTCTTTCCTGGTACTAATTCAAACTCCTAAAATAGTGGCTTTGTTCAGTTTTTTATTTGTTTAGGTTTTGTTGCCAGATCACATCTACCACAAACTTCCTGTAAGTCAGGGATTGCCTCTAGTCAATTAGTCAATATTTGGTGAAATGGAGGTGATATGAGGATCAAATGGCCAATAACATAGTCCTAGCTGACCATCCTGGAAAGGCTATGGCTGTGGTTGTTTTTGCAGAAGATGATGTGTCATGTGCCATGTACCATGATAGAGAGGTCTCAGAAATAAACAACATCCAGGCTATTCATAGCCAGAGACAAAGGTTGTCAAAATTAACTTTTAGTGTCTCAGATTAAGTAGACTGAGCTAAATCCATTGCTTGAGCCAATAAAAAGCAAGTATATCACTTTTCAAATATTTGAATTTTTTTTTCTTTGAGACAGGGTCAGTTGTTTTTATTTCTAGCACCTCTGCTTAGTAGAAGAGAGATACCTAAATTAAATTCAAATTTTGAATACCCATTGACTTTGAATAAACAGACTGTGGCATGGCTAGCGCTAGATGTGGTGAAAGCTGCTGAATGCATCCAGGAACTCTGCAGAAGCATTTATCATGTATAGGTTTTTACTGGGCGTTAGTGCATCAAGCTCATCACTGTTTATGGTGAGTTCTTGGCACAGCCTAATATTGACATGGTGTTTTAATATGCCTTCTGACTGGTTGCAGAAATTTCTATTATTTCATGAATTAGTTCCAGCAATGCAGACTCCATGTGTTTTAGGGAGTTCTCAGATCAGCACTAAAGAAAATATTGCCGTTGTATTGAAGTGTGAAATTTATGCAGAATAGAGTCCAAATATGACTTGGCCACCTGAGGCTTAAAAAGGTATAAAAGTTAGCTAATGCAACAACACTCTATCAGTCAGCTCTTGCCTTATTGGAACATCTATGATTGCTCTAAAAAATCATTTTTAGAAGGAAGAATTAAAAGGTTCTACTTTTTCTTATATACCAAAAGAACATGGGTGCACAATATCATTTTTAGAAGGAAGAATTAAAAGGTTCTACTTTTTCTTATATACCAAAAGAACATGGGTGCACAATATTAGTTTCTAGTCTCCTATGATTGCTGAACTCTCTATGTTAACCATCAGATTATACAGCACAGTGACGTTTTTCAAGTTTTCCTAAGACCTTTCAAATCTTTCTAATAAATGGGTTAGGATATACTCTCTTGCATTTCTCTCTTCCTTTTAGAAAGTTACCGTTTGAGTTTTCATGTCCAATTTCTTTTAATACCCCTATTCTTTACTGTAGTAACTACTACCTGTATCACGACAAGAGCTTTTTATAGATAAACATGAAGAGAATTAAGTGTTTTGGATTAATTTAGTTTACTTAGAAAAAGACCCATTTGAAGATAGACTTAAAACAGTTCCTTTTATAGATTGAGCAAATGTCTACACTTGCTTTTGAACAAAATGCCATCTTATTAAATGAATCTCACAGTCAATCTTATGTCAGTGATTAAAATTAAGAGTTAGGACTCATATGATCTTGGACTCATATGATCTGGGTTGTTATATGGGCTCAGCAATGAACTAAGAGTGAGAGAGTCTATTCCTGGCTCTGGCCTAATTATCTGTATGGCCCTGGGCCCCTTATTTTCTATCTGGGTCTGGTTTTCCCATTTGTAAAATGGGAATTGTGGAGAACTCAGCCTCTATGGATCATTGGCCTATGTTATTTATTTTATAACTAATGGTAAATACATTCCTCCTGGCATTTTATCAAGTTAGAATATAGAAATATGAATCTATCTAAAAGCTATAACTTTTATATTAAAATCACAAGTTTGCTGGCAGAGAGAAAAAATGAGTGAATCAACTGGATCCATTCTGAGGGATAATTGCCTGCCTTTGGATAGTACCGTGCCCTGGGAGATGGGAGTTGTCACTACTAGGTTCTACTTTGTGCATTTTACCCAGCAAAAATGTTTCTGTACTCATAAAAAAATAAAGTGTAATACCACCTGTGCAAATACATAGACATCTATATGCAAGTGGTGATATCATTTTCTGGGCTGCCATAATAAAATACAAAAACTAGGTGGTATTTTAAATTTAAAACTACAGAATTTTTTTCTGTCACAGTTCCGGAGGCCAGAAGTTCAAAGTCCAGGTATCCACAGGTCTGCGTTTCTCTAGAGGCTTTGCGGGACAATCTGCTTCCTGCCTCTTCCAGCTTCTGGAAGCTGTTGGCATTCCTTGGCTTGCAACTGCTCTGTCTCTGCTCCATCTTCACAGCATCTTCCCTGTGTGCATGTGTCTGTCAGCTTCCCTCATATAAGGGTACATGCAAGGTTATTGAGGGTTCATCCAGATAATCCAGGATAATCTCCTCTTCTCAAAATCAGATTTAATCACATCTTCTGCCATATAACTCAATATTTGCTCTTTTGCCTTATAAGGTAATATCTGCAGGTTCTGGGAATTAGGACACAGACATATTTCTGGGGGCCACCATCCAGCCTACTCCAGATGGGACAACAGGTAACTAGTGAGCATGCATCTCATGACTGTGGGAAAACCCGTGCAGTATAAGGTAATTATTTCACAGAAGAACCCAGGCTCAGTGTTTCCAATTTAAAAAGAAACAGACTTTGTATACATATTCATTAACTCAAAAATATTTCTTTTGCACCTAATAGAATAATATTCATCTTAGATTGACCAGAGGAGACCTTGCTGCTTTAAGAAAATAACTCCCAAAATGCAACTCTCATAGTTATCCTTAAGAAGGAAAGAAAGCATTAGCTTTATATTCCTTTACTGGAGATGTTACTTGTAACTCCGTGTCCTTCACTGAAATCAAGTGGGCTTCATGATTCTAGAATGAAGTTAAGATTCAAATTCAAAATCTTAAATCTGGTGCGATCTTTGAGTATCTTAAAGATAACAGTGCTCTTAAGTGGCCTAGTATTTGACATTATTCAGTATTCATCTTGGCTGTTTTGACTATGATTTATTATAGAAGATGTGGCAAAGCCATTCATATGTGATATAGCCCCTCATCCACACTGCGTCATCATCGCTAAATTAGGCCAGCACGTTAGAATGCAAGCCCTTCAATTTCATTCATCATTGGCTATTTAACTGTGTATTTTTAAAATACAAATGACAAAGGTCTTGCAGGTGTGCATTCTGCCCTCAGAATCTGTGAAACCTTTCCTAAGTTCATTAACCTCTGTTTTCTCATTTAGAAAATAGAGATAGAATAAATCTTAAATGTTCTCATCACAAGAAAAAAATTCTAACTATGTTAGATAATAGATGTTTACTAAACTTACTGTGGTAATCATTTCATAATATATACATATGTCAAATTATTATGTTGTATACCTTAAACTTGTACAGTGATATAGATCAATTATATCTCAATAAAACTAGGGGAAAAAGAAAATAGAGATAGTATCTCCCTCCCTTCATTGTTTTGAAAATTAAAGGGATTAATTCATGTGAAGCATTTAGATATCTGGCACTAGTGAACACTTAATATGCATTAGCTATGACTATTATTTTAATCAGAATTATTTTTATTATTACCAAATATTGGTAAATAGCTCTATTAATTTATCTGCTCTCCCTATGGCAGTGCTTCTCAAAATATAACATGTGTTTAATTAACCTGGGGATAATTTTAAAATGCAGATTCTGATTTGGTAGGTCCAGGTGGGACCTAATTCTCCATTTTTAACAAGGTCCCAAATAAGGCTGATGCTACTTATCTGAAGATTGCACTTTGAGTCATCTATGAAACTGCTGCACATTATAATTATCTGGAATACTTTCAAAAAAACCCAATGCATAGCCTGCTCCCCACCCACAGACCAATTAAATCAAGATCACTGGTGATAGGAACCCAGACCATTGATATTCTTGTAGCAGCTCTTCATATGTCTTAGTTCCAGCTGCTGTAACCAAGCACTGGGTGGCTTATAAACAACAGAAATGTATCCCTTCAGTTCTGGGAGCTAGGAGTTCAAGAATAGGGTACCAGCGTGTTTGGGTTCTGGTGGGAACCCTCACCCGGTTGCAGACTGCTGGCTTCTTATATCCTCACCGGGAGAATGAGAGTGAGCTAGCTCTCTTGTTTTGTCTTATAAGGTTAATAACCTCATTTATAAAGGCTCCACCCTCATTGCCTAATTACCTCCCAATTCCCCACCTCCAAATATCACTTTGGGATCAGGTTTTCAACATACAAATTTCAGGAGGAACATGAACCTTTAGTCCAAAATACCTAGGGAATCGAAAATGTCCACAGAGTTGAGAACCACTCTCTTAGTGCACAAAAATGTCCACAAATAATGCAGCAAAAAGAAATGCCAGGCCTCTCTATTATCAATTAAATCTTCATCCCACCTGGAAGAAGCTAGCAGCGTAAACAATAACACATCTGAAATGGTGCCTACGGCTAGACTTGCAAGTGTCTTATGGGAAACACAATATTTTGGTATTTCCCAACCTGGTGCTGTTAACACGAATCATCCCTTGTTTGTGTTTGTAATCAGCTTGATGAGCAGTTTCTGTGCTCATCTTCCCAAACTGTGCTGGCCAGTTTCCAAATCGAGTGCATAAATTACACACTGCCCTCTCTTCAAGCTGCTCACCACCCTTTAGAATATCAGAAAGAATTTCTCTTGAATGTGCAAATCTGTGGAAGTGAATTGCTTAGACTGGTACTTTTTGGTGGTTGCTCTGATGTGACACCACAGTGTGTCAAAATATTATGACACTGCAATGGCATACTTTAATGTCAAGGAGTAATATTTTGACCAATATCCAAATGTCAGTCTTTTTTAGGTCAGATTCTCCTCATACAAGGGTGTTTCCTCTAGCAGTTATTTATAGGTCATGAATCTCCAAAGTACCAACCTAAGCACCCTGTTCCAAGAATTAAGGGGTAACATATGGCTCAGCTCTGCTGGGGATTATTATCGAAAAGAATGCATAAGTGTGCTGGTAATTCCTTAGAAAACATTAAGTGAAAAAAGATTTCAAGACTGTGGAAAATTCCATGAGGTCGATTTCTCTATAAAAAAAGACACCCTGGGTGTCACTGAAGTCCCATTGACCTGGGACCTAGAGGTCTAATTCTAACCTTTCTTCTATTTCTATGTGCACCCATGTCAACTGTTCAATTTTTTTTTTTTTTTAGGCTGAGATTTCTCTATATTCTCAGGCCAGAAACCTTATTGTAGAAAGCACCTTGGACTTGAAATTCCTAGACATGTGAGGAGAAACTAGACAGAGAAACAAATAGTGAAACCTGTCTAAGTTCCTAGTGACTATTTTCAGTGGTTATGTGACTTGGTTGACATTATTAGAAGAATGTATTTTGCATTATTTTTATTACTAGGATTACTATCATTATTATATATTTCAAGGTATGTATTCATTATCTCCTAGTTATCAGGGAATGGAATTGGGACGTGCGTGTGTCTTTCTGCATAGTCAGAGATTGATTTACTTGTAAATGGCCAACTAACCTAACAAAGGAAATAAGACCTGCCCTAGTAATAAAAAAGTTTATTCATGACCTTAAAACAAAAAGAAAATATAAACAGTATCCAATATTTGCATAGCGGCTTATTGTGCCTTCGTGAACAACAAGATGTGACTTCTATTGCAGAAATCCAGAGTTTTTATAATGTCTAAATTGATAGGTAGGTAAATTTGGAATAGTGGGATAACAGAGTCATTCCTGAAAAATATCCAAGATGTGAATGTATACAGTCAGCTACCAATGCCAAAAATATGTATTGTCAATATAAGAAATAACATATACACACACGCGCGCGCGCGCGCGCACACACACACACACACACACACACACCCACACACACCTAGAAAAGAAGAATGGCATGCTTGAGAGGCCTGGCATTTCTTTTTACCACATTATTTGTGGGTTAATAGGAATCCCTGGTTCTATATTATTTTTTAATTGTTCTAGAACAAGCTTGTATTACTGCTTATACAGTCAGAAGCAACGATAACAACTACTGAAGGCTTTGAAAGTACAGTTTGTGTTTCTCTTCTTTTGTCTTGTTTGCAATTACTTCTATTGTGATAACAGAAAACACAGTGACAGAGGTTATAGCATTCACAGGGCTCAGCATTGGCGGGGCTCCTGGAGACCTCCTAGCACTGTGTTTAAGGCTGATAAGTGGACTGGAGAAGAAAGAAATGGCCACTCTTCCAAAACTAAATTACTTGGGGTACAATATTATGGGGTACAATTTGTCATATACTTTATCACAAGGGAAAAAAATTTCTGTTCCTTGACCATTTTTGTGAGACTAGTCCTGTATACTAAGTAATACACAGTGTATCCTAAAGCAGCATTGCTCAAAGTGTGGTCTGCAGAGCCAAGGACTACCAACCCACACTAAGATACAGAGACTAAAAACTGTTAAGCAATCTGACATACCAGGATATTCATTTTCTAGTAATTCATTTTTTATTATATGTTATTTCTGTGACAGATCGAAATTTTTTTTTGAAAATCAGTCATTCACACTGATAATTTGAAAAACACTATTCTACAAGGAATAAAATTTCAAAATAAGGAATAAGAGACTGAGGAATCAAACAGGGAAGGGCCGCTTGAGGGTTTGCCTGTGGATATCTGTATATATGAGTGCAAGTGCACAAGCAACTCAAACATACTCTAGTTTGAACTGTATGACAGGCCCGGAGCTTACTTCTTTGATGCCTTTTAATCTTCCAGGAACTCTGTGCAGTAGGTACTTTTTTAGGCCCTTCTTTTCTGGCCCAAACTGGGGTTTCCCACAAAATGGCAGGTATCAGCAAAAAGCCCCGATTGAAGTTTTTACTCACGGTGGATTGATCCCCATTGTCCAAGTGGGCTCGTGATCCGCGAGCTGAGTTCCCTCCGAACCCTGCGAGCCTGGAGCCATCTGACGCCTTGCTCGAGAGTCCCATTCAGGTGAAGGCCAGCGCATGGCAGCGCTGTTTAGGAAATTGACAAATTTATAGCCCTGTCGCTGCTGTCCTTTTCCGCGGGGGAGCGTGGCTTCTCTTACAGCAAGCAGACTTAGATGTCTGTTTGCTGTTTCCCAAATGTGAGCACTGCTGCCGATGCACGTCACAAATGGAAGTAATATCATTTGAAGTAGTCCCGCTAGAAGCCCAGGAGCAATCTAACTGCATTAACTCCTCCATCTGAGTGGAGAAGGCTGAAGAGGGTACACGGCTCGACTGAGCTGAAGTGAAGAAAACAGAGCAGCAATACACAAGTCCATGACTGCAAGGAGCTCGGGAGCCTAAAGAGGTTTCACTTACTGCCTTCAAATAAATGACACGAGAGATCACAGGACATCTCATATTCTGTTTACAGACCTTGTTGAACATTCGACGTAGCTGAGACAGTAGCTCCCCTTATTTTTGAGGGATTTCTAATGTTTTGTTCCCCGCTTCTACTTCTTAGAGTTATGTATGACAGCTGCTTTATGTACCAGAATACCAGATAAGTTTTTCCACTGATGATTTCAGAGCACTAGGCAGGAACTGTAGGCTTCCTTTATGTCCTTCTCAAAGACTACACTCTACAATTTTTGATTAGAAAATAAACTAAGTTTCAAAGCTGCTGGGGTTTTTTTTTTCAATTTATTAGAATAAATAATGACCTAGCAAGTGATCCCCAAATGGGCATTAGAATTTAGGCTCTTGTCTATTTGTACTTGAACTCCCACAAAACTTATTCTCCAGCACTTTGTTTTTTCATAGCCTCATTTGTCCTGTGAGTTAGATCTCATTTCCTAGGGATGGTGGAAATAGAATACCTCACTCCCATCTACATGCATTTCTTCAGTACATCATTACTTCAGTACATCATTACTGTGGGGTCTCCTTCAATCCCATGGCCACGTCATGAGGAAGGATCTTATATGTTCCCCATCTGCAGGTGAGGAAACCGACTATTTAAAAAACTAACTCTAAGATCTTAGAATGACAAGATCTTCTTCTCTAGACGATATTTAAGTTTTCTTAGATAAGACATATGAAAAGTTTCATTATGACCAAGTAGAATTGAAATATATGTGTGTAGGATATATTTATAGGACACATACACATATATCCTATAAAATATGGTAGATATCTATTCTAGAGAATGCAGTGAAACTACAACATGGGGACCATGGTTCCTGACTTACACAAAATTATATCTTCATTAGGAAGATGCAATATGTATCTAATAACGAATGTGCAAAGCAGAATATGAATGAAATGAACTCTGAGATATTCTTTCTTACTCTGTGGTTCTATAACTTCTGGTTAGGATGCTCCAGGAACACTTTCTGAAAGAGGTGAATTATGAGGAGAAACTTGAAAGACCTTGATCGTTCAACATGAAAAAGTAGAGACTTCTAGAAGACAAAACAGGGAAGCAGAAAAATGGAAATATTCAGAGAAGATGCGGCTTGGGTGAAAAATGTCCATGAAAGGGATTAGCATGAGTAAAGCAAAAACAGTAGATTAGTGTCAAGAAATGGACAACGTGGATTAAAAAAAAAATAGCCAATACCCTTAGTAAAAATAAAGTTTCCTTAACTTGTTGGGTATTGTGTCCATAGTGGTTTTAGGAAGAATTTTTATGGGTTTGAGTACAATGAATTATGGTAGAAGCTTGGGAGAGATACTGCAGGCAGAGAAACTGACCAGGTAGCCGTTACTCTTGTATATAACACAGGTGAAACTGCATGAGGTGGATTGCCTAGGGATGGAGAGGAAGGTCCAGATGTGCCATACTGGTCAGGGCAAAATCAACAGAAATTGACAGCGTGGTTTAGGAGTCACACACACTGGTTCTTTAGGTTCAAAACTTACTTTGTCACTGGCTAAACCTGTGGTCTTAGACAAGCTACAGAGCTTCTCAGAGCCTCTAAAGAGCAACTGGTTTGAGGTTTAAGCCATGTTAAGTCATTGAGTGTGTCCATGAGGAAGGACACATCTGGAGCAGACAGAGTGGTCAGACTAGGATAATAATTCAAAACTGGTCAACATTTTGAGCAGCAGTGTCAAAATGTTGATAAAAATGATACTTCTATTCACCAAACATCAAGTGAGGATTCATAGACATTCTGTAAATTAATTTCTCAGCCGCTAAGAATACTGATGGGGAACTGTGATGTAGTACTTCACTGGATAGAGAAAGAAAACTAAAACAGGCATTCCAAGTGAGGATGCAAGTGTGAGCAAAGCTGAGAGACAAGAATATTCCAAGTGCATTTCAAAGAGCAAGAAAACCACTTTAATGAAATGCAAGACGATAAAACTCCAAAGAGAGTTTTGGGGCCAGATTAAAAATGCCTTTGAATTTGCAGATTTGCAAATAAAAATACAGGATACTCAGTTAAATTTGAATTTCATATAAACAAGTAATTTTTTTTAGTGTAGTGTGATCCAAGCAAAATTATAATGTGAAATTCAAATGCAACTGGATATCCCATATTTTGAAAGCCATGGGAAGGCAATTGGACTTAATTTTCAGTGAGAACTACTTAAAGGGTATTTGGGCAATGGAGTGACACGATGAAATAATTTTTAGTATGATAAATCAGGTGTGTGAGATAGAGGAGGAGAGACTGAAAATACAGAGGATAGTTGTGATGATCTAGGAATAATACATGTAAGAGCTGATGAGATTTCCCCTTTTTCCCACCTTCTTTCAAACTGTGTTCCCACCTTTCCCTGTCACTCCTGTTGTTCCATGCCTTGAAAATAAAGTTTCTCTTTAATGTAATTCCATTTTTCCCCCTACTATGGACAATTAGAAGCATTTTGTTAACATGACCATTCTATATTGAATGAACTCATCCCTTCTCTGAGATGGAAATAGTGGCCTGTTTTCTGTTCAAACAAAGGCATAGAAATTTTAAAATTCAAGTTCAGGTGGCTTTTCAGTCTCCTTTTCTGCTTGTACCTTCTCCATGTACCTTTTCAGAAGTTTCCAGGGAGAGACTCAAGGGGTCCACAACATCAGTGAATGACCATTGTTGGTGTGATGCCCTACCTGTTTGATACTATAGCTACTCTGTGGCTAGGGTACGTGGGTAGAATTATGCAAGCCACCCTCTTTGCCCATCTCCTCCCCTCAAAAGGTTGGTGTGAATATAAGGAGCTAGGGGAACTGGAACCTGAGAAACAAAGAGAAGTCTACAGGTGGCTATGGTGATGATGCTTAGAAGAAACCCATACCATGCACAAAGAAGAACTAACATTATAGGCGAGTCAACAGTGCCAAGGAAAAGGTACAAACTGTGAGGATGCTCCCTGAGGGCTGAAGTTAGGCACAAGAATTAGAGAAAATGAAAAGTGAGGTCTCAGAGTGGCTAATAAGCTCAGACTGTTTATGGTTGTGTAGGAAACTTGGCAAGAGGAAAGTTGGGCTGAAATCTGTCCTGATCCCCTCACCAAGCAGCTTGCCATGGCACAGTCTGCATCCAACAGGAAGAGATGCCCTTTTCTTTTTTTGTTTTTCTTTTCAGATATCTTTTATTTTTTTAAATATTTTTTGATTTTTAAATTACAGTTGGAGTATCTTATATTAGTTTCAAGTGTACAACATCATGGTTAGATATTTATTTAATTAACAAAGTGATCACCCTGATAAATCTATCTACTACCCATCTGACACTGTACATACTTATCACACTATTTTTAATATATTCCTTATCTATACTTTACAACCACATGACTACTTTGTAATTACCACTTTGTACTTCTTAATTCCTTCTCCTTTTTTACCCACCCCCTAAACCTGCCTCTTACATGACAACCATCAAAATGTTCTCTGTATCTATGAGTTTGTTTCTGTTTTATTTGTTTATTTTGTTCTTTAGATTCCACATGTAAGTGAAATGATATGGCATTTGTCTTTGTCTGACTTACTCCACTCAGCCCAATACGTTCTAAGTCCATCCATGTTGTTGCAGATGGCAAAATTTCATTCTTTATGATGGCTGAGTAATATTCCATTGTGTATATGTGCCATCTCTCCTTTACCCATTCATCCATTGACAGACACCCAGGTAGCCTCCATATCTTGATGGTTGTAAATAACACTGCAATGAACATATGGATTCACAAGTCCCTTTGAGTAGTGTTTTGGATTTCTTCAGATAAATACCTTCTTTGTCTCTTGCCTTTGTTCTAAAGTCTATTTTTGTCTGGTATAAGTATTGCTACCTCAACTTTTTGTTTGTTTATTTGTTTCCATTTTCATGAAACATCTTTATTTCATCTCTTTACTCTCAGTCTGTATGTGTCTTTTTACCTAAAGTGTGTCTCTTGTAGGCAGCATTTGTAAGGGTCTTGTTTTCTTATTCATTCAGCTACCCTATGTTTTGATTGGAGCATTTAATCCATTTACACTTAAAGTAATCATTGATAGGTACGTATCAACAATATCAACTAAGTTATTGCCAATTTATTATTCATATTTTTATCTTTTTTATCTTCTTCTTAAAGAAGTCTCTTCAACATTTTCTGTAATCCTGGCTTGATGTTGATGAACTTCTTTAGCTTTTTCATGTCTTGATTCTAAATGATAGCTTTGCTGGTTAGAGTAATCTTGGTTGTACACCCTTGCTTCCCATCATTTTGAATATTTCCTGTGAGTCCTTTCTGGCTTGCAAATTTTTGTCGAGAAATCAGCAGAGAGTTTTATGGGAGCTCCCTTGTAGTTAACTAATTGCTTTTCCCTTGCTGCTTTTAAGATTCCTCTTTGACTTTAAACTTTGACATTTTGATTATAATGTGTCTTGGTGTGGGCCTCTTTGGGTTCATCTTGTTTGCAACTCCACATTTCCTGGGCTTGTGTATTTATTTCCTTCACTGGGTTAGGGAAGTTTTCATCCATTATTTCTTCAAATAGGTTTCCAATTCGTTGCTCTTTCTCTTCTTCTTCTGGTACCCCTATGATGTGAATGTTGGTACACTTGATGTTGTCCCAAAGGTCCCTCAAACTATCTTCATTTTTTTTAGATTCTTTTTTCTTATTACTGTTCTGGTTGGGTTTTTGCTGCTACATTGTCTTCTAAATCTCTGATTCAATCCTCTGCTTTATCTAATCTATAGTTGATTCCCTCCAATGTATTCTTTATTTCAGTTGTTATATTCTTCATTTCTGACTGGTTCTTTTTTTTTTTATCTTCATTTGTGTGTTTTCTATCTCCTTATTAAAGTTCTCACTGAGTTCCTCTATTCTTACCCTAAATTCATTGAGCATCCTTATAACAAGTGTTTTGAACTCTGAATCTGGTAGATTACTTGACTCCATTTTGTTTAGTTATTTTTCTGGAGCTTTTTTCTGTTTTTTCATTTGTCACATGTTTCTTTGGCTTCCTATTTTAGTTGTTTCTATGTATGAAGTAAGACTGCTATGTCTCCCACCTTATACAGTAGGTGTCCTGTGGGGCCCAGTGACACAATTTTTCTGATCACTTGAGCTGAGTGCTCCAAGCATGTCCCTTGTATGGTTTGTGTGTGCCCTTCTGTTGTAAATTAACCCTTATTGCTGTTTGCATGTCAATGGGAGGGGCTGACCCTTGGGCTGATTTGTTGTGAGGACCAGCTGTGAACCACAGTGGAGGAATTGTCATGCAGGGGCTGACCCTATGGAGCAGAACTCACTTCTGCAGAGCTCTGGTGGCTGCCAGTCTGCCAGTTGGGTGTGTCATCCTCAGATGTGGCCCCAGGTTGTGCTCTGACTTAGACTGAAGCCAGCCACTGGATGTGCAGGCCAGAGACATCTGGCATAAACCACTAAGCAATCTGCAGATGGCCATCACCCACACTGGGCTAAGATGTATCTCAAGAGGCCATGTTGCAAAACGAGGCCAGCTGCTGTTAGTGCTGGGCTTGGGGCAACTCAGCAAGACATACAGGGCATGCCAAGGCCAGATCATTTAGGTTTTGTGAGACTTTGAAAGATTTTAGGAAAGTCCACAGCATGAGCCAAGACAGGCCATTTGCACAGAAAATCCACTGAAAGCGGCTTGCGTGGGCCCGCACGTTGGGAGGGGCGGGGTCACAGACGTACTGGGTGGGGCAACCAGTGTTAGCTGGGCTCCGCGGAGATTCAGATATGGCAGCACCTGTGTCTGCAAGCCGGGCCGCGGCGGGCTCAACAAAGAAACAATGCCCTCTGCCAGCACTTCCCTTTGGAAGAAAGCTGCCCCTCCAGTCGACGTCCTGAAGCCAGACAACTCAGTTCCTCCCCATATGTCTCCAGTACCTTTCAAGCTGCTGACCTAGCACTGGAGCTCAGAGAGAGAGTCCATCCGTCAGTAGGTAAGTTTGCATGCCGGCTCCTTAAGAGAAGTATCTGCTACTTCAGAGGCCTGTCTTCTCACTTAAGCATAACCTCTGGTGGTTTTCACAGCCGACGTTGTGGGGACTTCTCTTCCCGGCACTGGAACACTGAACTGGGGAGCCAGGAGTGGGGGCGGGACCCCTTGCTCCTTTGTGGGGAATCTTCACAGCTGAGAGATTTCTCCCAGTTCTCAACCACCACCCTGTTCTATGTCTCCATCCCTCCTACTAATTTTGAGGTGACCTCTTCTGTGTGTCTCCAGTTTTAGGACTTCTGTTCAGCTAGACTTCAGGCAACTGGCGGTGATGGCTATTCTGTAGTTTAGTTGTAATATGTTGCAGTTGTGAGAAGAGGCGAGCACTGCATTTACCTGCTCTGCCGTCTTGACTGGAAGCCAGGGACACTCCTTTCTTATTAGCATATAGGTTCCCTATATGCTAGTGATGAGACTGGACAGAGCAAGGGCTGAACCCTGGCTAGTTGTTGGACCATATGCTCTGATAGTTAGCCATTCTAAACCTAAGTCTTTTTACCTGCAAAATGGAATAACAATAGTGCCTACCTAGGTTCATTTTGAGGGTTTATAGGGTTAATAAGCTAAAACAAATGCTTCTCACAATGACCAGACCATAACTACAAATGAATAATAACCAGTACCACAAAAATTCTAAAGCCAGCTACACACACTGTCTACACAGAGCTATTTAGGAGCCAGGTAAAGGGACTTGAAGGCACTTTTAACTTTCCTTTGTAAAGATCAGTGGTTGGCACTTTTTTCCATATGTCTCTGTCACATATTCTCCTTTTTATTAAACAACTCTTTAAAAATGAAAAAAAAATAAATAACATTCTTAACTTGTGGGCCTTTCAAAAAGAGAGAGCAGACCAGATTTGGCTTGTGAAATGTAGTTTGCTCACTCCTAATAATGATAACTCAAAGAGGACAGGAGTCTATGAGTTTGTAAACCTAGGGTACCTATGATTTTAGCATGGATTTTGGCAACAAGTAGGTAGAACTCATCAGTTACTTGACCTTGGACCAGCTCCTATAGTTGGTGAAAGCATAGACTTTTAAGTTGTCTGTTTGGCTCAAGATCAGATGCCCAGTGCTATCCCAATGGTCAGCACACTATATGTGCTCAGTAAAAATTTTTGAGGGAATGGATTGAAATGTTCAAAGTTTTTAAAGCTGAATTTCTCCATTTATAAAATACAGAGAACAGTGTCAAGAATAAATGAGTATATAAAGTGTATGCATTACAGTGGTGATATAATGATGATAATCTCATTATGTTCCAATGTCACCTTTGCAGTGTGTGCTTCGAGATCATTTTAAATTATTGTATCAACAGATTTGATTTTAAAAAAATTAAAATTTCTAAGGATAGCCTGACTAAAAGTGAAGAAACACAAGCTTTGTCCATCAGTAAGAATGTAGTTACCTCGAATGATGGAAATTTCTACTTTTTGAAAAACAAAACAAGACCTTATGAGAAAGACAGCACTTTCTAGCTCTGATGTTGACTGTGGACTCTTTACTAGCCATCGGGACTCTTTTTCTCTCCCATCATCCTAGGCACATTGCAAAGATTGATTCCATAGGTTATCTTAGGGAAAGGTGCTATTACAACCCAGTAGGGTATCATTAGCATGGAATATAAAGGATGAAGATCACAAATGACACAGAGACTTTACTGAGAAATGAAATACCTTTGGTCATCAGGCTGTAACACACCTCTTCAATATACTTGCAGAATAAGTGATGATAACAAAGCCATGGCATTTAAGCTATAAAACAAGCAGTCAGCTGACACTTTAGGAGGAAGGAAACTTTTCAAGTGTTGCAGAATGTAGGATACTGTAGGATAATTTTAGAAAGTTTCCCACTGAGAGGCAATACCTATAGCCCAAACCTGTCAGTCTACCTCTCAATTGCCTTATCAGCAAAATGGGACAATTGGACCTAACCTAGCTGGTGGCAGAGATTTTTTGCAAATTGCTTTCAGGTGAATATTCATGAATCTATGATGATCCTTTAAGACATCAAATACCAAAGGTAAATGAAAACCAAATTTGAGAACACGTGGATAGTCGGGAAGGTGATTTTAAATAACTGAGACACATTTATCAGCTGGAATTTCAAGTCTCATCAAATACTTTGAACTTGATAAAATTTAAATAGGTTCATTTGAGCAAAGTAAAGAACATTGTTCATTTCCCAGGTTCAGCCAGTCTGCCCACTGGATTGACTGGTGATGTCTTGATTGGGTATGATTTCCCCTTGACTCATTTCTCTGTTGTTGATAATTAAAAGCTGTCTGGTTTTATTCTCACTTAATGATAAGTGAAAGGGTAATAATGTCTGCCAGACTCTTCCCATTCGTTTGGTGTTTGCAACAGTGAAGAGGCTTGAGAGCACCGTGAATTTTAAACAGAAGATCCTGGTAACTGAGTATCCATGCAGATAGTGTATTGCTGTTTTTCATCTGGGGGCTGGTAATCAATCTCAAAGTCAATTGGAACACAGTCCTCCGTGTAAATGGATAAATTGGCATGGCTGACCTTATCCTCTCATCCCAGCTTTGAAAAACAAAAACTTCTATGAGTAAATAGATAACGTCTTCTATCAATTGCAGTTTCCACTGGTCCCTGGGACTAGTGCAAGTGCCTAACCTCAGATGGGAATACAAAATTGTATTGAAGAAGCAGGATACAAAATGATAGTTAGTCCTCTCTTGTCTTTGCATGTTGTGTTCTGGTTCTTAGGGCTTTCCTTTCATAATGGTTTTAATCATCTCGATCGACATTATTATAATCACAAAATGTCAGCCTAAGAAAACGATGATCTCGTCGTCATTATGTTTCAATGTCACCTTTGTCAACTTATGCCTGGCTATCATTTCAAATTACTGTATCAATGCTGTAATTAGATATAATTGTGATATGGCCAATATTCACAGGTGAGTGGTTTTTTAAAAATAATCCCACACCAACAAAAATAGTTTATTATTACAGGGTTTTTTTTTCTTTCAGAACCAAATATGTTTAATGTTCACTTGAGAAATATTTCAAATCAAAATGTTACATTTTATGAATATCACATAACTTAATATTTATGACATGACTATTACAGCCTGTGTGTGAGTTTGAAGCACTGAAACCTCTATTCCATCCTGTATAGCTTATTTTTCTTTTTACTGAGATGACATATGGAGGGTTTTTTTTAGGATTGTCCTCATGCATGTAATTAATGAGATTCAGATGTGTCTCTTTTACTAGTCAAATTCCTTATTGAAATTGACCATTCTGTAATGATTTCTATTATTTCATTGCACAGAATCATAGGTTTAAGATATTTTCCATTCTATTAAGCTTTCTTTTAAACCAAGATAAGATTAAGGTGTAAGAGAGAAAGAAAAGGGATGATTGGAGAGGGGTTTTCTGCCTTCCCTTATGAGAAGGAGAAGTCTAGGTTAAAAAGTAAAACTGGTTGATAGAGCATAAAAGAGATTCATGAAATATGACATCTCTTTAACACTGAGCAAAAAAAAAAAAATGCTTTCCTTCATTGAGTGCTTTCTTCCATATGCAAAATATTGACACAAAAGCCTTCCTTTAGAGAAGTAATTTTATAGAGCAGTTGGGATCATGTGATCTTATTAATATTTATGAAATATAATAATACAGAAAAGGGGGAACTGGAATACAGCCCTATCTTTCTAGACCCTATTCATTTCAGCCTCAAAATGTTTTTTCATTTCACACATCAGACGCTAATTAGCAAATATCTAATTAGTGTTAGAAGATTAATCGCTCATGGGAGTTGTTGAGGCTTTGAGCTTTCATGCATGCAAAAACAGAGCCACTTTAGGTGCATTTGTTAAGGTACAGTAACTTTAAGTGATACAACTTTTTGTTTTGAAAAAAATTTTAAGTTGCAGCAGTAAATTTAGGCTCCAGTATAAAAAGAGCAATGCATACACAACTGAGAAGATAAAAATGACACCATTGTGAGCCACATATTCAGTCCATCACCAAATGTTAGCCAAAGGACTACTCTGTTTTAGGCACTGTGGGAGGCCCTCCCAAAAGTGAGAGAATCATAAAACGAACCTCTGACCTCCAAATGGAGAATTAAAGGAGGGTTTTGCAAAGGCCTCTGGGTCAAATTTGGCCAACCTTGTGTTTTTATATGGCTGTAAATTTAAGAATGTTTTTTACATTTTTAAATGGTTGAGAAAAAAAAGAACAAAGGATATTTCATAGCATGGGAAAATTAAATTTTAAATTAAAACTTTCAAATTTTAGTGTTTATTTAAAAAAGTGTTATTGGAGCACAACCATGCACATTTGTTTATGTACTATCTATGGCTACTTTTGCCTACAATGGCAAAGTTGAGTAGTTCCAACAGGGACCACATGGCTCTGAAAGCCTAAAATATTTACTTTGTGGCTCTTGAAAGAAAAAAAATTTCCACCCAAGAATTAAAAGGTATATATTTTTATATAATAGAGCAAATTGGGAAGTCCAGTAGACCAATATCAGGTTCAAAATTTGTTAGCTGTGTGACTGGGTAGATGATTTAAAATTTCTAAGCTTCTATTTATAATATGGGAAATATTTCTTCATAGATGTGTGAACATGGAGGCTTTGAAGAATTACATAGGATTACTTGAGGAAAGTACCAGGATTACTTAAAGAATGGACCAGAACTGGGAGCAGTACTATTTTACCCACTTCATGAATAAGATGGAAAAGGGGATAGGGATATTTTCTGCTTGTAAAATTATGGTACTTTGTCCCCAGCTTGTCCCTTTAAGCATCAATTCTTTCTTCTAATAAAATCTAAAGAAAGTTAAGTAGGAAAAATTTGTTAATATAAGTTCCAATGATGTTGTCCTCACTTTTTTACTCATAAAAATATTTATTTATACCAAACTCCTATTTATAATTTATAACTGTCATATCTGTCATTTAAATACACACATATTAAATTTTATTGACTATATCTTTCAAAGTTAATGATGGGTAACTCATTAAATGCCACAGGAAGACTATCTTTTATAAGTAATTTTTTTTTTCAGAAGATGAGGTGTTTTTTGGGAGAGAGCATTTGGGATGAACTGAAAACTTTAAAAATCATTCTCTAAGCTGAAAAATCTGTTTTATGGTACTAGGGATTGTAATGAGCATGGGCGCGCGCGCGCACACACACACACACACACACACACACATACACACATACAAAGCCATAAAGTTTATTGATGTAAAATGTAACATTGGCTTCTAAATCAATATATCTACTCTGAAATTTGGCCATAATTCAAATTATTTTATATGTTCTTGGGAAATAAGATAGCAAACCAATAAAGGTGTTTAAAGTGATCTTTAAACTGGAGATATAATGGACTTTGTTCTATCTCTTTGATGGTTATGAGCAACATTAATACATTTTCTCTGAAACAATAATGTGTTAGGAAAATATTTTGAAATTATATTGATTTTAGGTGACTGATATAGAAGTCAATAATTTGAGAAATGGGATCAGAATCACACACAGCACATAATCACATGCCGTGAAATATAAATAGGACTCGCTTTTGGCAGTTGCTATATCTGGGGAAAACAGAAAAATCTGGTGTCCTGGAATACCCCACTTTTCTCACTGGTTACTCTGCGGTCAGTGTGGAAGGCCCTTGAACTCTCTCACCAGGACGGTTTTCTTCTTCCATATTTTAAAAGCTGAATAGAGAAGAAAGAGGGAAAGTGAGTTAACTACACATAGAGGAAACTGGTCACAAAGAATGTTCTTCGTATTGAAGAGATGTTCCCAGTCAAGCAGGTGGTTTGAGACATTCCCAGTCAAGCAGGTGGTTTGAGACATTTTTCAGGAGCTTCTCTATTTTTGAATGCTGTGGAGATTTATAAACATTGCCTGGTGCCCAAGAGTTCAGAAGTCCTAGCAGAGGTGGTGGCTTGCTGACAATCCGTGGAGTTTGTTGGCTTGCAGGTGCCTGTCATCAGTGGGGTTCTCCCTGTCTTCATATCATTTTATAAGAACATCTGTTATTTTGGATTAAGGGTCTACCCTAATCCAATACAACCTTATCTTAATTATATGAGAGGCATATGCAATGACCCTATATCCAAATACAATCATATTCTGGGGTACTAAGGGTTGGGATTCAACATATCTTTTTGGGGGACATAATTCAATTTATAAGACTGACCTAGGTTGCAGTCATATGGTTGATTATATTTTACAATATTTAGAATCAAGGAGTAACTGCACCAAGAGGAGCCTTAGATTCCAGAAAGCTTAATTAATTCATCTCCTAATTCACCACACGGTTGTGTGTATTCAACCCTCTAGTGTTTCATAGTTTAGTTTCATAGATCTTCTGGACAAGGGGCACAGGAAAGTATGTCAGCAGAGAATGTGATACTTATCTATGGTATGATGGGAAAGCCACAGAAGATGGCATCTTCCTGAGCTGTGTACTTAGAAGAATCCTATTCCATAGCATGAAAATCGAGTTAGCATCGTAATACCAGGGGCCCATTTAAAATATCATGTTATAGCTTGAAAATATCGATGGCTGCCATATGATACATGTAGTTTCAATTGTGTAAAGCAATGGTTTTGCATCGTCTGCCCTGCAACTTACCAGAGGCACTTTTATTCTATCTTCTGTGTAATGGTACTCTGAGTTTTAGACCAGGTAGACCTGTCTAGCTATGTGTATGTTGATATCTAGGTGTATCTATGTATTCATTTATTCACTTATTTATTCAGTCATCACTCTTTTTTTCATTTAATAAGTGTGGACTGAGTGCCTACTGGGAGTCTAGGGAATCAGAAATCATGAAATAACAACGAAACAATTTGCTGCATTCACCTGGTAGAGCTGGTATTCAAGAATAAAACATAAAAGTTGAAAATAATAATAAATAGACAGCAAAAAATGCAAATTCAGGCAGTAAAATGTGCTCTGAAGGAATGTACATGTAACTGGAAGCTAGAATTAATATTCATTCAAATAATTCTAGGCATCATGTGACAACATATCTTATAAAGGTTTGTTTTTTCTTCTAGTAGCATCTAAATATCTAATCCACCATCACCAATAATGATATAGTCATTGGTCAGTTACTCTTTTTAAATTATTGGAAATATTTTTCGATCCATGCTGATTGATTTTAATAGAGCTTGTGACTATCGTGATGCTACGTAAAGAGCATGGGTTTTGGATTCTGAGAAACCTGAATTCAAGCTGAGGCTTGGCAGTGTGATTATTCACTCTGAGTTTAGTAAAAGTGCTCATTAAATTAAGAAAATAATGCCTAAGGCTTAAGTAGTCCTAACGCTTACATGAGATGACATGTGATACTGCCAACCATGATCATCAGGAAAAAAATTCTTAACACATATTTTTTCCATGTTAATTTGGTTTTTCTGGTGGTCTTTTAAAATGGCCACTTAAAAAATAGTATATGAGGACAGATCAGTCAAAGTTCCTCTTCTTTAAAATAATATCACTCAAGCACCTGTGTACATGGAACCCCAGAACCGAGCAGTCATATTGGATAAACTTATTATCAAAAGGATTTAATCGTTAATCTTCCCAGGTAAAGAAAGCAGTCATCGTTAATTTTTACATCTTCAAAAATGTATGACTTTTCGATGGTGCATTATATATCAAATGCAATAAAAGGGCATTAACAGAAACCACTTACACTGAACTCCGATTTATGATTTCCCATAATATTTATGGTTTTCTACTTTTATAAGTGCATTCAAAGTTTGTGAATCTTTAAAAAGCCTTCATTGAATATCCTGCATTAGGATTGCATTTATCTTCCTAATTTGGGTACAATACTCTTAATTATATCCACTGCACAGGCTGTTGGACAAGGCTCCCTCTTGCATCCTCCATCAGTAAATTATAACCAGTCTTATAGACTTAAACAGGTCCTACTTATCAACAATATCAATAATATTAGTAAAAAACAAACTTGGTAGTGTCATGTAGGATGCATTTCTAAGTGTAATAATAATTAATTGCAAATGAGAACATTATTAGAAGTAAAGTTATTGGATACATATCATATATAAAGCAGTTCCTTCAGTGTTAAAACAATCTTATGAGTTAGGAAATATTATAAGCAATTTGCAAATGAAAACTATGATAAATTAGACAACATCCAAATACATAGGCTAGAGAGTGAGGAAGCAGAGATCTAAACCCCATTATTCTTCTCCCAATATTTATATGCTTCATCACCATGCTGTCTAGGCCACCTGATGGAGAACATATGGGCTAAGTGATTTGTGTCACTTGTTATAGAGCTGGACATAGAATATCCTCTATTTTTTTTTTTCATATCAGAAATGAGTACCCAACTTTCTCTGTTAAGTGAGTCATTGTCTCCTGAAATTATCCTCTCTAAATGGCATAGTCTTCCGAGGAACCTTATAATGTGAACTTTATACTGCTGAGTTTCTAATCCCTGACCTAAAAGGAAGTCTTAATTCAAGAAATGGAGCCTCAGGCTTCTGTTAGCTCAGATCCCTTCTGGATGACTAACACTAAGTCTTTGCTAACTGCTGAAATAAACATTTAAGTGATGGGAGCTTGAGCAGAAGGTAAATATTCTTTGAAATGTAAGCCTACATTAGGAAGGAGCGGGTAGGATTGATCGAGAATGGATGCCTACGTTTGATAGTCTCATGATTTAGGTGTCCTACAGAGAGTTGTTGGCAGGCACTCTGGTTACAAAAGGGAGGGGCACTCTTCAAGGCAGAAATAATGACAACTAAGCATCAGCTATTCCATGGTCCTTTGGCTCTTTTCCATAGTCAAAGAACAAACTAATCAACCCTGTCAACTTCAGTTTGCTAATTTACCACCCTTAGGCCATATTTCTCTCCCCTTCCCCATAATTGACACCTCAGTCATCATGCTGACCTCCTCTTCTGGGCAATCTGGGTACAGAGGCTCTACCATCTCACTTTTAAAGGGGCAGTCACATTGACTGCACTTGATATACTCATAACATGTCAGTCCAAAGCATGGAGTCATTTTCATGGGACTTAAATTTAGGGTTCCCTTGTTTGGGTAGACTGTAATATATCTGGCTCTAGATAGAGGCATTTGCTTTTCAGAATCCATTAGAAATAGTGGCATATGAAGGGCAAAGAATGGTTTTGACAATATGAATATTTCTCAACCACATTTAGTTTTTGAAAGTATTTTGAAATATTTATTTATTTTTCTTTTTTTTGTTATTGTAATGATTCATGCCAAAATACAGAACCTATGTTGACTACAAATGTGGAACCATACAATGAATAGCAGAGCAGTCAGGGACTTTAGAGTTAATATATTTTAAATGTCTCTTTACAAAGGTATAAACAGAGACTTGGAGAGGTCATATGCCTAGTCCAAGGTCACAAGACTAATTGTAGTCTCCTATGATATTCTCTAAAACCATGAAGTATGTAAATAGTCACTAAACTTGTTTACTCTTCATACTTTTAATTACCTCTATTTCTCTGTTTTATCATATTCCAACATATTCTTCAATTCTTTTGATTAAAAGGTTGGGGGAAAACGTGGAAACAAGGGTAAGAAGCAAGACTACATTTGCATATATTAAGATAATTTACATCAAATCAAAAACGTACATTCAATTCATCAGAACACTTTCCCAGAGTCAATCACAGAATTTTCTCCTAAGTAATTGTAAAATGAGTTAAAAGAATAAGAACTCTAGTCATTCATCAATTCTTGATTTTTATCCCCAGACTTACCACTCCCCAGGATGAAAGGTTTGAGAGACTAGATACATTTGTAAAATGACTAGAATAATTTTACCCACCTCAGGGATTCCGTAAGTGTTTAATATCATAAAGGACTTTGAGACAGTCAGATGAAAGGTGTTTTAGAAGGCAGACACGATTACTGGATTAGAATTTTAGAGAGTGAGAAAGGAATCTTTTGTGTTGACAGGTTTGTTCCTTATTCCTTTTGTAGTCCTATAGTGGGTTTTAATTTTCTTTTTCTTACCAATTTCTTCAATTTTAGATCATGTCCTTGACTTGCTACCACTCTCACGAGAAGGAATATGTGTTGGTGTAAACTGTTTAGCTCCCTTTTAGATTTTTTTCAAATACACATTTTAGCCTTCTTGAATTCACAGGGCTAGTTTTCCCCATCTCCTATGGTTGTGATGATTATAAAGCAAGATGGAATCACCTGGGGACAGTATTCTGTAATTTAGTATTTATTGTATGTCATAAAGGCATGTGCTCAAATGCATGTGCACATGTGTGTGCATGCATACACACACACACACACAGAGACACACACACACACACACACACACACACATTCACTCACACCTTCCTGTATTGAATTGTTTGGAAACCAGACCACTTTGCCACTTTGTTTCATTCTCCAAAGGTTGTCATCATATTATTAATCTCCCTCAGCCCTTAAAGATGGCCTTTTGCCATATTCTGTCAGAAAACACGATTTAGACCATTTACTTTAAATACCTAAAAATAAAAATGCTGAATCAAATGGGTATACACATAGTCACACACATATAGACGAGCTCGCTAATATATTTTGCAGCTGTTGGAAATCTCTGTGCATTGGGTGGAGAAGAGCGATAGAATTTGCAGTTTATTGAGAGTGAAATACTTTATTACATTAATTGAGAAATGTTTTTTGCTATTAAAATAAGTAGTGATAATTAATAATCCTGCAGAATTGAAGCAAAGCCTTCAAACTACAAGAATAGATCCTTAATTCTATGTAGTAAAATTTTCCTTTTCACTTCTCTCTCTCCTTTCCTACCTTCCTTTCTTTGCAGAAAATATATATCACATGAGGAACTGTGCTAGAGTCTGTGTTCGTAGTGGTATTTAGATGCAGCCAATCATAGTAGAGTAATCTTATAGATCTAACAAGGTATGAAGATCAACATACCTTTGAGAATAACATCCATCCAAATCTATAAGCTTTACTTCATGTATCACATTTCCCCATGAGTCACATGAGCATCGTCTCTAGTACACTTGAAATTTACAAGGCTTATGTAGATATCTGTGTCTTAATAAAGTGTATTGGCTCTAAAATAAAAATAAAATTACAAAATCACAGTTAATTAAATTTAATTAAATCCCTACCAGAGACCTAACCTAACATGATGGCAATGAGTAAACAACTACTTGGGTCGGCTTTTATGCAGTTATATGTAAATTACATAATTATAGAACTGTTAACTATTAGATTTATATATAGGCCTAATAGAGAGGGGTAGAGCTTTTTGCAAAGAAGCCATCTAGGAGCAAGGAGGTCCCAAAGTGTCCCTTTCCAGGTGACATTCATTTTCAGACAACTTTGCAATAATTTCCAATTTACGTTTGATGTATTTGTATATTTACAGAAAGAACTCGTTACCAGTTAGTACTATTGGAGTGGGGGGTTATTTATCAAACACTGTAACTTTGTGATGTGTTCCCTGATTTCACAGTGTGGATACATTTCCTCCTGCTTCCTCTCTCAACTAAAAAGTTGCTACGAGCTGACTTTTGTTCCATTAAACCTCAGTGCAATCATATACTCCTCCTTCCAAACTATTGCCAGGTGTTAGCATCTTCCCTGAGTAATTTCAGGCATTTTCCTTTGAATGAAAATGGCTCACTTGGAAGGTTGTGAAAGGCATATCCATGTGGAATTGAGAGGATCTTGCATTGCGATGTGGTGAGAAGGCTTGCCAGAAATTGCCCGTTTCAGGCTGATGATGCAAAGCTAGACATCTGTTAAATTAACATCTACCTAACGTTTTGCCTTCAGTCAAATGCATTTTTTTTTTAAATTAAATCTCTCCCACTCTCTCCCACTTTCTTTTTTTCCCCTACTGTCAAAACAATCTGTCACAAGATATTTAATTTCTGTGTAATGGGTTACTTAAAGCAACCAGCATATGGTGCAGTGAAAGCACCTAGCTCTGAGCTGCAGGCTATGGTTTGCTTTTCTCCTGGAGTGTATTGTGCCCAGCCTAAACTTTATTATGGCGTGGGATTCCCTCGGCTCTGATTTACATTACTGCCCGGGTTATCACAACTCTTGCCTTTTAGAATCAAAATATTAGCACAAATGTTCTCGTTGCACTAAGAAGTCAGAGATCGCTTTCTGTTTTGGTTTAGTGATGGTCAATTTATGGCTCTCACAGTTTCAGTGAGAAAGAGTCATCTCATTATACACAAAGCTTTGCACACCACTGCTTGTGTCCAGCACTTGTTAGTAGCACCAAGCTGATCTGTGGCCTGGCAGTTTGCTCCAGAGGGGCTGATCTTTGACATTGTGACAACACTCAGGACACTATGCCAAAGCTTTGAATCCCTGCTGGTCCTAGGAATTTCTACACAACACGTAACCACCTGATTCAGTGGAGCAGCGCTGTTGTTCGGGGAGAAGATTCTAAAGTCCTGTCACCATGGAAAGCAAAGATTAAGCATGATCAAAATGATCCATGAGAATCCCTTGAGCCATTCATGAAGTACAGTATAAAAGTGGGGGCACCTCCTTCTGTGGTAATGTATGGACCTTTACATATGGTGAAGTGTGAGGCGCTTATTAATTCAGCAGATATCATGTACTGTGTGCCAGGTGCTTTTCCAGGCCCTGGGAGTGAGGCAATGAGCAAGAAATACATGATGTTTGCTCTCAGTATGTTCATGATCCCAGGAGAAAAACAAAATAAATACATAAGAAGTAAACAATCTGTAAGCAAAACATAGCATTTTAGATTATCTGTAATCAAGAAAACATTATATATATATATATATATGTACATATTTTTATAATAAACTAATGAATCCATAAGCAAAATATAAGCTTACAGATGATTTTATGAGCTATAACAATTACATCTCTCTCTGTAGAGATAATATAAATAATATTTAAATAAGCACATAAAAATGTAAGTTCTAAGGTTATTTCATCTATCTACCTACCTATCTATCATCTTACCAAGGGCTAGTTACCGCTTTTGTGTAAGTTAAATGGTTGTACAAACTTACTCCATTGTCTACCTTCCTTAAGTAGAAAAATGTTCATTTCTAGGGAATTCGAAAAATCCCCAGCTTGTTTGTTATTGGGATCAGTAATAACCTCTGGGAAACCAGTTTAAAAATGAGAATGGGTCACACTCCTTCCAACAATGCTCAGAGACACCCGCTCCCTGGTGACTGCTTTCTAATTGCTCATTCACCAAACATCGATGTTAGGCATTTTCTGGGGGGAACAGCATGATATAACACCTGCAATAAATCACTTCAGTCTATTACTTATTAATCGAAATTCTCAAGTGCCCTAGAAAATATCTCTAGGCCTCTGTCAGGGCAAAGCTATCATAAAGGAACGTACTAGGCAAAATCCTTGGTCCACTTGTACCAAATAGGTTGGGAGAGTTGTATTATTAATCAGAACTTGATAAAGTTCAAACAGAACACACACACACACACACACACACACACACACACACACACACACACACATACACTGAGATATATACCTTAGGCAGAATTGAAAGAATACAGTATTTCTTTTTAGTTCATCAAGAAATCTCAATTGTTTAGCATGATTTTTGAGAATTATAATTCACATGACTTCTATTTTGATTCTCTGGACCCTCTAATATTGGTCTTTGATTTTTAAAGCACTGGCTAAGACACTATCCTATTTAGCTAAAGCCAAATGCTACTGAGATTAATGAGAACTAAACATGGGCTCTTATCCCTTTATCCTCTACAAAATAAGGGGTCACATTAGCATTGTATGTTGTACAGAGCCCACTGGCATCATAACTTCATAACCCCATTAGTATTGGGGGAGATTGCTGCTTTGGCCATACAAGATGACTAGCACATTTCATAAATATTTGTTGTACATAAGACTAAGATTCTTTGCTTGCTGTCTTGAGGGAGATCAAAAATGATAAATAGAAGAATTACATTTTTCAACATCCTACCAACATCGCCCCTTCTGGTGTCATGATATTCATTCATCTGACATACTTATTGAACATTTACAAAGTGCCGAGTGTTATGACAGATGCTGGTGTGCAATACGTTAATAATGAATAAATGAACGGATGAATGAGTGAATAAGGAAAATACGGTTCCTGCTCTGTGGAACAGAATTACAGTCTAGTAGAGAAACAAGACATTAAATAAGTAACAAATAAAAGTAATATCACGTGCTGAGGAAAAACACTTTGAAAGACAGAAACATGGTTTTAGAGAACACTTTTCCAAGGAGACTAGCCGATCTGAGGGGATCAGAAAGTGAGGAAGTGAGTCACGAGCTGGAAACTACAGGTTGGAGAGCGAACTATGGAAGGAGCGTGGAAGACCATTTCATTCACACAAAACGGCAGGAACACTGGCCCAGTGTTGGCAGGAAGCAGAGGGGCCCCATGAGCAGAGAGCAGGCTGGTGTGACAGGAACACAGGGATTGGGGGAGGATGGTATGAACTGGGCAGGGAAAGGGGACATACAGGAGTTTAAAACCTGGATACTACATCAGTAAATAATCCTCCTTTATCAAAAGCAAACCCGAACTATATAAGCAGGTGTCGAAGAGCAGGAAAGCACTTTGAGAAACTTGACTCTCACGTAGCATCCAATCCATGCCTCGTTTCAGGCTGGGCAGTAAGAAGAGTCAGGAACTAGGACCTCTGTGCTCATTACAGATTAGAGTGGCGGATAATGAAACCTTTAAGAAATGTTAAAGGAGTCGCAGACATCATATGTGCTAAAGAAAAGGCGGGGGGTGGGGTTAGAATAGGCTTTCAGGATCGGCCTGCCTTCTGCACAGCTGAACAGGGCCTGGCTAATTTCCCTTTCTAATGAGACCAGCACAAAATCCATCCATTTAGGCTATTCAGCTTTTAGGTAAATGTACCAAGCCATTGGAGTGGAGGGAAAAGAGGGGTTGACATTGATGGATGGAGTTAAATACCAGAGTCCTCCTTTTACACAGAATTTTCTAAAGCAGTATTGTGACAGAAAGGCCTGGAAGATTCCAGGTGGGCAGGGCAGGCTGGACAGAGTCCAAGTGTCTCCACTGGGGGTGGTGGAGAGGGAGGGCTAGATGGGGTCTCCTGTCAGAAGGATCCTCTTCAGAACTGGCAACAGCATGGCTCACAGGGAGGGGGGACGAGTTCCTCAAACAGGGCTTAATTCTCATCAGAACAGTTCCTGGGGTTCACTCAGTAGGACATAGGGGCTTTCCGTTCCGTTACTCTTCCTTGACTCAATAACTAGATGTATTATACCTTAAATATAAAAGATTTTAACCAAGCCAAACTCCTCGCAAAGACTTGAGCATATGTGTTTTTAAAAGGAGTGATGATTATTTTCCATTAGTTTTCTGACAGTTATTCGGATCAGATGCTTGGATTCAGTGACCTCACCCTACATTTTTCGTCATTTAAGTGAACGCAATGGCAAAGCAGGTTGTGGGCTGTGGTACTGGTACTTGTTTGGGTATAGCAACAACAGGTACATTCAGAGCTGCAGATTTTTTTTTTTTTAACATTTTGCAGATAAGGAGGAAACATAGGTACAGAAAAACAAAGTAATTTGCCCAAGGTCCCTAAGTTGGTAAGCAGAGGAGCAGAGATTCGGATCCAGGCAGCCTGGTTCCAGAGCCATTATTCCTGACCACTATCTATATCACCGAGAAATGAACTGGGCTGAACGAGTGGCAGAGATAAGAAACCCAAGAGCACTTGTTTATTTTCAAAGGAACTTCTAGCGTGTTCTGCTTCGCCTCCTCCTCCTCCTCCTCCAACCTGTTCCAACTTTTCAGAGAAGACAGATGCTTAGCAGGGAGTGTGAGTAGCAAAGAAAAGCCTTATAAATTATTTTTTTTAATATAAGGATTAAAAACACAAATTTCTCATCACTCATCTTTCTGGAAACGATTACATTAAACACTTCTTTTTTTCTCTCTCAGCTCACAGGCATTTCAAGTGGTACTTGGAAAAGGGTCTATGGCTGTCTCTACTTTGACATTCATATATATTTTGGGAGCAACTCCCTGAAAGATCCCGACAGTTCAGGCCTTAAAAATAGTTTTGACAATTAAATTTTTAAAAAGCTATCTTAGAAATACTGACCAAAGAGCACCTTTGTGTTTAAAATTTGAAACCCACTATTGTTTTCAAATGATATCTCTCTCTTGTCTTTTTAATCTGTTTATATATTATGTTTTTAAAATTCATAGTCCCTATTATATTTAATTAAGACTCAGTGGGCATCCTGATGTCTGTCAAACCTTGGGAAGGCATCTTACTTATAAATTATTGTCTAATTTTCACTGGCTTGCTTTGTTGGCAATATATGGTGTCATTTTCCACTTCACTCTTAGAGATTCAGCCTTTCTACCACAGGGTGATTGTGTCACCTCTAGGGATAAAGGGAAAAAGAATGTTTAGGTCGGTGGGCATGTTCTTTTCCAACACCTTTAAGACACAACTCCTCCGTTTTGCTACGAAGAAGAATAAATTCTTCCTTGACAATGTCGGGTCTCAGTAACTCCTCAAATCAGCAAACACAGCCAGTTCCGATCTGTCGGCCATAGCAACTAAATTTCAGGCCTGCTGCATTGCACAAAGACACAGCACCTTTAAATGGGAGCATGGACCAGCCTTTTCAAATCCTGTAAGGGGAAAAAGAAATTTCAAGGACATGTTTGCCAAAAAAAAAAAAAAAAAAAGAAAGAAAGAAAGAAAAGAAAGAACGAAGACAGAGGAGAAAGGCTCTTGCTATTTGCATGTCAATCTGCAGAATTAGTTCTGAAATCCGATGTTTGGGGAACCCCTAATGGCTAAACTTACACAAGCAGAAGGAAAATAAAATGCCCTTATTAAATTTCCTAGGAACATGTTTAAAATTTCCCCTTGCTCCAGTCTCCATGTCTCAGACGTCGAGTCATTTTGCCTCCCTCATCTGTTTTCAACTCGGTTGCGTTACAACCAATCAGATATGAGGAAAATTAGATTTTAATGGAATATTTGATTTTCATTGCTTAATTGATTTAATTGCAAGTTTCTATTTCAGACTGGTAGAAATGCAAAGATTTTCCCTCAAATGTAGAAAAGCTCACATTTTTTTGTGTGTACTCAACAATGACAAACTTAGTAATTCAATGTTTGCCCAGATTCTAAAACTTTAGAGGAAGGAAATACTGGCTTCTTTCTGAATGGCTATTCTTCATCCTGGGTTTACATTTACATCTCTCTGTGTTGATTTTGATATTTGCATATGAGTTTTTGCACGGGGAACAATATATAAGTACCTGTAGACACTCATACTTTGTTTTCAGGGGGCATTTAATGCCACAAATATTTCTTTTTGCTGCTAGTAAGTGGAAGGACAGTCAAGCATGTTAGATAGTTCTGAACCCACCTCAGTGAGTCAGTGGGCCTACTGAGTTCTTTTAGCTCAACCTTGACAAGTGGATTCTAGTCTGTGTCAATTCCTGTGGTATTTGCTGGCCGCCTAGGACACTGGGGTAGGAAGAATCTCTGGGGAAACATACCAGTTTCGACAACCAATGGGGAGTGCAGCATGTGCTCCCCATCCCCTGGTCGTCATCCCTGTTTTTGGCCATTGACCACAGCCCGATGATCCGAGTCCTTGTCCATAGTGCTGGAACAGCACTGCGTCTCTCCATGCTTCCCTAGTTCCCGACACCCCTTATAATGCCACTTCTAACAGGATGCACATTTCTGTATTGGACCTGTAAGTTTTTATTTATTTTTTTAAATTATCAGTTGGGGAAAATTAAGAATTTTCTAATAATCTTGAGAGATTGTGTGTGTGTGTGTGTGTTCACAAACCACTGGCATGTGGACATTTAATTATAAGTGATCTATATTTAAATTTTCTATCAGGTATTTTGTACACTTGTCAGTCTCTTTATTTGGAATACAATTTTTCATACAAAAATCTTAACCTATTTTGTGCTAATTTTTTCATCATCATCATTATCATGATTGTCATCACGATGCCTGTTTTTTTTTTTTGTGATGACTTTCTCCTCTCCAAAAGTAGGAAGGAGAAGAGCTAAGCATGGACTTTGGAGAGGGAGACCTACGTTAGAATCCTGGCTCTCTGCTGTTTGTTAATTGAGGAACTTTGAGTGAGTTACTTTACTTCTCTGACATTTATTTTTCTCATCTGTGAAATGGGAATAGTAATAGAGCTCAGCTCACAAAGTTATGTGTGGGTTCAATGAGGCAACAGATTTAAAGTGCTTAGAAATGTGCCAGGCACAAAGGAAACATTTAATAAATGCTATCTGTACTTCTGAGTTCATAGTATGTAGCGGATGCTAGGCTGATAAGTTTACATGGTTTATTTATTTAGCCGAATCATACTCAACTGGAGCCGATTTTGCCACCCAGAGGATATGAGGCAGTGTCTAGAGACATTTTTGGTTGTCAAGATTTGGGAGTGCTGCTAGCATCTAGTGGATGGAGGCCAGAAATGCTGCTGAACATCATATAATACAGAGGACAGAAGCCCATGACAAAGAATAATCTCTCCTAAGATATTAACAGAGCTGACGCTGAAAATCCCTGATGTAATCCATGAAGCAAGAATTATTATTATGCTTAGTTTACAGAAGAGAGAGAGAGAGAGTCTGAAGTTTGGAGAAAGTATAACTTCTCATACTGTAGATTCAGAGAATCTAAGTACCATGCAACAGCCTTCTAGAGCACAAGGCTTTACTTTGTTTGTAAAATGAATGTATACAGATTCTCTACAAACCCCCAAAGTGGAAAGTCCTGAGTGCTTCCTAGAAGTGGAACAGGTAAGAAAATGGCTCAGGTTAGTCAGAACAGGTACTGTCCAGTGTACATGCAGTATCAGTTCTGGAAACTTCCATCTTACCAGGCCTGACACTTCTGATGTTGCTGGATCATGGGGAGGTTCAGGAGGCTAGACCAGGATGACTGGGCTGTTGGTAGCCACCCCCAAAGCTTCAGCAGACTTCGTCTGTCAATCGTCATAGAAGTATACTTTAATATTTTAACATCTGATTCTGCCAGCCCTGGGAAGCACTTCAAACATATAATTTCACAGCAATCGTTGCTTTAGATGAGGCCAAGTTAAAACTGTGAAGAATGATATTATCTAAAGAAAAGAGTATTAAATATCAGTACATTCAGTAGTAGATACAGCAAAAAACTTAAAGGTGTGACACGAGCGACTCATGAATGGGAAACACTTTTTCCTGGGTGACACTTGAGGATAGGAGGTACAGAGAGTTTCTCTATGTGCCCTAGGGTCTGGCACATAGTAGGTGCTGAGACAATGTGTGTTCAATGAAACTAAGCTCTAGCAGTATAGTGTAATTTGAATGGAAGTGATACCTATAATCCCAAATACATACAATTCCCTCCATTTTATGTATGAGTAAACTATTAGCAGTAATTGGGTGGTTTCAATTCTCAGCCTCTGTTGTAATATGGTCCCTCTCTACAGCCCAGCGAATCATCCATCCACTGTATCTTCCTGCAATGTGGATGGAGAATTAGGGGAATGTGTTCAGAGTTAAGTGGCTCCAAATTCATCCATCTCATTTTGACCTATGGTCAAATTCAGATGTCACTGATCTGTGATGGGCAGCATTCCTTGGGGTCTGCGTGAGGAGGCCATAGCCACTACTGGAGACTGGTTCCCAAACGATTTCTTTGTAAATATTTATCATAGAATTTGATTCTGTCTCTCTGAACAGTTAAGCAAATGGCAACCTAGTTTACAATCCTCATAACCATAATTTTAATTGTAACATTCACTGGATTAAAAAAAATAATCTTTTTGTTTTCAACCTTCCACATGTATTTTTTTTTCCTTGTTATATAAATTCTTGGCCAGTTGTAGTTCCACAGTCATTCAAGTCACAATGTCTGGAGGGAGAATGAAAAAATTTTTTTAAGGAGCCAATGGCATGGTATACTGAAAGGAGAGAAGCATTTTCTGTTCAAAATACAAGATCAGTCATGAGCATGTTTGCAGAAACAAGTTATGTTCAATGGGCAGGTGTTTTCGTGCTTCAAATTAATATTTGTCCTTTAAAATAACAGATGTTTAGTTGTATACGTGGGCAGTTGACACGAGTAGGCACACGGTTGACGTGCCAAGTGAAGGCTGAGAGGCAAGTGTGGCTCTCGTGGCCAAGGCAATCCCACCCCGTCCGCCTACCCCTTCCACTCTGTGTTGTTGATTTCTTGGCAGTTCAGATACACACTGTTGGACCTCGCTTCTCAAATGCATCGAAGCTACATTTCCTAGCACAATTGAACCTTCCTCAAAGAGCTGCCCCTACATCAGCAGCTTTGTCACTCAAGAGCTGGTGAGAAACATAGAAATCCAGAGCCCAATTAGTACATCCTGGATCTGAACCTTCATATTAATAAGACCGGAGGTGATTCTTGCTCACTGAGGTCTGTGAAGTGCTGATCCAGAGAACCCTGACCTCTGATCCCTTTCACGCCTCTTACCATGTTTTCTTATTTCTGTATTCTTTTCTAGTTTGCATATGTCACTTGAGGGCATTGTCTTACTTTTTTAGACCTATGTAGTGTGTAGATGAAATTGCTAAGCATAGTGGAACTTAGTCAACTCCTGAATTTGATGTGGATACTCAGATGGTACCCACCAGGAGAGCAGGCCAGCCAGAAAGGAAGGAGGGGCTCACGTGGTCAGCTCTGGATTTAGGCATGCCTACCCATCCCACTCTCCAGCTGGGGAGTCCAGGGCAAATTATTTAACACCTCTAAGCGTCAGTTTCTTTAACTGTACAATGCAGATCATAGTAACTATCTCATAGGTTTGTTTTCAGGATCAAATGAGATCAAACATATAAAGCAATTAGCATAGTGCTAATTGGCTCAGAGTGAGTTCTCTGTACATGTTACCTATTGTTACATTAATTATCATTTACGTCAGTAAATTCTATACATATTAGAATTCCCAAAAGAATCTCTGCCATTTTCACCACCATCACCACCATTTTTTCAGTTAACCTTGTGGTTCTCAAGTGGGGTTGACTCTGCTCTCCGAGGGAAATATGGCAATGTCTGGAGACATTTGATTATCATGAATTGTGGGATGGTGTCACTGGCATCTGATTGGGAGAAACCAGGGATGCTGCTAACCTGTCCTATAATGCATATGACAACCCCCACAACAAAGCATGATCGGAGCCCAAATATCAATCGTGCCAATGGTGAGAAACCCCATATTACCCACACAGGGACTGGGATCGTCAGAGTAACCATCGTTCGTGAGGATATAGGTAACTCAGTATATTCGTTCCCTCCAACATTAAACTTGGAATTTGTTGACTAGGAGCCAAATCATCTCCTTTGGAACAGAACCACACTGTGGAAAACCCAAAATGACCTGATTAACCTATTAAAGCTCATGAAGTAATAACAATTACACTGCACACATTTTATTCTTTAATATCAAAGACAGCGTGGTTCTTTGAAATGTAAAACATTGTGAGTGGAAGAATAGTGCCTGCAATTCCCCCAGGAGCACAAGGTCATGGTACAAATAACACTAGTTCCCCTACACATTTAATCCACATCAGGATATGCAGGGGACCACAAGTTTTGGAGAAAGAAGAGGCCAAAGAAGGCTGGACTTCTGCTTCCCAGGAGTGAGGTCAGATAATAGAGCTGCGGTCCACAGTTCAAAAGAGATGCTGGCAATGGTGTACAACAAGGGTCCTTCCAGCTGGTAGAAGCATCAAGCATGAAAGTCCTGGCTCCTGTTTCCTTAAAAATCAGAGATGCTGCGAGAGAAAGGATGCGTTTCCCAGGTAGACAGCAGACACCAAGGTGAGGAGGCGAGGAGTGGGCTTTAATCCTACTGTGAACAGATTAAGCAGACACCAATTTACACCTCATTGTTAAGAGTAACTTTTTTCCACAAGTGAGACCGCATTTCTATCTTTTGTAATTAAGCTAAAGGAATTGTTTTAACGACATTCCCCCCAGCACGAATCATGAAATATTTTATGTTAAGTGGGATCAAATGCTAAAATATATACATGAGAACCATAAAAAATAGTAATAAAATTTTTAAAATATTAAAAAAAACATATGTTCCGGAGTCCCAGTACCATCTTCAGCTACAAGATCTGCTGGGCTGGATAATAGCTCTGCCTAGGGGTGTTTCGGTTTTGGAAAAGGCCAGGAATGACTAACTGAAGCAGTTACAGAGAGGGTGGGCGAGGTGGGGGGCTTGCTATTCGAAAGGGCCGGATGTTGCCAACTGCTCTGATAGCGGGGGTCATGGCAATGAGCTAGCAAGTGCTCCCAGACTGTCAGGGGGCACCCTCCATCAGCGGGGACATGAGGTTGCAGCAGCATCCAAGCATACACCTCCTGCATACTTGGCTTTTTGGCAATTTTCATTTTTAGCATAATTGAACCTAGAGAGCTCTAAGAGACCAACATCTTTTATTCCCCACACAGGAGCGTCGAGTTGGGCAAAGAGGCATTTTTTTCCCCCTAACAATAGAGTTTGCATGGCCGCTCTGAACAATACAATTACTGAGCCAGATAATAAATAATTGCAGAGCAACAAGGAAAATGACGTGTGGACAAGGAGGAAAATGGATGGTTTCAGATGAGGTCTGCACAAAGACCGAGTCAGTGCGGTGAAGTTAAGTCATCCCAGGTCGCGTCTGTTTGGCACTAGTGGAGGTAAATTATTGGCTGCACACCTGTGCGACATGCTGGAGGCCACACCTCCAGCCCAGGCTGTGCCTTTGTTAAGATGGACTTTTTCCCACAAAGTGAAGTATTCACATGAAAGCCTGTGACTGGTGCTTAGCCAGCTTTGTGATCAGTCAAATCAAGTGCTAGCTTTTTAAGAAAATGATGTCAAACTTTGGAATATACGTGTTTATGGAGCAGAGATGCCAATGCATCAGGCCCCGGACTCATGTCTACATCTGTGACCGTGTTCCTCAGTGTGCATCCTCAACCTCGGTATTGATGTGAAAAGACACAGCCTTAGATGTAGTCCTCTTTGTCTGCTTTTCCTGAAAAAGGTACAAGCATATCACGAACTTTGTCTTCCAAAAACCACCACCAGATGTACCCTTTGGGGTGCATCTTCCTCCCTGTACCACTTGCTTTTTTGATTCAAGCAGGCTTGGAGGGTCTCCTTTCCTTCTTTTGGGTTCCTTCTTGAGCTTTCCAGGGTGGCCGTGATCATGCAGAGTCACCTCTCTTTGCTTTTGATTGCACTTCTCACTACCTGCTGAAGAGATTCCCAGATAAAATACTTTCCAAAGAACCTTCTTGACTATCTCTTTTCCTCGACCACAAGGCTACTTCTGTACTCTGTCAACAGATGTCCCATAAATCTTCGTAGGTTGCATCAATGGCGTGCCCTTACAGACTCGCTTCACTCTCGGCATTATTATTAAACGTAGAAACCAGTCTGTAGCTTCCAGGCACCATAACCCAACAGGACTCCTCTTTTAACTTAGCAAATACTTACTAAGCCTGTCCTATATACCATGCATGGGTCTAGGTGCTGGGAAACTCAAGAGTAAACCACAAAGGTGACTCCCTGCACTCTTGGAGCTTACATTCTGGTAAAGGATCAAAGGATGACCAAAATAAGCAAACTAAGTAGAAGTGGTATGTGCATTGGAGAAAACATAGAAAGGACAGTGGAGAATTTTTAAATATAGTGATCAGAGTCGGCATCACTAAAAAAAAAAAAATGAGGTGAAAGAGTAACCCACATTCACAAGGAAGAAAATTCTAGGCAAAGGCTTATGTAGCTGAAAGGAAGAAAATAAGGGAGAAATTAGTAGGATCTGAGACCTGATAAATTGGGGAGAGAACAGAGCATGTCAAATCTTTACAGCACTGGAAAGACTAGCTTTACTTCTGGGTGTGAGAAGAAACTCTTGGAGGGTTTTAAGCAAAGAAATGAGATTATCTAGTTTATATTATAAAAAGAATCATTCTGATTGCAGAATTGAAAATAATGGGGGGGGCATTGCTTATCTATTGCTAGATAACAAGCTATGCCAAAACTTGGTGGCTTGGAATAAGAATAATGTGATATTTCTCAAATTATAACTGGCTGGGCAGTTCTTCTGCTGGACTTGCCTGTACTCACACAGTTACACCCAGCTCCCTTGTCAGTGGGGGCCGGACTCCAGGAGATGGTCCAGCCTCTCTCTCTCCATATGGTCTTTCAACCCCCAGGAAGCCAAACAAGACTTTCTTTTATGGAGGTGGCACCCTTCCAACAGAGGAAGCCCCCGTTCACAAGTGCTTATCATGCCCTTTACTCGTGTGACATTTGGCGATGTCCCATTGGCCAAAGCAAGTCACAAGGGCAATCCCAGAGGCAGTACGGAGAGGATCACATTAGATAGGATACTTGATGTTCTTAGTGTAGAGGCAAAAAGTGGGAATCAGAGCGATCAGGAAGCTCCACAGTAATCCAGAAAAAAAGCGATGATGCCGTGCACCAGAGTGATGATGATGGAAGTTTTAAGAAGTGCCTATATTCTGAATATCATCTGAAGGATGACCTGATTTTTATTCTCCAAAGTTACTAGGATAAGGCCATGAAGTTTCCAGGAATTGGCGATGTTCTTATTATGCATGAGGTGATATCACAATAAAGCAGATGAGGTCAGGGACAGATTTCTTTTATTGCCAGTGATTATTCAATATGTTTTCTGAACAACTGAAACCTTAATAATTCACTTAGTGCTGTGACTGCACACGGCACCCTGTCAATATCATTGTCAGCTAATATTTATTGAGCTTCCTCTGAGTATATGGTATTGCATTCACAGCAACGGAGGTGAGCTGCATTAATTCCTTCAGGCGGTGTAGGATTATTGAGTGGTTTATTGCCTCACTCTATTAATTGGTGCCCCAGCAGCCTCAAGGAAAGCATTCAGCTTTCAGCATATAATTCCTTATTCTCCTGGAAGAATTATCTTAGGTAGACTCTGACTGCGTAGGGAAAGGATATGGTCCTTTGTCTTTATGAGTATGCGACTGCTTTTTATGAATCTTTATCAGAAACTGGGAGCTATTAGTCCCATTTGGCGGATGGAGAAGTGAAGGCAAATAGTGGGTAAGTGGTTCCGCCAAAGCCACATACTGAGATGGTGGCAGATCTGGAATTAAAATACAGTCACATTTTCTGTTGCACTACACTGCCTCTCAGTGGTGCATGTCATTCCCATTTCTCTCTCACACTAATATGGAGCCATGAAAACTCTGCCTAAAAAAAAAAATTTAACTGGTATCTGTGCTCTTTAAGAGAGTGTATGATACACTGTTCTTTCATACTGCATAGCCTAATCACTGGAAAACCAGTGTATGTGAGTGAGTGAGTGAGTGTGTGTGTGAGTGTGTGAGTTTTAAGTCCCTTATTACAAGGGATTTATCAGCTGTTAAAATCACCGCTTTTTTTGTGTTAAATTCTCATCAGAAAGATGTTGCTGCTTTCAGACTGCATCTAGAGATTTAGATGACAGCACATGAAATAAACTATTTAATTGAGAGCCCTACTTTCATTTTATTGTGGAGACAGTTATTCAATGGTGATCGTTTTGACTGATCATTCTTTTTGAGAGAGTTCTACCCTTTCTTTTTTTCCCCCTTTTAATGAAAGAGTTAAATTTGGAGCCGAGAAAGACTGAGTTGTGGGGGCAGATTAAATGCAGAATTTATTTGTAAAGTGGCACCATTAAATGTCATATACTCTGAGATGCACTTGAGTGTGCACCCTTCAGAATGCCTGTCTGTTGTAATTCCATCGCATTACATATTTTAGTGCATATCTCTCCCTAGCAGCTTCCAGAGCTTTTCAGATATTCAGCATCAGAAATTGCACTGTTTTATCCTGGATTTTACAAATAGCAACCAGATTATTGTAAAACAGAACTATCTGATAAGTAAGGTTGTGAATTGCTTTTGTGATCGTCATGGGCAAGAGTATTGAAGCAACGGGCACACAGTGCATGCAGGACTCTGGTTACTGTAGAAATAAACCCTGTAGCAGTGAATGCTTTTTTCCGATGAATACGTTCAAGGCTGCGATCATTGTGCAACTTCTGGTCGGATGCTTTCAAATGTTCCGTATTGTAAAACGTCAGTAACAAGGACCAAACAGTCCACCAACGCCTGCATTCGACTCAATGGAGAGAGACGTAAATTCTTAGCGTTTCATTGAAGCCAACTCTGTTCAGTCCACTATGGAAAGCAGACATTTGAGATTCCCTCTTGATTTGCTTTCCATTTTTACTTTACAATTAGGTGGTTGCTGTTTTGGTTTTCACTTGAGGGGGTGTTCAAATCACTATGCAAAACAGACCAAACCAACTTCTGTTCAGCAGACAAAAAAACAAAATGCCAGAACATGGTAATTAATGTAAGTAATTTTATATGCAAAATAATTTGTTTTAATTGGCTAAATAAGATCTGATGTAATTATAATATTCAATAAACTAATTTCAGACAACTATTTATATCACCAACCTTTAATTATACGCTCATTGCAATTTTGGAAATAGAGAGAAAAATGGGCCTGCATTATCTCGTCTTTAAAAGTAAGAAGCCTACTTTAAGGGTTTTATTGAAAGTTCAGAGGTTATGTCCTTTTTTAATTTTAGAGAATTTTTTTCTTTTCAAACCCCAGTAATTTATAAACAATTCAAATAGCTCAAATCTCCAGTGAATTCACACAGAACTACTACATAAGTAAAAAATCTTTCCTACAAAATCTCCTTTTGCCCAACAGTATTCTCTCCCATGATATTTCTAAGGAAAAACAAACCTCCCAGAATAGATAAGTATATAATTGGGCCTGAAATGACCACACAAAGACCCTATGGAATTGAGAAAACTTCTCTCTGAGGACTAGCTGCCCACGAGTCAACATAAACTGACTTCCAAATAATCTATAAATAATTGGAGAAAATAATATTTTCCCAGAGGGCAGTTGTTAATTCTTCCTACTGTGAAAAAAAATCTCAATTTTTTGAAATGAGTTATTTTTACACAAATATGAACACTGGTTGACTTTGAGTATGTGCATATATATATATATATATATATACATATATATATTTATGTGTGTGTATGTATATATTACATATTACATATATAATGTATATTACATATTACATATATAATATATATTCAGTATTTTATACACACACACACACACACACACACACACACACACACACACACACATACATACTGAAGTAAATAAGTGGCCTTTCATACTACCCAAGAGATGAAAAAGTTAAAAAAAATTTTATTCATTTTACCACTCTTCTAGCAGTATTCTAACAGCAGCATTCTAAAGGTTAGGGACTATATTATAAGCTCTTTGACATAATTTCTGAATGGTAGAATTTTATACTTGTCAGTATCTTCTATCTGAACACACACACACACACACACACACACACACACGCACACATTATGTACAAGAGAGTACTCAAATGAAAAGCAATATCTATTCTATAAAGAAAAAGTAAAGACCCTTCATTCCTACAAACTTCAAACCTATATGATAAACTAAGAGTGACTTAGAGATATTAGAAGAATAACAGTTCACTAACACTATGAGCTATTCAAAGGCAGGACAAGAGTAATTTGGAAAATATTATATCATAAAATGTTGCAGGCAAAGGGTGCTTTGAAACTAGAGAATTAGCATTTGCCATGAGCTACTATACTCTAGAAAGGATTCTTTGAGGATGAGAAAAATTTATATTGAACAAATATAAGTTTGTTCATGCGTTTAACGAAACAAATTCCATGGGAAATAACGCGTGGAGGTAGCAGAGTACAAAACGTATGTGGATGTATGTAAACCAGTTGAGTGGGAATTTTAAAGAATTGCTAGAAATTGATAAGTTTGGGCAGAATTGGGGGGACTCCATTCACTCATTCATCAAACACGCGCACACGCACATATACACGCACACACACACATAGTATATTAGGCACTGCTCTAGGTATCTGAAATACAACAGTGAACAACAGCGTGGCCTGACTTCATAAAGTTTATGCCAATGTCTAAAGACTGATACAAAATAGTAAGTGTTCGATATCATTGATCATCCTACGTAGGGCACACAGGGCATTTTTCTTCTATTTCTTTCACTTGTGCACATAAATATGTATATTTGTGTGTATATATATGTATATAAATATATATGTATATGTTTGTGTGTATATATAATATAATAAAACATGAATTCATCTTGAAAATTCAATAACATTAACACCGTATACACACAAAAAACATGATATTGGTTGACAGAGTATTTTATGCTATTCTAGGTTGTTTTAGTATTGTATAGACCTAGCCAGATGGAAAATAAATGAGAAAATAATTATTGCATTTATTTTAAAAGAAAAATTTAAAGGTGACTGAATACCATGGGTATTTGGTTATTTCTGCCTTTTTGTGTAACCTTAGATGGATGACTTTCAGGTAATAACCTCCCCTTTTCCATGCATGGAATGGGTGGCCCAAGGGGCCCACTTTTAAGCAGAATATAAATGTCGTGTATGAGGAACCAAATAAAATCGATGAGTATCACTTTTGTACAGCTTTTTTTTTTTGCAGAGACCATCATTTGTTTCTATCCATATGCCTCATTCACATGTAATGTTTTCTTTTACATTATTTTTGTGTCATTATGATGGCTTTCATCGAAAGGATGATGAAAGCATTCTCTCAAAAATCAGTGTCACTGAATTTAAATATAGTTAAAAACTTCAATTCCCCAGAGCACAGATGAAGGAGTCAACAAACATTTACTGTGTAAGCAGGCTACTTTATATAAAGATTTATGGAAGATATGAAAGATGCAGAGATGTTTTAAACATGAGTATTGCTCTCATTTAGTCTGTAATAGAATTGGAAGAATAGGGCACAAACCTGAAAACCCAAATAATAGTAAACCAGTATGGTATCAGCTAAGTTGTAAATGAACAGAGTTGAAAAATATAACTAGATGGTAGAAAGATAAGGGTTCATTCACATCCTGGCTCTGCCGGTTTCTCTTGTGTGGCATTGGGTCAATTAATTTTGCTAAACCTGTTTCAGCTTCTGTAAAATGGTTCTATTAGCAGCCATTTGATGGGTTGTCATAAAGTTTAGAAGTGAGGAGCAATGAAAAATCCCTGTCATTTAATAAGCACTTGTATTCTTGCCAACTACTCTTTACCGTGTAGGTGCTAGCTGTATCCTGTTGTACTAATCACTTTACATCTATTAGCTAAGTAAATCGTCATAACAGTATTTTTCAGATGAAAAGAGTTCGATTGAAAGAAGAACGGGATTTGACCGATATCCCAAATTGAGGAAGCGGATTTCAGGGTCAGGATCTAGAACCAGGAAGAATTCTAAACTAAGCTCCTAATTATTAGACACGTCACCTTTCCTGGGGCGCTCGAGTGGCGACTACGATGAAAAGAATTTCATTGCTATAAATGTAGGAAGGTCAAGAAAGTCTTCATGGAGGATATAGAACTTGTCCTGGTCTCAGATAAAGAGACAGGAGTTAAAAATGTGACGAAGAAGAAAAGGACATTCTGGAAAGAGTACGGAATGTGCACGAAGCTTGGGAAGGGATGCATAGGTGTGAATCGGTCTGGGGGAGCAGCGAGCTCCTGTGAGGAGGTGAAAGAATGAATGTTTACACGGACAAGTTAGTGATCAAATATGGGGCACAGAAATCTTCATTTTGTTCTGCAAAGAACTGTGACTATTTGATGATTTTTTTTCCCCATAAAAACTCCTTATTTAGAATAAGAAAAGAAATCACAAATTACGGATTTTAAAAGTCTGGCAATAACCACAAATATTATAATGATCAGAAAAATAGCATGATCTTTTATTATACTTTTTAAATTGTTTTTCCTACATTTTTTTTTTCCTGCACAGTCTGTATTTCTTCAGATGATAATGACGTCTTACTATCATTCTTTGGACTTTTGTTGATTTTTAAGCCGATTCATAAGATAATGAAATAAAAACAGACTTTCAATTGACCAATCAATAACTATTGGGAATAGGTGTCATTCAGAGTGGCATTTTAAGAAGGTTATTCTGGCTTGTGAAGGATGAATTGGAGAAGAAAAGAAAACCTCTTTAAAAAGGTTGTTTTCAATAGCTGTGTCATGACAGTTGGGAGAAGTGTCACAACTAACAAGGCACTAATAGTAAAGTATTGGTTTGCCAAAGATTAGCTGCTTTATCCATTACAGCAGATTCAAGGTCGTTCCTAGAATAATGTCACTCTCCTTCACTTAGACTCCAGGTGCTTTCTCGATAAGGGGAAAGTGGTGGTTACAATTTGGGATACATTTGGTAAGACCCTGGGAAAGCCCCCGGAGGCGTGGGAGCTGCATTTTGCCACTCTTCCTGTGTTTTAGGACAGACAAGAACAGCATGGAGAAGTGCCACGTTAAAGGATTATGGCAATAGCCCAGGCAAAAGTGCTCGGATCGAGAAGGTTTTAGGAGTCTAGAAATAAAACTATAACTTTAAGAGTCATGGGGAGGGGAGTGGTATTTGGTAGTTACTGATAATTGGATAAGAGAAAAAGGAAAGAAAGGAGCCCCGAATGACCCTAAGATTTATAAACTTTACATAGGTGAGGGAACTGGGAGAGACAGTTTGCCTTAAGGGAGATAAAATATTGTCTATTTGAGCTATTTACAAAAATCTGTTGGGCAGATTTCATAATAATAATAATAGGAATTGACATTTATAAAGCACTTGCTATGTGCTAATAAAGGAACTCACAACAGCACATGAATTAGTTTTACCCTAATGAACTCCCCCGCCCCCGTAACACAGGTAATATTATACCCATTTTAAGATGAGGAAACGGCCACAAAGAGGCAAAAACCTTGGCCAAGTTCACTCACCAAGTGAGGGGTAGAGCTGGGATTGAATCCCAGGCAGCCTGGTTCCCCAAACTGAGCACTTAGTCACCACATACTACTTAGTAGAAGGACATGAGCATAAAGCTTTCCCACGGAGAAATAAGTCTTGCACAAGTCATATGCTAGGAAGAAATGATTATCATGATTTTGGCCATCTTTGGCAGATAGCCCTCTCCCTCATAAGATATATTAAGAATAAATAATTTACATCAAACTACAAATAATGCCCGCTCGGGGTACCCATCTCCTTACTAAGGTAAAAAAAAGGAACAACCCCGATAGCCACTTATAGCTTTAAAAAAAATCTCTTTAAGTTGCTTTGATTTCTTTCTATCTTGCCTTGACTATATTTTTTTGATCCTCTTCAGACCCCTCCCCTGCTTTTATTGCGTCTAAATAGTTGTAATCTTGGAACGGGGTCTTTATTTTTATTGGCAGAACATTCCCAGTCTACTTGCTCCCATATATAAATTTAATTTTAACTCTAGAACCGGTATCAATAATGTCACTTAAAGGAGGCTGCTTCCAGTAGACGCTGGGAGACCTCTGAAGAGAACCCTGGATTCACTGGGGTTTACCGGGGCACCCTTCCCGAGGTCTCCGCCTTTCCCCTCCACGTCTGAGCACTCTGTTCCCTGCCAGCTGCCTTCTGTTCAGCCCCTGTGTGTTCTCCATCGCCCCCTGCTCTGCCTTCATGATAACTGGGGTTTCAGCTTGATCACACTGAGGGTTTGGGGTGGGGGTTATGACTCCTTTATTTGGGTCCAAGCTTAAAACATAGTCCCTTGTGGCCAAACCACAAAAATTATTATGACACTTTGGAGTTGAGCAAGATCAAGCAGTCTCTCTTTGGATACAGCAAGGTGGCCAGGATAGAATGTTTCTTATTCCACACTGAGCGAATCACACAGAAACCCCCAAAATGCCCAGGGTCCATGCTGAATTGTTGAGAGACACTGTAGCTGAAGTGAAACAACTGAGCGGTACTTTTTAGTTTTGTTGTTTTTTATTTAATGATATATTTTCTAAGGAGGACACATGTCATTTATCTTTCATTATCAGAATTGCTTCATTTCGAAAACACTGTCCATCAAGAGCCTGGGGGCTCCTCATCCCGCTGGCTCACTACTGCGTGACCTCGGGTCACCACGGACAGCAAGCACTTATTCTCACCAGCACCTTAACTTATCCCAAATGCTTAACCTCGGAATCAGCAATTTACATCCTTATAAAAGAGGCCACTTAGGGAATTTAACTGTGTAATCCTAGCCCCCACGTGGCAGGAGATGAGCAGAAATGGAACAAAGCTGGTGGAACACCATTTGAAAGCATTTGAATTAGAAAATCATTTCTTTTCAACTTCGTTTTAAAAATGGAACCTACTATAAAATGGTACAGGAAGGCAGAAGGATGCAGGAAAAGTCTGTAGAAATAGTGACTCGAAAACTCTGTTCCAGGATTCAAGAATGCAAGCCTGTTGTCACATTTGGAGGGAAACCAGGAAGAATGTGGGCTTTCACTTTTTTTAATGCCTCCTGTCCAACACCTTTCCTGCAAACACCTTGCTCTCCCTTTTATTTTGCCTTTATTAATAAAACTAATGGAGAGAAACCACCTTTCAAACTTTAACCAGGAAACCCAGGTTTTGCAAGTGCTAATATTTTGGTGTGGGCTTTTTCTTTTAAAGACAATTATCAAGGCGAAGCACTTGTTTCTTCTTTTGTTTACCCGTGGCAGTTTGTCAGCAGTTATGATAAGTAGAGTTCCATCTGCCAGTAAAACTCCGTTGCAAATTGCCGTAGAAATTAGCAGCTTTCATTTTTTTTTTTTTGCCTACATAAATAAATATGCGAAATAAATTGCACTTAAATGCATCCCCCCAAATCACAGGTACAACCGCATAGTTTAGATGCCAATCAGACAAAACCAGGGACACATGGCGATTATCTCAGTTTTCAAACCTGGAAGATGCACGAATGTGTTTCTAAATGAGAGAGGCAGTGTGTATCTGCTCGCCGAGGTAAAAACAGAAGCTGCCAGACACTGCACTGTGGCTTTATTCTCAGAATCCTTTGCCTGAAACCCTCTCTGTCTTTTCCCTGCGTTCCCTTCTCTCTCTCTCTCTCTCTCTCTCTCTCTCTCTCTCTCTCTCTCTCTCTCTCTCTCTCTCTCTCCTCCCCCCCTTTCTTTCCCTCTCTTTCTCTCTCTCCATCTCCTTGCTGTCTCTCCCTCACTCATTGTTCTCTCTCTCCTCCTGCCTTTGATGCACATACGTTGTCACATTCCATTGACTCGCTCCTCTTCTCTGTTCTTACACTCAAGCCTAGCGGTGCTTTCGCCAGGCAGCGGCAGCCTCTCCTGCGAGTTTTAGTCATGTGTGCAGCTCAGTTTGATCGAGCGTTCCTTTTCTGCCTTTTCACTCTTACAAAAGATTAAAAGGTGGCGTCACATTGCTCCCCTGCTCCCCTGTTCCTTCCCGCAGGAGGGACCTAAAAGGGACAACAAAAACTAATCACTTTCAATAAGCATTTTCTTGCTGGGGAAAAGAAAAAAAAAAAAGAGAGAGGGGAGGAAAAAAAGGCGGAGGTGGGGGGTGGATTTAGTGGTGTAATTTGAGACCAGTGGTGAGGATTGGGGCGAGCTAGAGATGCTGCACGCTGCTAACAAGGGAAGGAAGCCTTCAGCTGAGACAGGTAAGAGCGTTTGACTGAGTGGCTTAGTTAAATCTCTGTTTTCACCGTTTTGTAATTGAGAAAGGCATCCGCAGCAGAAGCCGATTTTTCAGTCGGCTTCCTTTTGTTTAACATAGAAAGTACCTGTATTAATTTTGACGAATTAGAGCATGCAGCAAATTCAATTGAAAATAGATTTGTATAGTAAATGCATTTATACCGAACGATTTCGCCTCCGTTTTATTTAAGGGGAGAGATGAGAAAGATGATTTTGATCAGAACAGCACTTTGCATTACGTTAAATTCTAAACAGCTCACGGGGAAATAAAATAAAGAATCCGATTGATCCTGTTTTTGAACTCCGGGACTTAAACCCTGGGAGAGGCTGGCATTTGAAATTTTTCTTCTAACTGAACTTCTGATGCGCTATAATAATTTTTCACTGGAGGTTTAAGCAAGGGTAGAGTTTATTTAAGTCTAGCTGCTGGGGTGTGTTTGGTTTGGATCTTGTGGATGAAATGCTGCTTCTGTCTCCTTAACCTGTGTCAGGTTGATGTTTCATAGATGAAGATTGCGTGTCGTCCCAAATGAAATGTAAAGTTAAAACATCACGTTAGGACATGTTTTAGTAAAGGATCCAGTAAATAATTAGGATAACTGGATTATCCGCGTGAAATGGGAGTTAACTCTGGAGGTGCTGCTTGATGAGCGTTTTTGGGTTTTAAGCGGGTCAGTAATGAAGGGGATGATTATCAGTCTCGAGTCAGAACTTTGCCTTAGGTCTCTAAATACAGAATGCATGTGGACTTCCACGGTAGGTGGCTTTTAGGAATTGTCCCTTTTGTGCGCTGTGAATGAGAGTTGTGGATTATTTCTGATGGCATTTCTCCTTTAAAGAGCTTTGGGATGAAGCGTAAAAGGCTCACATCTATTTTAACACTGAGCAAACACAAAATGCATTGCACTACAGTCTCCTAGCCCCTGATTTCTGTTGCTGCTGCTGCTGTTGTTTTAAAGTTTGGATGATTTGTTTTTAAGCTCAGTCTTCAGTGATTTCGTGCTGCTAAAATGTATTGCTGACACGAATGAACTACGATTTGAGAATGCAAAAAGAAAAAGAAAAAGAAAAAGAAAAAAAATCCAATTAGCCAGAGTTTTTACTGAAGGATATCAGAAATCCTGATTCTGTCCAGATTTTCATCTAGGATGTTACCTAAAATGTTAGGATTAATTTTAGATGATTATTTTTTTGGACGTGAACAATCTGAATATTAAAAGTACACAATTCTGTGAAAAGAATGCCTCTCCGGAATGAAAGAGGGAAAGGTGTCTTTAATGCCTCCAGGAGGTTGGGTCCTGGAAGAAATGGCTACACTGTGGCGTTGTCGAGCTCAGCAGCCCTGAATGACAGGATACTTTGTATATGCGTTTGGTGATAAGATTTTTTTTTTTTTCTCCTCGAGTTTCCAAACTGGACTTGCTCCTCACATACCGTGCTCTGGCATGTCTCGTGTTTGCCAGGTCATCTAAATGGCATGTTGTGGCCACAGCCCGCGAATCCAATTTTTCGAGGACATCAGGAGCTGCTGCTGAATTTGGGGGAGTGGAGACCAAACAGGCTATGGGTCTCATCATGCTTCATCATCGAGAGATAATGTCCAGTGGAAGTTCCTGTATGGGAAGCCTCCTCATATAGGCGTGGGGACACTTAATTTTTCCATCATGGTTTCAAGAGCAGAGAAAGATATGGACCAGGGAAAAAGAAACTGCTGTAGACTGTTCAATGTCATCATGCTGGTGACAGCCTAGTGAGTTTTTTAAATCACAGCACATAACGTTTTAATTTTTTCGACTTATGAAACTTTGCAGACTCTGGAAGTCGTACTTTACAGATTCGATCCGTGTTTTTACATCGCTTTCTTGCATAAAATCTTTTCTCTGACTCTCACTATAACTATAAGAGTTATAGTTATATTGAGTGGTGTTATGTTGCCGTTGATAAGGATGATGATTTCTTAAATAAGTGACAAGTACTGAGAAGATGGGCCAGGAGAAATATGTTGTCTGCATCATATATACATTTTGATTTTAGTTACGAAAGTGACTTCTTCCAGGTGAGGCGATGATATATTTGAAGTTGCAGCTTGGCTGTTTATTATCATGGAATCACTGTCCTTCTAGGGAACTAGAACTCAAGGAGGCAGAGATAATTCCGTGGTAAACTGCGTGGCAGTTCAGTGTGCACTTTTTAGGCAGATGGTAACCCAAACTGGCTTTACTCAAACTCTCTGATTCATATAAATAGCATTTTTCTGACTTTTCCAGTAGATGTTGCTGAAGAGCAAAGAAAAGATTATTATTTTTCTCACAGGAGACAAGAAATGCAGTAGACTTATACAAGCCAACGAAAAAGATCCTTTTCCCCAAACTCTGCTGACAGCATTTTGCATAATTTGCTAATTAATGAATTATATTGAATCATTACCTTTTATGATGTTCTATAGAAAGCTATTAAAATGAGTTGGATTTTTTAAATTATGAAATTGTTCTCCTTAGTCCCTATATATAATGTCTGTTTGCTGTTTTCCATTAAAAAAAATCAAGTTAACTGCACATTACTATTCAGAACATTTCATCCCTGAATGCTAAAACCCTTTAACATGCAAATATGATGTCAGAGGAAGAACTGAAATAGAATACCCTGAGAAGAGTAATGATCAAACACATTATAAAAATATGCACCAGTTGCCAACATGTAATGAAATATTAAGAAATTAAAAGCATGCAACCTCTAAAGTAATAGAATTTCATTGCTCTGAGACTGTTTTCCCACTGAATATTAAGTGCTTAATAGATCTATCCGTACAAAAAAACAATCAGAAACCTACATGGTTTGTCGGTGAAGTTCTTTCATTATATGATTTTGAAAAATTAGCCCAATAGGATTTTCTTCAGACTAGGAAATGTAATTAACATTGGATATTAAGTGCCAGATTTCCAAAGCAAGAGCCACAAGGCTTGATGGAGAGAGGAATGCAGAGAGAGCAGGCTTCAGCGCTGGGAGCTGAGGAGGGGACCCACGCTGAAACTACTGTGCTGGTGATCACTCTGATAAAATGACAAAGCCGTCCCAGAGGAGCCCAGGATTTTACTATCCAGACACAAACTGATGCAATTTCAGGCAACCGATGACCTCTATCTACGGGATTATTTATTTTTGGAAATGATCAATTAATCAATCTCAGTTGTGAAAGAGAAGGGAAATATAGATATATACATATTTTTTTTCCAGTACAAGGGGGCCTGGGTTATTACAAAAGCACTCACGGACAGGACAAGGTTACAGCCTCTGAAGGGGAGCTTTCGGTTTTTCTTACCTTAAACAGCCCAGGCTCTTTTCTAGTGGGTTTTTCTTTTGCATGGAAGTCCTTCTTTGTCAGTTTTTGTTCCTGAGGTGTGAAATGCTCTATAGGATGTTTTGATTTAACACCCATTCATTTCTCTTTTCTGGGAGAAAAAAAAAAAAGCTTATATTTGGAAGGCTTGAGTGTCAGCTACTCCTATTTCGTAATTAACACTATAAGTCCGCTGGGGGTAAGGATGTTCCAATTTTTTTTTTTTATTTAATTCAAATATATTTTTTGTGTTGGACTCATAGTAGCTATATATTTTTTTCTGTCTTTAAATAAGAAAAGCTTTGTAATTTGGGGGGTGGGGTGTTTTCTTTTTTATGATTTGTGCACTGCTCACTTAGGGGGTTCTCTTTTTTATTATAGCTGTCGAGCACTGACTATACCCAAAGCACTCTGAGTTAAATGGGACAAATGGTTCCTGTAACAACAACAAAAATATCTGTCCTCTCACTGAGAACCTTAGGAAGACAGAAAATGTAAGCCGTTCCTGGAAAATTGCCCAGTGGGTTAAAATGTCCCAGGTGTTAACTCCTTCCTTACAAGGACGAAAGAGGAAAGGTCACTGCAGGCTGAGGGGATCCTGAGGATGGCAGCCTTTGAATTAGGTGAAAGGTGAAAACACAACAGGAGGCTGACAAGCAAAAACCCAGGAATTATGTGGGAAGTTAATACCAGAAAGAACGATTAATGCCAGTATGACAAAGGGCCTTGAATGTCACGTCAAGGTATTTAACAACCACTGGAAGGATGGGATCCTGCAGCTCTGAGGGGAGGCCCCTTGGTATGGGAATGGGGAAGGAGTGGAACAGTGGGTCTGTCTCATGTCCCCCACCACCTGAGAGATGCTGAAATGCCTATCAAGGGGCCATCTGCTCTCCTATTTAATTGTGGCCTTAAGGAGCTGTCGTGACTACTGGGATATTGCTTTCCCTTTCAGGGCTGCTGTTAAAGAAACAGCGAGAACCCCTAGTGCAGAGGCTGGAAGCCAGGGAATTATCCACTGCCTTAACCTAGACATGGGAAGTAAGGTTGAGAAACACCGTCCAGAGGAGGGAGAATGGCTGTGAAAAACGCCTTCCTATTATAATTACTGCAATTTCTTGTACGTACTGTAGATGTCATGGCCTCATTAGGCAGAGATTTTATGTATATGCATTTGTTTTTATAAGAAAAACTTTCACCATCCGTCAGAGGTGAGACCTGTAGCTCACAAGGTGTGGTATTTTCTTCATACTGTTTGGATATGATCCATTAGTGTTATGTTCAGCTCCCATGTCCTGACATTGATTAGGATGGTTTTTTTTTTTTCGATCTTTAAAGAGTTTTCATATCTCTGAAAAGGTGTATCCTTGATTTATCAGAATTAGTTGCCTCCCTGAATTGCTTGTGTGTCGGTTACTTTGTATCAACCTTGACTAACTTACCTTGAACTCTTAGCTGCATAGTGTATTTGGCTGTTGAGCTCAGCTGTGGAGACTTCTGTAACCATATAATGGAAGTTTATATATCAGCGTATAAAATGTTTTCCTGCATTCAGTAGATTTTATAATGTGAAGGAGCAAAAATAATTATTAGCACAATTAAGTAAGTGGAGTGCCACCTCTTTCCTCAGAAGCTGATTTCACCAGCCTATTCGGGCGGACAGGGTCACCAGCCGCCACTGGAAGCCAAGCTGTAGATGAGTGTCTTGCCTTGTCCTCCAACCACTTTAATCTGATTTGTTCCATTTACTTTTTCCAAGCTTTTCATCTGCCCACCATTTTAATACCATCAGAGATGGGGGGCTGCCCATGACATTCACACTTGACATTATCAAACACAAAAGGCATCACTCATGCACTTGACTGCATTACAATGCAAGGGAAAAAAATAGATTCCCAAAGGCTTAGAAATTATTGTTTCGTACCTTGAATGTAGGTGGATTTTTTTTTTTGTTTCCTCCAGCCTGCCTTATTTGACTGATTTGCTTCTGTGTGTTTCCAAAGAGTTCTGAAAACCCTGGAAAAATCAGCACTCACAAATGCATAATGTACACATCCTTATGTTCACTGGAGGTATGTGTATTAATACAATGGAAATTACAACTCTATTATTATCTGTTATCTGCTAGGCGCCAACCACATTTTGATGCTGCTCCAATGTTGAGCCTTGCACTGGAGCTGTCTTTTCACCATTGACTTCAGTTTTTCTGACTGTCAGACAGCTCTGGACAAACCTTTTCCTGACTCACACATCTGTGGTCACTGCAGTACTCCATTATTGATGGGTAGACCAGAAATCCAGCAGTCCGCATTTGTTGACCTGTGAAATCTGGGGTGTGTGTGTGTGTGTGTGTATATGCATGCATGCATGTGTGTGTGTGTGTGTGCGTGCACTTGCATGTGCGTGTGTCTCTGTGCGTGCACTTGCGTGTGTGTGCTTGGATGTGTGTATTTGTGTGTGTGTGCGTGCACGTGTGTGTTGGGGTTGAGAGGTATTCTTCAAGTTAATATAAATTTATCTTTACTTCCTTTTGCTTACTATTTTCAACCTTCTGTTCAAAAACAGTTTACCACCCTCCATATGTAATACAACATTTGTGAGCTGAACAAATAGTGTTATCAGATTGTAGTGAATTGCTTCAGTAGTATTACCTCATGCATCGAGATCACGTGCGCTGTAAAGCTCTGTAAAACAGCCAGCTACATGGTATCCTACAGGTTTAATATACTTCTGCAGCCTTGTACTTGGGAAGGATTTCTGTAATTGGAGACAATCTAGCAAGAAGAACTTTTTAAGCCATTGGAGGCTGAAATACAAGTTTTTGAGAAATGCGACTTTATAGGCTTGAAACTGAATGGATTACAAATTTCTCTTAACTGGGCAGAATCATAATTGCATATATAGTGCAGCCCTGATTATCTAGGGTTTGACTTTCCAGCGTAGGGATTATTCAGGTTTCTTCTCTGAGTCCTCTGTCTTCTCTCTAACAGCCTGATGGGAATCATCTCCCTCATCATCGTCACCTCGGCTAATGGTCAGGAGAATCAGAATTATTCTTTAGAAGAGCTAATTATGTAAAAAGTCTGAGTGGTTAGGTTTTTGAAATGATTCACTAAAATTAACTGAATTTCAGTTTGGGGGTGGGGGGGTCTCTTTCTATTCACAGATGATGGTTTACTATTGCTGATAATATGCCCAAATCTTACCCACATGTTTAAGAGGCAGAACGTAAATCAGTCTGAATGATGCCAAAGCAATTGCTTTCATTATTCTTGACGATATCATTTCCCTCCTGTACATCCAGACCAACTACTATTTCGAATCAACTGGTTGGTAATTGTACCTCGCTGGAGTTTTATAAGATCCCTTAGATCAAGCCAGTGTACCTTGTGTAGGTTTTCAGGGTTCCTCTTGGCATATTCCTCTAGTACTAAGTACAAAAATGGATTACCAGTGCCCAGACCCACTTTGTTCATCTTCAGCACCAGTCCTATCCCATTGCCATCACCAGCTACCTTCCAGTCAATCCTTGAAAAATTATTTATATTTAAGTTTTGACCCCCTAGCCATCTTCAGAGTCCCAGAGGACTTTGAAGAGTTTAACGCCTCTTAGATACCAGAATTAGGCTGATGATGAAAGGATTTCTGTTTTATGTACAGTATTACTGTTCAAATTCTCACTTAAAGCATGGATTGAAAACTATTGGCCATTAGGCTACATCATCAGTTGCAACACAGCATTTAAAAACTCCAAGTAAATTTCTTTCCAATAAACTCAGTTTTGATCTAGTGATAAGAATAAAGTGTGGGAAGTGTAGCTGGCTTTTCCAGCAAGGTTAGAATCACAGAAAAGGAACAGACATCGCCAGCCACCTTCCAAATCTGTAGAACAGGGCGCAGAATTCCATCTACTGGATATTGCTGTGGAATCAGAATTTGATTTCCTCTTCTTTTCTCATACAACAGTAATGTCTTAGACATTTTCAGAATCTGGTGTGGTTATATCTGCCACTCAGTAAAAATATCCTATCCAATGTGCTCTTCTCTTATGCTATCCTATTTGACAAACATGTCTATAAATAACTGGTTGCATGTTAGGTGCCTAATCAAACTTCACAAAATGTTTCTATTTGTTAATCTATTGCATAAGATAAATGATAAAATATATATGATGTACTGTAGTTGACATAGATACACTAAAGAGCAAAAAATGGTATCACTTTCATGATACTAAAAGGTTTTCTTATCACTAGATTAAAATTAATTTTATCGAAGAGAAACTTACTTGAAGTTTTTAAATGTTGAGGTACAGTTGATGATGTGATATAAATAGTAACATATAATAACACAAAACTGAAAATGAAAAACCTTAGGAGACTATTAGAAAAATCATTGACAAACCTAGTTACAAGTTTCATATGTGTAGAAGATGACTCCTATCAGTTATATGTGTCTGCATATTCATATGCATATGTATACAAACATATGCATAGATAGATATATATATATATGGCCACTTTTTTATATATACACACACACACATATACATGCATATTTCTACCTCTACCTCTGTATCTGTATCTATATCATTATCGGTACCTATACCTGTATCCAGAGTTTGAGAGAGAGAAAATAGGTATATTCCTAGTAAGATATAGTATGGCTAGATTCCTGGAAAAATATTGCATTTTTTTTCCAGCTGACATTATTATTTTCCCACAATCTGACATGCAGTGTGTAGGTACCAGGCATGCCGAGAGTAACCACACATAACTCTTGACTTCATGATCTAGTCCTGAGTTAGAAATTATTTTAATGTTAAATATTGCACTCATGGATATATCTAACAAATGAGAGCATTGAGAGGAAGAACAAGATTCAAAGATTGCAAAGCCATCTGAGCCCTCACTAAGTACCTCTACACTTGACATGCTTTGCCTGGTCAGAAGGAGGATTGAAAAAGAAATAGAGCAAGTATAATTCTGCGGAGAGAAGGTCTTCTCGTAAAGTGTTGTAGTCCCAACCAAAATAAATCTGGCTTTATGGAGAAGCCAGGCCAGCATGTTCGAATTCTTTATTATCCATTACTGCAGGCAAGTCACAAGCAAAGATAGAATCAGTTTGTCTGAAAGTCACTTTTCTAGAATTCTACACAAGTGAGAACACAGGGAAAGTTGTATCAACATGATTAGTATTAAATGTGTAAACATAAGACCTTGTTTGAAAATGTGTGTAAACAACTTGTGCATATTTTTCTAAAATGAAATGGGCTTATGTGGTTAAGATCCTTTTCTCCTCTATCTATATGGCATTCATGGTATATATGTTTTATGTGTTTATAGCCACATATTGTATGTGATTTATATACACGCACGTATAGTCTCTAGAGGTCAGTAGAATATAAGAAATGGGCAAACATTCACATCTAGATGAGACCTAGAGATTCTAGAGTCCATTTTCAAAAAATAAAATGATGATAGTCGACTAATGACATTAGGAACTAAAATTATTAATCAGTGTTAACGAAAAAGTCATGTTATTCTCATTCCTGAATTGAATCCAATCTATTAGTTTTAAGCAAATTTCAGATAAATGAACTTTTGCATGGCAAGAAACTTGACAGAAACACAAGCTATAATTACTTGATTATGGTTTATTATAAGACTGTGATTCTCCAGAACCTTTTTTGAAGATATTTTTAATGTTACTAGAGAAAAACAGTAAATTGTTTTTGAATACTTGTGTATTACATTCAAAACACTATTTCTATTTTAGCTGCCGATTCAGTCACCTCAGTTCTTGGAAATGAATGATTTCATGATTTATATGTTGCCATCCTGTTTGTTCTTATGAACTAAATGTCTCTTAGGTTGGGAAATGCATTAGAAAATTGTGATTTATTTTATATATAAAGTTAAAATTGTTGACAGTTTAGCAAATCACTTCACAGTTGAGCATGTGTATCATTTTTCTCTAGAAAAAGTCATGTAAAAAAAAGTATAGAAAATAATGGCATATAGCTGTGAACTATTTGATAGTAGAATTACCAGTGCCTCTTACCTATCATCAAACAAGGGAGCGAGCCTTCAGGTTTTAGTTGAATTTGAGGGGGAATGATTATTACTTGAGTTACGGTCACATGCCATGGCTTAGAACTTAATGTGTCTTACACATATTAATATCACTTTCACTTGGAACTTATCTATCAATAACCTATTTCTATATGTGTCTATTGACACCATAGTAGGTTGCATTTTTAGCTCACATTTCTGCACGATGTCATAATCCAACGGTTGCAAACACGAATACGGAGGGGAGTAGTCATGAATAAGACAGTAGGAGGTGATGTGGGGCAGTGAAGAAGGCATTACAGTTTTAAACACACACATACACACACACACACACACCGACCCCTTGTGCTGCCAAAAAAAAAAAAAAACAAAGTGCCTACTAAGCATTTTTAGGGCGTGATCACGTGTAGTCTTTAAAAGAACTTTAGCCTTAGGGTAGCTTCAGCCATTACCAAAAGATACCCAATAGGTATCTGATAAATATGGACAGAGCACTTTCAATGAATAATCAACTTACTTTGCTGCCAAAGTATTCAGTAAGGAAGAGACAGTATATCTCCTGTCCTCAAGGAGTTTACAGTGTAAGTGGAGGCCTCCCACTCATCTGTCCACTTCCATGCCCCCCACATCTGCTCTCTCAAGTTTCCTCATTTCACGTGCCAGCCCTATAGAATTCCTTTCAGTTCTTCTGGCTTTCTCGTCTGTTTCTTTGCAGTGCTCATCCTTCTTGTCTTCTTTCAACACTCCAGCTTGCCCCTGGCTAATCCCTATTTATCCTTTAGGTCGCAGTTTAAATGTAGCTTCCTCCAAGAAGTTTTCATGGATTACCCCCCGACCCCCAAGTCTCATTTAGGTGATCCCTATAACAACGTATTTACCTTATGATAACACTGTTCTCAACGATAGCACTGACACTTGATTGTTCATTTCCACATAGCTTTTCAGCTCGGTGAAGACAGGAACCATGAAGTCTAGCTTGTCCACCCCTGGAGCACAAGGTCTAGTAAAATATCTGGCAGCATAACATTTGTTTAAACGATTTAGTAACTCTTCAGTGAATGTTTAAATACATAAATAATCCCAATACACCAATTAATTAAGAAAGAGATATCTCCAAGAAGCTGGGAGGGATTAATATCCTTGTGTTGACTCAAATCTTACTTGAGGACAAGTTTAAAGTAGCCTCAGGTATCACCTTTTTTCTGCCTTTCCTTATCTACCTTGAAACAGATTCAGGTCCCTAAGTACCAGAACAGAGCCATCCTCTTAGTTCAAGAGGGTCGTACACTTCTCAGTTATGATTTTCTCCTTAGTCTCTGATCACGTTACTATGATGGACTTGTTTCAGCGGAAGCCTAAAAGTGGTGTCTCCCTCTCTCGACTCTGGTGATTGATTTCAAGATATGTGACCTTGGCTGTCAGGACTGCTTCACGAAACCCTGGTCTCTGAGTGGTGCCACCTTGAATGTGGATTGAGTGGTTACTCTAAAAGGGACTTTTCTAGGACCTGGAGATCAGAAACAATGATGCAGAATAAAAATATACTGATTTATTTGTAGTTGGGTCTAGAAGACCAAGGTCACTTTATATGAGGATCTTCTCTGAGCAAGACATACATTTCTGCTGTCTTTTCCAACTGCTCTTTTTAAGTGTTCCAGTAAGGTCTTTGAGGTCTCTTATTGGATGAAATGAAGCTCTCCTTGGTTGCTTGTAATTGAAAGACCCTAGTGGCTGCCAGTCTTCCTTTTAACACACTGAGACTTATGTTTGCATCCCTGACATAGGATTTCTACACTATTCTTTTCTTTTGGTGCATACAATTGTCAGGCACCCATTCTTTTCTATTCATTTATTTTTAGTTAGCCATTTTAACCAAACCACATCCTCAAAGTAGAAAATTATTTTCATAGTACCTTGAAATATAGTTAAGAATGGATTTGAAAATTAAGGAGTGGACAACCTTAATCTTTCATGATTTTGACTCAAGCTACATTCCATATATTATTACTTTTCATTAACAAATGCATGATAACTTTGGTGAGATATAAGGAATATGGTAGAAATGGTGTTTTTAAATTATTATTAATTTAAATTAGCTTCTGCCTTTGTCATCTACTCCTGTGCTCACTGTTGTTTACTTTTATTGTTTTCTAAGGGAAGGAGTGAATATTTTATAAAAAGTATAAGGGAAGCTGATCTTCATTTATTTATATGATTAAAGCAGTATTGGAATTACTCAGAAAGAATAATATAGGCTTCAGAAAAACAACAGCATGCCCTATCCAGCATGGGGGATGAGGAGAGATCTGGATGTTATTTTATAGTTTGGTAGTATTTAGTAATATCACTATTATTAGTGATTTTACTTTTTAATATTACATCCTGGAAGGTTAAAAGAGGAACATGTAGAGATTGATAATAAACATCATTTTCTTTATCTCTGGTGAAAATGTAAGTACTCATCAAATTTTTTTTTTCAAGTCACTGTCTTTCTGTATTACACAAAACATAAACAGCCTTACAGCCATTCTGGAAGTTCTTTAGACAACAATTTAATATGAACGTTAATCAAATAATAAGATAATTACTTTAAGTTGTACTAATGAACATTGAATGGCTGTTCATTTTGCTGCCCCTCTGCCTGAGAAAATGCATATTAAATCACTTGAGTTCACAATTCTGGCTTATGTCTGTTTTAATTTTTACATAAACCCCTTGTCCCAATTTTTTGTTCCCTGAGGATGATGTCAAGGTGGCTCACTCTTCTTTGCTTCTCCAAAGAGTGTCCTATTTACTCAGGCATCTTTTGTAGAAACACTTACAACCAAACATAATTTATGTTTTCTCTTGAATGAGACAATACTTTTAATAATAATAAAAAAGTAATTCTTTGAAAAATGGAATGTACTTGCCATGAGAAAATAGATTCCATTTGTAAAAAATTATGACTACCTCATAACAATCACAGTATTATTCTTCATTTCTAAAATGTTCTGGAATAAGAAAAAAATCAATATCAGAGTAAAACATATATTTCAATTTAGTTAGATGATTTTACTTTACCGAAAAATTTATAGTTATAAAAAACAGACCTTTGACTTTTCACTTGGGTTTATTTTGCAATGTTGGAAGTGCTTGTGGATTCGTTCATGTTAAATTGGTAATTGTTGATCTCTGAGGGGGTGCAGTGTCTTCAGTCTGAGCTTATTACAGTGTAAAATATGGATTGCCTTTACCCTAATGGCCTCTGAATTTTATTACCATCCCATTAGAGAGTGTGGGATTTTAGTAATTCTGTTGTTGTTTCCAGTGGGCAGTGAATATAATGGGGAAGGGCAGGGGTTAATGCAATTCATCTCTTTTAATACTTGTAACTCCAAGTCCCTTATCACTCACTAGGGTTTCATTGGGATCCACCCCCCTTTCTTTCTGCTATTTTTAAGGCCCAGCATATTTCTATATGCTTTTTTCTAACCAGAAGAGCTTGGAGAGGGGAGTAATTTGGTGATTCTTAGGTTTAAATAGAATTTTAGCTACTAGCTTTTCATAAACTGGAGATAAATAAATAAGGTGGTGTGTCAGCTTGTTGTGAAACAGCCTGTGTAGCTCAGAAAGGTTTTCAGTGACTGTCATTGTGCCAAGAATAGTATTGAAATAGCTCTTCAATCAAGATCATTTATAAGGCCTTTTGGAAGGAGAAGCATGAGACAAGCGGGTCAGATCAATGCCCGCTAGTGTTCTGGGTATAATGTTTCCATGTGTTCATGGAGACAGCTGTGTCCCGGGTCCCTAGTAGTGCTAGAGAGAGGAATTGGGAAAGATTTCAAAGCCATCAAAATTAGATTCCTTTAAGGAGAAGTTTATGGGCAATAGTTAATTCCCTACATATCAGACGTACTCAGTATATATACATGCCTGATTATGTATTCCTGGTTTTATTCATGAAATTTGTTTTTAGCTAATACAGCTTTTTTTTTTTTTTTAATAAATACGAACATCAGATTACTTCTCAGTATGTCAAAACAAATTAGTTTCCCACAGTGATGCAGTGAAAGGTGTAACTATTTTCCCTTTTTATATATCAGACGGCATTGCTGGGACTGGGAAATTCCCACTTTTCCCCCCTTAGCCTGAGAGCCCGGCGGTTTGCAAATGGCTGATTTAATGCACAAGCATGGTCACCTAGAGTTCCAGCACCCCCCTCTGCTGCCATTAATGAGAATCGCATGCTGAGATCCAAAGAGACATGTATGCTCTGAAAAAGGCAAGGGGATGGCAGGAGGTGATCAGACCATTTCAATCTGCAGAACGTGAGTGATATTCCCCAGGGTTATTGTTCACCTTCTCAGAATTAAGTTTCCCTATGTTTCATCGTAAATGGAATACGCGCGCAACATAATTGCGAGGTAAAAACGTATGCCGGATGATGTAGCCGAACACTGGTGTTTAGAGGGAAATTTCTTCTTGTCTTGAGGTTCTAGCTATCTTGATTGCCTGCCTGGTCACAGCTCATAGTCTAAGCATGGTGGCGGTGTTTAGATACGGGCCTTGGTACAGAATACCAAGTGTCACTGAATACCAAGAATACCTAATACTTGTGTATTCGCATTGAATATTTATGCATGGAGTTTCTCCTTAAATAGAGATATCACTTGTCATACTTCTAAGCCTACTGTGATAGTATGATTTCTTTCCATCAATTGGGTATGTAGAGTGAAATTCATTTTTTGAAGGTAATTAAGTAGCTGCAGATACATTTAGTTTTCATTCCAATGAATTGACATGAATAAGCATTGTTAAAGGATATTATTTCCTTTTGAGTCTTAGTTACAGATTACCTTTTCTCACAATCATTTGAGAGGCTCAAACAAACAAAAATTAAATAAGATCTTCTATAGGTACCTACTGATGTAAAAGTTACTTTTTTTTAAAGCACATAAAGGAGATCATTTAAAGAGAGTTATTGAACTTACGGAACAGACATGGAGAACCTGTGAAGAATTTCTTACTGTTTTGTAAATGGCAATATAGAGGATCCTGGTTATTCAACAAGTGTAGTCTGGACTTCTGTTTTTCATTCATGTTTGAGTCCCATTTAATTCACCTTGTCTCTGTTCTTGTAACCTTCCTTCGATTTTTCCAAGAAACATGAAAATCAGATGACACAAATGTTTCAATAAAACAATGTCGTCTCATCTTCACTATTGTTATAAAGCTACAAATTTGTCATTTGTTGTCTCTCTCAGTGTTCCCTCAAGGCAGTGTACATATTATTTAACATTTGCTGAATATCAGCAAATCAGTAATGAAATTTGACGCTATGTGAAACTAGGTAGTTTAAAAAAACTAGTGTCAGAATTCAGAAATAAATATGAATTATGTAGAGGATACAGGAATGCTGAATATCATATTTATACCGTATTCCATCCTTTGCTTTCTTGAAAACACACTCTCCAATGAGCTTATAATAGCAATAAAATTAGCATATCTTATTTAAATATGTATTTTCTAACTACAAAAAAGAAATGGTCCTAATGAAAAATTTGAAAAATTCAGAAGACAATTAAACATATAAGAAATCACTCATAATCTCACCCAAATTTGTTTGTTTAACTCTTTAAAAGAAATAAAAATTTTCAAAAATAGGATTTTGTTTCATGTATTCATTGTTATACTGTGGGAATTCTCATATGTACATATATTAATATACTATCAAAGTCTGTACCTTAAAATACATATTATATCTTTTGAAATGTAATTTTTATTAATTTGATAATTATAAAAATAAAATTATATTTTATTATAAGATAATTTGGTGGAAAATATACAGGTAAAAGTAAAATCATTTTGAAGTGCCAATATAAAAAGGTATCTATTATTAGTAGTTTTGTGTGTCATTTTATCATTTTGCCTATATAATAATAGTAATTATTTTTTTTAACTTTACATTTTAGTTATTTCTATTGAGGTTAACCATTTGATCTCTTGGTCTATTAACTTTCCACTAAATTTCCTTCTTGATTATATTTTTCTAAAATAACATCAGAATTTTGTTCTTTATTCATAAGTATTTCTAATATATTTAGGATATGATAAACTCCTTGTTATATCTATTGTTGATATTTTATACAGTAGCTTTTTTATTTTGTTGTTTTTACATGAAGATATTTAAAACCTTTATGTAGTAAGGTCTAATATTTTAGATGTCTTGAATTGGTTCTCAACTTTAAAAGATTAACCATTATATTGAATCCATTTATAAATTTATCTATGTGTCAGATGAGTATTTTCCCTTGAAAGTTAATCTATTATTAGAATTTTCTCCTGTATTTTATATTACATCACTTATGCTGTAAAATCTATTTCAGAGCATTCTGCTCTATAAGATATGTGTGTGTGTGTGTGTGTGTGTGTGTGTGTGTGTGTGTATATATATACACATGCATATATATTTTTTCATTGTTATGCCTTTTTTTATAATAAGTTTATAGAAAGTTTAATGTAATAGAGAAAAGCTCTCTTTGTTTTTCTTCTCTTCAGAATGTCTCTCTTATCTTTATTTATTTTTCCAAAGAAATCATAGAATCATAATGTTAAATTTTAAAATATCCATTTATATTTATTACATTCAGTTTTATTAAATTTTGATTTTTAGTCTACATGTACATGTAGAAAGTGAAGAAATGTTACCATCTTTAGCAATATATTTTTCTTTAACTTGAGGGTCTGTAATTTGATCATCTTTTTTTTTTCTCCAGTAAAATATTCTTCCCTTTTGAATATATGGGTTTGGTGTTTTGGCTCCTTTTTAATTTTTTTCTTAATCAGGCAATTTTTTTTCTTAAAATTTTATAGAAATTCCTTATGCATTTGCATAGAATAATGCAGGAAATTTCTCCCAAATTACTTTCTCTTCTTTGGAAAAAATAATGTATGGCTGTTAAAAAGTGCTCATTATATTAGTCTACCAAGGGTCAGATTACATTTTCCAAAGCGTATCTGCACCAAATATAAAACAGTTGGTCTTCATACATTTGTTTGTCAGCAATAAATGCAGTAAGCAATTTGAAGTGTTCTGATCGTTTTAGCTTTCCCACGTTCAAATTTTCTAAGATATAATCCACAGAAAATCAGTCCAGTATGAAAGTCTACAAAAGTGTTTTTTTGGTGGAATTAATTTGAGCAATAATTTATATGATAACCTTTACTTGGCACTTCAGAATACAACTATTAACATAGTAAAAATTCTGACAAGTTCTACAATAAACACTTTGACTTGTTTGATCTCCCAGATTTAATCAATAGCATAAACATTTGCTATTTTTTTGGAAGAAGGGGAGATTATTTGGTTTAATAGTTTGTGTTTTGTTGTGGAGTAAATGGAATACCTACTATTCAACCAGTGAACTTATTTTGAGTATTCAAGTCATCTAGGCATGATTCCTATCAATTTCGGTTTTCAGTGAATCTTGCTTTTTTTTTTCTTTTGTTGTAGAATGAAAAATAGTTTTTGGATCTTGAGAGGCAGATCTCAAAGCATTTCATTCACTGACCATTTATCTAATAATTAGCAGTAGTTGAGGTTGCAGTAGGCTCTAGTAATAACAATCATCATATGTAATAGCTCTATGATACTTTGCAAGTAAACTTTTCATAGATCAATTTTTGTCTGTAAAATGGGGTCAGTATCTTGCAGGAAGTTATGAGCAGCAGCAATGATGCGTAGAAAGCCCTTAATACAAATTTTATACAGAGTAGCCACTTACAGAAATATAGTTGGCATGACACTTCATTATCATTTACAAGAAAAATCAATAGGACATGTTCCCTGCTCTCAAACACCCTAACAGTGGTGCAATAAGAAGTAACGATTTCATAATGCTTCGCAATTTACATGTATTTTGATATACTCTGCTGAGATAATAAGCGTTCAGATAAGTACAGTAGAAGAACAAGAACATGAAGTGAGGGAGCCGCAATCCAGCAAGAGAGCGGTTCTCAGGGAGTGGTTATTCCCCCAGTGGTCGATGCCAGATCTGAGTGAGGAGAGGCACCCATCGCTTCTACCCAGAGTGAGCACATGAAGGCTGTCACACAGTTTGGTGGAACTGAATCAAAATCTCAGCAAAGTTTAATTCCTCAGCTTCATGTGCTTTCTGAGTTCGGCTGCTCCTCCCGTAACGTTTTTACAGTATGTGATTTTAAAAGCATCCAGAAGTTGTAAGGGCTTTTGTGTCATGTTGACATCTGATTTGTAAATGAGTAAACATCCTGCCACAGTTACTGGAGCATCGTTTCTTCCTCCTGGAAGTGAATCCCCAGCTCAGCAAGAACAGTGTGGAAATGTTGGTAAACCCCTTTATTGCTGTAAGTATAGACTGCTGCAATCCTCCATTTGTGGGTCTTCTAAACTGTGTTATTTATAGGGCACAATTTAAGGGTATAAAACGGCCCAGACCCTGGCATTGTGTCACTTCAGCATATTTAAAGACATCAGCTCAGTCCTTGAATTGGTTACACATAAAATTTTACATGGATTGTGAAATGGTTTTACTCACACAAATGATGCCTTGGAGATGCGGTTTCATTCTGCCCGTCTTACAGAATTCTTTCTTTCACCAAATCCTAGTCACTTCCAAGACTTGTGTTAGAAGCTTTTTGCATGACCCGTGAGCTTGAAGTGAGTCTATTCAAAGTTATGTTGGCAAGTTGTAGTTTTTATTATATTTTTGAAGATAAATTATTTCTTCAACAGAACATATTATTTATAGATTGTAAAAACATGCATTTTATTTTTTATGTTTTTGTCTTAATGATATTTTAATATGATGAAGACAATATGGGCTCAGATATTTTTCTGTGCATATACCATATTTAATAAGAGTTATATTATACTATTAGTAATCTTTTAAAAATTGTTTGTTGTGGTCTTTTTCTATACTTTGTAAAACTTTATTTTAATAATTGCATAATTTTTATTTTATGAAATGTATGATTTCTTTCACTTAGCAATTATTTCTTAAATAAATATTTATCAAGTGCTCATTCTTTACATGGTTCTGCCCTAGTGTGTGAAGATGCACTAACAGATAAAACAGACATATGTGTCCCTGTGGAATTCCTCCTTTACTGCTAGACATTGAACCTCCTTTCATTTTGGAGTTATTATTAAAAAGATGATTTCAGTCTTAATTGAATCACTCAGGAATATTTGATCTGGCCTCCTATGACATTCTAAGAATACAAGTGTTCTATAAAAGCTTCCATGTTCTGCCATCTTTTGCAGAAATACTTCTAGGCATCTACCCCTCACTTAATCATCTTCTTATGGACATACATTCTGCCTCTCTGTTTAGATCCTTTGAGATAAGATTGTATTTGAAATGTATTTAGGGGTTATAAGCCCTATAATCCCACTTAGCAGGAGCCTACCCCAAGACTATGGATGACAACCACATGTAGCTTTAGAGATGACCGTGGTACCTATCTCTGCTGTATTGCGACTTTTGTTCACGTGTATCTGGACTTCTATGTACATTCTTTAAGTCACACATTTCCTGCCTAATAGAAAGAAATATTATATAAAACTGAAACAGTTTTAAAATCTAGTATTAAAGAAGAATCTAAGTTCTTTAAATCTACTGGTAGATTTAAAATCTGGCTTGATGCCTCCACTGCTAAAATTAAACTGTATTAAGATTATATCATACAATGCCAGGTGCCAGCTTTCTCTTTCCCTGTGTCTTAAGCCAGCCAGTATACAAGCCGTATTTCTCATTGATAGATAACATGAGACTTTGCACCCAAATGCGCTATGTGAAATGCAAAGTTGCGAAAGCACGTGGTATTTTATTTTAATCTTTAAAATGTATAATCTATAAAAATATAATGCTTTGTCTAACACAAATGGAAATATAGTAACTGAGCATGGTTCTAGAAACCGTAGTTGTCGTGACAGGTTTCGCATATAGATATTAGAAATCAGGTTCTATCAAGATAATAATGAATTTAGAAATAGTGTTTGCATCCAGCTAGTCCCACGTGTTTTGTCTAATATAAAAAATGCTTTTGTGAATTGAAAAAAATATATATTTTAAAGCCTAGAATCGGAATTGAATGCCCTTAGCATAATTGCAATTTTGTGTCATTCCTCAGTATTTATTTTGATAGAGACAGAGATTCCGATGGTGCAGAGAAGGAATTGTGTGCATCAGCCTCTTTGCATGTGGAAAAGCTAACATCAAGGAGTGATTGTCCTAAATATGTTAACCTAGCTGAATGAGAAGAAAATCTGACTAGTCCACCTAGGTCCCACGATTTTTGATACACAAAAGTTCTTACTATTTTATTTACAAATACACATTAGGAAGAGGAAGATTGATTGGCTCTGGCAGTTTGAAATGTGTTATGTTTGTTCTGACCCCAGCTCAAATGAAAATTGAGTGGTTCCAAACCTTGCAATGGTCCAGAAACTGAAATTACTCATTTGAAACTGCCAAGACTGATCAGTGCGAAATCAAGAAGCTCTTTTTGAGGACTTCATTTGGAGATTGTTAATTTCAAGGATTTAAGGTAATCATCTTACCTTATTATCAGATCAATCTTCCTTTACCTGGGCAGCTACTCTCAAGACAGTTCCTTGCTTATTAAGAAAAGAGAAAGAAAAGACAAGGTAACAGGTGACTACGTGATTAACAGAGAAATTACTAAAACTGAATCAAACGCCTAAAAGCAATAAAATTACATTTTTATTAGTCCTTTGGAATCACAGAGACTCTAAGGTTCCATCCAATACATTTCTAGCCTAAAAATAACTTTTGAAATATGGGGACACTGAGTCCCAGAGCATAAAAACAACTTACATAGCACATGAGGACTAGAGAGTTGATGAGAACTGACTTTGATTTTTGTCCCTGATCAAGATTTATGACATAATATCTAACATCACTAACATTCACAGTAAACAGACCCATTCTGAAACAAAAGGTTAATTTTCAAACCAATTACTTTCTCAAAAAACACTAGCCCTCAAGCATTTGTGAAATATTTCTTGCATTGCTGTTCTCATTAAGGAGAATAAACAGAGAACAGTTTGGGCAGCTTTCATCGTTCAGTATTCCTTTAGCAATTTCAGACATATTTGTGTCTGAGGAAGGGTCTCATATGGAAATAAGACATATCAACTAGCTGCTGATTTTGACATTGAACTTTAGATATCCAGGGATGGTAGGAGTGTTTGCACTTAACGTTTGTAAGGTACAAATAGATCCTCGTTTAAATCCTTAGTGAAAACAGCCTCTTCTACCATCTCTCCCCTTCTCACCCCCCTCCCAAAAAATAAAGGAAGAAAAATTCCTTTGCAGTCAGAAAACGTGAGGATTATCATGAAGTCCGAAGGACTGTTTGTTTGAAATGTAATTTCATTGTGCAAACGTTCACAGCCACCGAAAGGTATTATGAACAGAAGGCAGAGCCTCCCCGCCCTTTTTCCGGTTTCCCCTTTAGCTTTGAATTGTTCCCTTAATGCTAAATTGCCCAGTGTCTCCTAGTGCTTCCCTAGTGATGGCAGATTTTACATTAGATGACTCAATAACCATTGGCAGGTGACAGAAGAATAGCAACACTGATTTAGTGCTAATTATGTGCCAGACAGTTTAATGTCATTATCTCATGGAAACCTAAACCACAGAAGTAAACATCATTCCTATTTTCCAGATGAGGAAACTAGGGCCAGGAAAGCCTAAGTAGTTTCTATGGTGACCCACAGCCAGGAAGCAGGGAGCCTGGCTTTGACTTTGCCACACCCCTGTTCCCCCAGTCTACTGGACTGCCTCTTTCAGGGAAGCCCCTGCCAAGCATCAGTGCTAAGCATCTCTTGGGCCAATTCCCACTGATTTCATCGAACTTCTACCCTCTACTGTTCCATCAGTGAATATTCTGTGTAAATGGTAAGAAAAAATGTATTCAGAGGCATCGCAAAGTAGCTCTTCTTTCAGCAGGATGTCTGTATCAGGTGTGGAGGGCAGGGTCCAAGGTTTTCTCCAGCTATCAGCTTACCTTCAGAGGACACAAAACAGGTCTGGAACTACAGCTCCTTGGCGAGGCCAGCTCTGAGCCTTGCTTTTCCAAATCCAGTTTGCTAAGGGAGAGTTCCACGGCCTTAGCCCTCTGCTTTTCAGCCTCTACCTTCCTGGAGTTACGAGGGTTTCTTCTGGCTGAAGAAGTGAGCCTGGCTCATATTTAAAATGTCTCATGGAAGGTCTGTGAATTTGTTCTCTTAGACAGAACAGCTAGAACAGGCATTTGACATCATAGGGGAGGATCAGCATGTGAAACAACTGGAAACTTGTTAGAAATAATAGTATTATATTTTTATATTATGATTAATATTTATTTTGTTACATTTAGAGTATAGTATTATTTTTAAGAGCATACATGATACTATGTTTCAGTATCTCTATAATACCCTGTACAAATCTTTCCTCTTTCAGAACTGCACACACGTGCACACACATATATATTGCACCCCTCCCCTCCGCTGTATACTTACTATCTCCTGCTTCCACTTCTATTCCTCTATTGCCTAGCATATTCTACGTAGACCGGAAATGTTGACTGAAAGAATGAATGAACAAACCTTTGAATGACAAGATGCAACACAGTGACACCCACATTCCATAGGTTTAGATGCATTAACCCCTCTTGCAGGCAGCGATTGTTCCGTGAGAGATCAGTCACGCATGATGGAGTGAAGTGAAATTGGCAGCAGATATCGTATGTGGGCTACTGTCTGTTAACTTTCCATTTTTACTTTACATACCAGGAGAGCAGATTGATATTGCATTTTAATTGTGTATATTAGAGGAAGGCATATGGTTACAACATTTTCTTATTTACCTTCTGTAACATGAAATTTGTCATTTTATTCCCAAAATAAAGGATTGAAGGGAAAGCGCCTGCTTTTTAAACAAGTTCAATTTTCTCCCGTGTGAAAGTCTCCTGAGATGTGTAACGAGTCGATGCCAAGATGATGCTGGCACCATTTTCTTATTGCCATGGTGATCTCCAGCTCTCCTGAAATCTCAAGGGAGACTATGGTATTTTAAAAGCAGCTCGGATTTTGGTAATTATAAAGGGCTGGAAGGAATAATCTTTCTACATTTTGCCAGCGTGGGTAAATATGGATAGCAAATGATGTCTAGAGAGGAAGGATATTATTGCACTTTATTAGGTGGGTAATCCCATGTTGGAAGATGAAAAGCATCATGAAAGTTATGCATGGGGTATTTATGGCAATTCAGCACCCTGCTGTGAATCTTAAAGTATGTCTAATCATACCCTTCCTACAAACAGCTATTCTCTTTCCTGGAGTCGCTGGCATTTTAACTTAAGAGCTGAAGGTATGATTGTCAGAGTATTTTAATGTTGGAAGCTCTGTGTAAAAGTAAATGTTGGCAGTCATCAAAGTAAAGGAGAAAAAAAACGTGATGCTCTTAAACTGGAAATTAAGTTAGACAAGCATAATTCAGACTCGAGGTTAATCACACCCTCCCCCCATCGGGAAAGTTCTTACATTAAGGGTTCTTTTGAACTTCGTTTGAGTAACTGTGCTCTCCTAGAAAAGCCTCGAAGATTAAAGGGTTTTGTTTCACTTCTGAAGGCAGTTGAAATTTTTTTAGGCATTTCTCTTGAGCTATAAAATGAGCACTTGGAATAAATGAACACGGAAGCAAATGTTACAGGGCGAAAAAAATGTATACGAGAGAAACCGGGGCTGGTGGAAAGAAGGGGACTTCTTGTGCCTTCGTGCATAAACGCTGTGCTTAGCATCTGTGGTAGGAAGTGACAGGCAGCTGACGGTAGGGTTCGGGGTACTTTGTGTGTGTCTGCTCCCGTTAGGGCAGGGAGTTGTCAAGGGCAAGGAATGGAAGCTTAACACAAATGCAGATTCCCAATTTGCAGATGGGCTTTTAATTGATTTTTACAAAACCACCTACACCTAATATTTCACAGTTAAAAAATAAACCGTATAACTCTCAAGTACTACCCCTTCCAGCAAGAATACTTTGGTGGCCCCCGTGGCAAAACTTAGGAGACCTGTTTTTTTTTTTTTTATTTTAAACCCCTCTGAATAAGAACAGTTAGTTACCATGTTGCTCCTCCTCTCCTTTAATGCCATTTTTAGCTGTTATGACCCAGAATAGAAATAGGCAGATGGTTTTGTTGCAGTTCCTTTTATTTGTTTGTTTGATTGATTTCGTTCTGTGTTTAGCACAGAGATTTGGCGTTTTTTTTTTTTAAGTCATTCGCTTTTTTGATTAGTGAGATGGCCTTATAAGAGCCAACAGATGACTTGCTGTGTATAGCAGCTCAGTCAGGCAATTGAGAAAGCTTTAAGACCTTCATTATTTTGTTTTCATGTACGAATGTGGTCTCCACTTTCCCCAGTCCTTGGCTTCACTTTCTGTGGTTGCACTTACCCCCGGCCAGCTTTGGTCTGAAAATATTAAATGGAAAATTTCAGAAATAAACAATGTGTGAGTTTTACACTGTGCACCTTTCCAAGTAGCGTGATGGAACTTGGCGGTGACCCACTGTGTCCCTGCCCGATAAGTGATTCGTCCCTTTGTTCAGTGTATCCACACTGCACATAAATACAATCAGGTATTTTGAAAGCGAGAGAGACAACATTTCTATAACTTTTGTTACAGTATATTGGTATAATTGTTCTATTTTATTATTACTTATTGGTGTTGACCTTTTACTGTGCCTAATTTACAAACGTCATCATTGTATAGGAAAAACATGGCATATACAGGGTTCATTACTACCCGCAGTCTCAGGCATCTAGGGGTCTTAGTACTTATGCCCTGTGGATATAGGGGGTGGGGTGACTATACATGGAATCCAGAAAAAGGTCCTCCCAAGGCTATTTTAATGTGCAAATATATTAATGTTCTTTCTAAGCTAATACTTTTTTTCTTTTATCTTCTCTCTAATGGTATAGTCCTGTATTTAGTATTTTAATCTATACATTTAACCAGATATTGGATTTTTACTTTCTTCTAACGATATGTTCTTGAAATGAGAGGAGATCAATTTGAGCAGCAACTCAAAGTTTTTTGTTAGCGGAACAAATATGTAGTGTTGTGTGTTTGCTCTTTTTTATAGAGGAGAGTTGTGGGATTTTTTTGTTGTTGTTTTGTTTGTTTTTTTTTTTAGTTTTAAGCAGGGTTCTAAAATAAATCTATACTATTTAGAAGAGAATGTTAACATTCCCCACTGTGTAGTAGTTTTTCTTTTCCTGAAAATAGATTCACAAATGTCATAAATTAGTCTGCAGATTTTATCTTATTATGCTTCCTCCTTCAAAAAATATGCAGGAAAGTGATTATGTGTGGTGTTCAACTCAAGGCTGATGAGTCGGTTATAATTATCAAGGCAGACATAATGAGATGAAAACAACTCTTTCTCCACGGCCTCTGAGGAGTTTTCAGTCACTATCATAACCCTGTCACGCTGGGTTAACTGTTTTCTGCCCAAGTAGATGTCAACACAATTAATTTCACAGTTTCCTCGACTGATACGGTTAGGGTTCATTTGCTCATTTAGGCAAGAGGATCCCCATATGTTAAGGGTGGAATTGATTTCTGGGTTCTTCATAGGCAGATAAAACATTGAGGAAGACAGAGACTTGCCGTATTTATATGTACCCAAATAGCATTTTCTCTCGTTGTTGTATGTCTGTAGATAGACACGTGATGTGATTATTTGGCATTGCCATTTGACATTCATTCTATCATTCAGTCACTTAACAAATATTTATCAAATGCCAGCTTTGTGCAAGGCCTTTTGCCAGACTCTGAAGTTACAGTGAGAGCAAAGCAGAAAAGGCCTTGTGAAGCTGGCAATCCATTTGAGGAGAATGGCATTGTTAAATAATTGCACCAGTATATCTAATTAACAGAAAAATGTGAAAAACAACTAGATAATTCACATGGTACTTGTAGCTCATTCTTTACCTTTCACATAATAAATGCTTGCCATGGAATAGTGTTCCGTAGAACTTTCTGTAACAATAGAAATACTCTATGTATGCATTTTTCAGTATTTGGGCACTGGCCACATTTAACTCTTGAGAACTTGAAATATGCTTAATGTGACTGAGAAATTGAAGTTTTAATTTTCTTCAATTTTAATTAATTTACTCTTAAATTTAAATAGCCACACGTGGCTACAGACTTCTATATTGGACAATGCTGGTCTAAATGTATTACATTATTACTCGTATCTACTTCAACCCTTAAAAATAGCACTTGGTACACCATGAAAATAGGACAAGGTATATATAAGTTTAATTTATGATTTACTCCATGAACTACAGGAAATGCTTTGAAAGACCAAGAGACTCCATAAGGGAAATAACTTTGTTTTTGCCTATTTAATAAATGATGAAATAATGTCCTTGATCTCAGTATGTGAGATTACAAATTAATCTTTATTTATATCTCAAATCCTATATCTGGTGAGGATATTTTCCTAAGTCCAAGGTTTTATTTTTGTATTGTTACTCTGTGAATCACTGAGATTACATATTAATTTAATTAATTAATATGATTTGCTGCCATAAATCTCTTTATTTAGCTTATGCTGCTGCTTATTAAAAACAGAAAACATATTTTCTTCTGGAGTTATATTCAATATTATTCCACTGTTACCAATTTCTCACTCTCATTTCCTAGTGTGTATGTATTTCTTAATGATGGGAATTGAAAGAGAGAAAAGGATCTAGGGGTTTGGAGAAGGATGCAAAGAGGAAGAACAAGGAAAAGCTAGGAAGTGGTGAAAGAAGGAAGGAGAAGGAAAGGGGGCACTAACAGGATTAAAACAACTCAGAGAAGGAAGCTTTTGTTACCAGGAACATGGGAAGCCTTTGGCCATGGACACAGCCATCAGTATTAAAGTTATCTCTTTTCTCTAGCGTTTTTATTGCTCTCCAGATTCTTTGTTTCTGCGGTTTTCTGTTATCGAGAATAATCGAGTGTTTTTGGATTCTACATTCCTCAGCTGCTTCTTGTTTGTTTCTCATTCTATTTCATACTAAAGAAGGGAAAATGAGCCAAACAATTTTCTGCTCCTTCTCCTTTCCAATTGATATCTGGGACTTTTTAACTCACTGTCTCATATAAAACCCGCTGCTGGCCATCTGTAAGACATGTGTGTGTCACCTCTCCACTTGAGGTTCATGCCTTCATATTGTCTCACCATCTGTATTTTTTTTTTATATCGATGAGGACAGTACAAAGAAAAAATATTTCTCTATCAATTTCTGTAGAAGATTGAGTGTTCTGGGTCATGGTTTGGGTTATATGAGTTTGGGGGAGGGGTAGAAAGAGTATATATTGTTGAGACGATTTTAGACTATTTGCTCAAGTCCATTGAAGAGGAAACTGCCTCCTATGAATACATTTAAACCCGTCTGAATTCATATATTCTTTCAGTTGATATGAATTGAGTGCCTCCCATGCACTGGTTTTCCTAATTTCTGATGATACAAGGAAAGAGAGGGGTAGAGAAGAAGACAGACAAAGAAACTTTGCTGAGTGGAATTTACATTCTGTTAGGCAGTGGGGTCTAAGAGGAGACAGAAAATAAATACATAAGCTAGGGACAAAATCAACCTTCATAGAGTTCAAAGCTGAGTGATATGCTAGTAACTGGTCATGAGTAGAGCTCCCTTAAAGACAGAAGTCGTGGAAAGCCTCTTAGAAACAGAGACATTTGAACTGAGACTTGGATAACAGCGGAAAGCTGCCATGGGAATAGCTAAGGCAGAGCTTTCAAGGGAACACAAAAGCCAAGGATCCTGAGAAGGATGTGACTCTGCTGTTTCAGATTCTCAGTTGTAGAAGGACACAAAGCAATCCAATAGGCCAAAACAACGCAAAGTATAGTGTGAAAGAAGTTTGGGCGGACTTTAGTCACACGAGAAGCTCAACCACCTAAAATGTCATGTTCCCCGTGTTCTGGGTCAGTAATCAATTAAGAGGCCATACGGTTTCTTAAATTTCACTAGACCCTATCAAGGGATAATACAATTTCAGGTTTTATGGGTGAAACTTGGACCAGCGGTGTTTCCTTTATTGCTTCACGTCATCTATTTTAGGGAGGAAGTTCATGTTGGCTTTCAGATGTCACAGCTCATTTGGGGGCAGTAAAAAAATAAATAAGTAAATAAATAAAACCTAGGTTAAGAAATATTTGCAGGATACTTAAAAATATTTTTTAAGACCACAGAACTAGCTTGATACATGGGAATGAGGAAGTTGAACTTATACTGTCCTCTTTCTGATCAAAGGTGTTGTAAGGGCAGCAGGAAGGATTTGTACCCCAAGCCTGTGTGTAAGATACACAGTACTTGTGAGTAAGAAGAACGAGCAGAAGGGCGGGAACACCACAGTGTGAAATTAAAGAGAAACTATACAGAAATGTTTTATTTTCCATTAAGTCCCTCCTTTAATTGATCTGGAGTTTCATGTAACGTAATTCTATGTGTATTGAAGTGTGTTTCAGAGATCAGTTATGAATTTCCCCCATTTTTCTAACCCAGAGTCCCGATTAGGATGAAATAAAATAATACGAACCTGGTTTGCAATGTTCTTAAATTACCAAATTTGAAAAGACTAAAATGGTAGGATGATAGTAAAAAAAAAAAAAAGAAAAAAAAGAAAAGACAAACGTGAAACATGAGAGCATGAACTGTCATTCCTATTTACTGCTAAAATAATATCTGGCACATAGTAGGAGCTCAAGAAATATTGTAAAAAATGGTAGAAGGTAAACGTAGGAAATGAGTCCACACTCTGCAATTAACATTATAACAGGTGAAGTAAGTTAAGCCTTAACTTTTAGCCTTGAAACTCAAATTGAATAGTTAGTAATTAGTTAATTACCATTTTATTGACAAAATGGGGGGCAGCAGGGTACTTTTTCAAACTCCTCCTTTGTATTACAAATTAATATTGAAGATCAATGTTGTTTTGAATCATGACCAGGAGGCTCTGTTTCAAGTGATGTAGTCACTATTAGTTTCAGCGGGTAGCTTTCTTGTGATCTAAGTATCTAGTAGGTCTCCATGTCTATAAATAAATTCTTATGTTGAATTTGGATTTCTATAAAGCTTCTCCTTCAAAACTTCTCTACTACTTTTTTTTAATCTACAAAGAATAAGAATAAGAGTATGTTCCTGATACCCGGGGGAACCAGAATGGGAATAAAATGTATCATCATAACATTCAAACTGTTTTTCCTGGGTGCTTGCAATGACCCAGGTCTTTTGGCAGATGCCAGGTCTATAATCAAACCCAAGACCAAATTTCCAGTGGTTTTCAGACTTGTAGGGGAGAAAAAGATGCACAACTATTAAGTGCAATAAAGTGCTGAGGCACCATGCAAAACAAATTGTGAAGAATGCAAAGAGAAAAAGAATGATAATTCTACTTGGACAGAGTTAGAAAGATTTCATGGAGCTGAACCTTAAAATGTGTTGGGAAAACAAACAGGAAGATGATAGTCCAGGCAGAGGGACGCGGTCCGATCAGACCCAGAGGCGTGCAATAGGTGTGCTCCTTGAACTGGAACTAATGTCAAGGTCATTCCTTGTCAGTGCAGTGAGAGATGAAATCAAAGATGCTGTCCAGGCCAGACCAGGCATATGCTCCAGAAGCGGACGGAGTGCTTTCCCCTTCATGCTCTAGGCCATGGGGAATCATTACAGAATTTTAAACAGAAGAATATAATGATTCTATGCTCATTTTTACTTTTCAAAAACCACTTTGGTAAACTGAAGTGTGGACACAGCAGGAGTCGATTTAAAAATTTTTTTTAATATCTATTCATTACTCAACTATGAGAGCCCACTATAAATCAGCTTTTGTCTGTACACTAGATATAAGGATATGAACACCCGAATAAACATTCAATGTAGGGCACACTGTGACTCTCAGAGACAGTGGTTAAAATAAGTCACATTATCCAAAAAGGGCCAGTGAATAACTATTCATCCCAAAGTGCTCCCTATAAATATAGCCTTATGTCCTTACTGAGAAGCGTTCTCCTGGGGTTTGTGCCACTGAGCATAATTAGGCCACCTGCTTGTACACTTAAGGATTATGTATTGAACAAGTTCTTTTCTTCATTGAGTAGAATAGATATCACATAGTGATCCATTTCCACACCAAATCCAGTGTAACTCTCTAATGGGAACTCAGTTTTTAATTACTCGTAGATATGTGTTTGGTATAACCACACCCTCTTATTACAATTGCACCTTTTCATGCATGGAGGACGTTGGCCATTTTTTCCCTCTCTCTTTCTAATAGAGTGTAAGCAGTGGAGGGTCTTTATCACCTCATGCAATTGGCTCATACCCGAGAGTACACATCAGGATCATGGGAGGAACTTTTAAGAATATGTAATTTTAATGCCACCCAAGAGTTCAGAATCTTTACCACTAGATTAGGGGGTGGGCTGAGGGAAATGTATAGTGTTAAAAGCAACCCTAGGGGATTAACACACATCCACCCACTTAAAAAACCACGAATTCTAATCACATGTCTTATATAACACAACCAAGGCCTAGATTGTTAGAGCCAGAACTGGAAGTCCAGTCCAGGGCAATGCCCATTACTGTACCTCTTTCCCACGTCCATCCAGCCCTCAATGGAGCTTGAGCCAAGACATTTATGTTCACCTTGCTTTAATCTCAAAGATGGTGGCAGGAAGAAATTGTGATCAAAGTGTATTAGTCAGCCACTGCTGCTATAACAAAATACTGGGATCTAAGCAATAGATATTTATGACTCAGTCCTAGAGGGTGGGAGTCTGAGATCAGGTTTGGGTTCTTGCTCAGGGTTCTGCTCCTTGGCTTACAGACTGCTGCCTTCTTGCAATGTGCCAACATGGTGCTGAGACGGGGAGAGGGAGCTCTCCGGTCTCTCCTTATGAGAACGCCAATCCTGTCATGAGGGCCCCACCCTCATGACCTCACCTAGACCTGTTTACCTCTCAAAGGCCTCACCTCCTCAAGTGAGGGCTTCAACATACAAATTTCAAAGAAACACAGACATTCAGGCCATGAGACTAAGAGAATTATTCTCAAAAACCCCAGCTGCACAGTGGCATCATTTGGGGATGTTTATGAAAATACTAGAGCTTTCTGCTCCTAGCTCATTAGATTCAGATTTAATATGCTTACCAGGCCCAATGCTTCATCCTCCTTAATGACGTCATTTTATATAAAGCCTTTGTGTTTTCCTCTGCATAATGGAATGAAGGTAGCTCTGCTGAAGAGTACGAGATTACAGATATCAAAGAGTTGGTTACCTCCAAAGTAGTATAAAATATAATTTTCAATGTTAATTAATTGCCTTTCTTTTATGAGCTGCTTCATATAAAATTGGTATTTTAAGTGCTGCATGTCAGAGCTTTTAACAACCAGAATATAAACTGCCATTCTGAATATGTCAGGAAGGCAAACCCACAAGATGGTATAGCTCTGATGTCATAGGTTCCTGTACCTACTGGACCAGGGCAGATCATGTACATGAGGGCAGAGGGAGCGAGTGGCTGTGAGAAAAGTCATCCAGTGTGCTGAGCCACTTTTGATTGAGACATAGTAGCAAGAAATCTCTTCCTGCTATTAGAAAAGTAATAGCGCAGACATGATGACAAGTGAAGGGTAGCATGAGATCCTCTGGACAGGGAAGGCTACAAAGTAATGCCAGCTAAGGGGAGCAGCTGGTTTTACTCATTCCATTGCCTCCAGGTCATCCTGTGTTGTTCCTTCAGGGAATTCAAAATTCATGCTTTGGGCTAAAAACTCCCAATATTTAAATGTTAGTAACTAATTTACACACACACACACACACACACACACACACACACACACACACACACACACACACCAGCATCTCACAGGCTAACATTGCCTGATACAAACGGAACATATTTGAAGTCTGAATTTTGCCTATATGCCCAATTTGGCCCACACACTCTAGTCGGTGACTATTCCTTTGGGCCTTATCCTCTGTCTCCTCCATCCCTTAAACCATTGTCTTTAGTTCGTCCATAAACAGAATGCATCATTGTGCTGGTACCCAGTGGGCAACCTCTGGCACACATCCTTGCTTCCTTTCACTCAGTATTTATGGCATTTGTTTCTATGGATTGTAGTCACTCATGCTATCACTATTTACTGGGCAGATACTGTGCTCGGTGATAACGAAACAAAATTCAATAAGGCATCGTCCCTGCCCTACACTGCTTCTAATCTAGTCTAGGAGATATGCCCAGCACAGTGACCAAAGCTTGAAATAGTATAACAGGAAACAAAGACACGTAACCCAGCCTCCCCAAGTCTGTTGCTTCTAGTTCTTTTCAATTAATAATAGAAAATGTCCTCTCTTTTTTTTTTTATCTACATTTTCCCCCCTAATGTTTTTGTTTTGTTTTGTTTTGTTTTAACATTTGGGCAAGGCGTTGTGTGAAGGCCACATCTAACCTTTAGTTCTTTGGTTCTTTGGAGCTATCTGATGTTCAGGTACAAAGCCAGAAGTCATAGCACCCAATACAGTACTTACTAATAACTAAATCCTAACACCATCAACAATTTATTTGAAATGAAAAAATATGTGATAGCTGTATTCAGCCAGAAACAAAGGCACCCGAATGAATTTGGTTCACATGGGCTCCTCGCTTTTCATTGTGCAACCCAATATTTTGGCATTCAATGATGCCAAGTGGCTGGCCCTGGGCACTGTCTCTTGTAGCAGGCCTCTCTCCAGGGGAGTGTCTCTCAAACCCTGAGATGGCTATCTGTTAATAGAAGGAAAAACAAGTCGTGAAAGTAGGCCATGTGCATCACTGATAAACATGAAAATTTCATCGGCGAGAGCCCTCCTCTCCCTGCCAAAGTGACCTTGGTTGGCGCAAAGATGACAGAGTGCTTCCCTGCCCGGCTCTGACAGCCTTGCTATCACAGCACGTTTGACAAATCGTTCACATTAAATCGGGGGGCACTTTCGGCAGCACCGACGTCCCCTCTCCATCACTCCTGATTACCACACAAACGTCAGCCGTGGCACCAAGCACATTTGTCAGAGGGAGTAAAAAGCAGTTGTTAGTAAGAGCGCTACCTGTCATACTAATGGACTAGAGCTTGTTGCTTTGTGTCTCGCAGGAGCCTACAGATTTGCAAAAAAACAAAACACAGTTTTGGGGGGAAGGTGGTCCAGTGTTTCTTGAAAATGCTTTTGTGCTTTGGTAGGGAGAAGCATTGAAAGCTTGTCCGATGGGACACCCAATGTCTTCTCTTGAAAGAAGAAATAGATTCTAATTTTTTTTTTTGTGACTTTGCTGTTTAGTGACTGCTGACATTTCTCTCTAGTCAAACAGGCAATAGCAAGTTTTTCAATTGAGGTAATCCATACTCTATAAACTTTAATTAAATTTTGGGGGAAAAATAAATGGGACAATTTTTTTAGTATTCATGAGTGAACATTCTACCCTTGACTTTGAATTTTAGGAAATTATTTGAAGGAGGTGGAAGATGAATCTGTTTCTCTCTGTCACCTCATTCTTTACTGCATAGGTGCATCCTTTGCATAATGCCTCATGTGTTATTCATATACTTTGTTTCCTCGTCCAGCCATAACACTCCTAGGAGGTAGGCTGGCCATGCACTATTATTTTCATTTTGGAGATGACAAAACTGAGAATGAGAAGGGTTATTGCCCAGAATTATACAGATAGAGTCATGTTTTTTTTAATCTACACCTGTTGACTCAAGTCCACAATATCATTAACATGCGGATAGTCAGGAAAGAATATACAGTTTGCTGACATGATTCTATGTTGGCCACAACCTGCTGCTTCATCATTCTGTTTCCAAGTAATTCTTCTCTTCTCCCAAGTCCTCCTCATCAGTTTGAATTTGATTTCTGCCTTTTCTTTCTTTCTTTCTTTCTTTCTTTCTTTCTTTCTTTCTTTCTTTCTTTCTTTCTTTCTTTCTTTCTTTCTTTCTTTCTTTCTTCCTTCCTTTCTTTCTCTCTCTCTCTCTCTCTCTCTCTCTCTTTCTTTCTTTCTTTCTTTCTTTCTTTCTTTCTGATCTACAGAAGCAAAAAAAAAAACCCTTTTGATATTTTAATATTTTTAGAAAATTAGAGAAAGAAAAGTAAAGTAAAAGGAACAGAGTAGGTAGAAAACTCCTCTGTTGCAGGCTCCGAAGAGGCCCCCATTGGATTCTTGTGAATTTACTCTTCTAAGTGATGTAACGGACTGGAGTGATAAGCTTGAGATGGGCTAAGTTGAATAAAGCAGCACTTGTTAGGGGTTTGATTCTTTTCTTATTTTATTCCGGAAGTCTTAGGTTAATGCTTCTGGATGCTTGTGCTGATTCATTTACATTGGCTCTTTTAGTTACTACCAGTGTCCTTTTCATAGGGAAATAGGTGATCTATAATTACCTCTTCATTACAACCTACTCAGATCCTTGAACCAGGAAACCTCAACATGTTAAACCCTCTCTGATCTGTAAGAAGACAATCACTCATACGTTCATTCATTTATCAAATTTTATCATATACTTACTGTGTGACCAGCCCTGGACTAAGCCCTGGGAAAACCAAGGGGAATCGGGGCCTCCCATTGGAGGATTGTTTTATAAGGAAAAAAGATCACCTGCTTTGGGCTTGCCCACCAACAACATCAGACCTTCCCAAAATATCCACCTTTACAATAACCTTCTGACTGTTCCTCAGGGCTTAGCATTACTGGATCCCATTCCCACTTTCATTCATTCTCAGTGGACTACTATTTATCCTATAACTCTTTCTTTTTAGATCATAGCATCATTGAGCATATCAATATCAATATCTCTAACTTTTCTTTAATTTCTAAAATATATAATGAGGAGCATTCGTGGTTGAAATAGAGGTATAGGACCCCTTCTTGGTCTGGCTCCCTTGCTATCTCCCTAGAACATACAGTTCTGCTGGCAGAAAATGGGCAAAGCCCTGGTCTAGGTCTTTGCTTCAAGGTGGTGCCACAGAATAAGGCTGCTTTCATCTCAGAGACCCTCATGCTCTCTTTCTGGCATGGGTCTATGCAAGTGGGTAAGGACACTGTCCCAGGAGGAAAGGAGAGCTGTGTCAGGAAAGTCTAGAATGAGGAGGTACTTTGAGGATATTTAACATGTAGACTGACTGATAACCATTTACATTTTGTATCATGTTCCAGATACTTTGGAGAAATGTCATATGCATTTGTCTCCATTGAGCACTATTTCTCCCATGAGCTGGTCTCAGTGTTTATTTCATTTTACAAATTAAAACAAAAAAATGAAATCACAGTGTCATGTCCAAGGTCAGAATTAGAGTTATTATTAGAGCCAGAACTGAAACACAAGTTCTCAAAGTCCAGCACTGCTAACTTCTTTTGCATCGCTCACACGCAGCTCATCAGAGCACAGTGCCTTCCTAAATAGAGCTTCCTTCATCATCCATTTCTTCCTGCTCCTACTCCTTCCATTGCTAAGCTTATGCATACACGTTTCCACCTGTGTCAGAATTTCTATCAAGATGCATTTCCATGGAAATGAACACATGCTCCAAAATATATATATATAGATAGAGGGTAGCATTTATTTAATTTTCATAAGATAAGTAGCCTTATTTCTTTTACATCTAGACCTCCTGCATGATTATTTTAAAGCTGCTGTATGTGGCCCTGTGTTAATTGCCATAGCTGCATACCCAGTCATCCAACAGTGGCTTAGTGGCATATAATATAGTCAATACATTTTAAACACTGCTACTTTTAAAAATAGCTTTAAAAGGTTGTAAATGTCAAATCGAGATTTGAAATATGTCAGATAGCTGTCATTTTTACACCCTTCATTAATTTCAATTGGACTCAGTGAATTGTATTTGACAAACTGTTATCATACAGTGAGGACAAGCATGCTACGTTTATGTAGCACATCCCTGACGTTCAGAGTGTTTTGAGGGGAACTTTAATATGTGACTCCTCTTTGACCTCCTAGATGACATCGGACCATCAGATGACAAGTGTGGCAGCATTCAACTCAAAGGGTTTCCAAATCATGGCATTTGGAAAATCTTCAAGAGGTTTATTCAGAAATGGAAATGTCTAGTGGAAAGAGTTTCCAGGAACAGACGTAGAAATATTTGTGCTAAGTGCAAACTTGCAAAATCTGGACTACAGCTAAGGCAAAGGGGTCATGAATAAAAGTTTCCTTTTGGTAATTCTGAGCAGGCAGAGATATGCATGGAAGAGTCGGGTCTGGTAATAAAAAAATAATTTTATTATTAAAATTTACAGCAACTGTTAACTATTACATGCTATATGAAGAGCACGATACAAAGAACAAAGTACTTAAAACCCCAGGCTCTCATGTCAGACTGTGTAAGTTCAAATGTTGGCTCCACCACTTACTCTGTGACTTGGGGCAAGTCCTTTGACATCTAGATGCCTCAATTTTCTAGTTAGTAAAATCAAGATAATACTATTACTAATGTCATAGAGTTACTATGAGGATAAGGTAAGTTCAATGAATATTAACTATTATTATATAGCAGGTCTCTGCAAGGTGAATTGCCCATATCCACTTAATTCCCCAACTACCTTGCAAGGTAGATTTTACTAGTATTGCCAATTTACAAATGAAGAAATGGAGACTTCAAGGGATATTTGCTTTGTCCAGAGTCATCTACCTACCTAGCAAGGGGCAGGGACAGGGAGTCAGGTTACTGACAACACCTTTTAGGTCATTTTGTTTATCTGTAAAAGGTGGTAATTGAGCTTGAGGGTCTCACCTACATCAACCATTATTGGATGCAATGACAACAGGAGCCAGCCCACTGTCACCCACTGAGAAATTAGCTATATAAATCCAAGCACAGAAAGCCAAGTTTATGCTCTGCCAGGACGGGGCAGCTGGTTTTTAAAACATCCTCATATTTGCTCTCTTTTCTCTCAAGAAAAAAATAAGCTAAGATTTATACGTATGTATAAATATGAATGCCACGTTTTTAACATAATTTTAAAGAAAATGTCAGTAAGTAAATAAACTGCTAAGTATGTTTTAAAAACACAACTAAAAAATTGTATCTAGAATTCGCTAATTACTAATGTCATCCTGCTCTGAGTAAGGAAAATGGTTCATTTTTCTTGTTTCTTTTTCTTCATCTTGGCTTTAGCATAAACTAATTAAAACTCAACCAATAATAAATTAAATTTTTCAAATTTTAGGAATCTTGAGAGATTGTCGAGTGTTCTCAGATTCTCATTTCATCTAAATGTATGTGCTCTTGTCTGGACAAATAAATGATGTGATCACAGTGGGGTGGGAGGGCACATATCATGCCCCGCTTATATGCCTGAGGATATGCCAGCTTTTTAAAAAAAGATATCATCACCACCAAAATAATATATGACTTTTATGAGTTCATATTTTTTGAATATCATTAATTCAAAATAATGTATAAACACTTTTATGGGATAAATAATACCTTCTGCAGCCCATTTTTAGCCTATAGGAGGCCATTTTTTTTTCTTTAGACTTAAGCAAATCCCTACATTTTTTATATGTGGAAACCTTCACCCAGAGAGAAGGTCAGGGTCACCTCTCGACTTCCTCATGATCACGCGTGAGATAGTAGTGATACAGGATGAAGAGCCAGGCCCCCACCATCCTGTGCCTTCATTAGCTTCACTTCATTATCCTGCCACGTGTACTTGTGATAAGACACAGGTAAAGTTGTGTGGCACGTTCACTCACACAAGAAAGAATGCGTTACTTGACATTTCTGTCTGGGAAATGGAAAACACTTTTAGGTTGGATTCGTTGGATTCACTTCATAAGATTCACAGAATTCACGTTCAGGTTGAATTCATAGGATTGGTTTTAAGGACTGTGGAAAACAGAAGGAAGGTTTCCAGGCTATGGTTTTTCTGATTGCATGAGGAAAAGAGAAACACTTCCAGATCAACAACACATGCAGTCCGCACGCCCAAAAGGATGCAATCTGTGTGAGTGAAGAAGGAAATGTGGGGATGCTCGGTGAATCGAGCCAGGCCACTTCCAGGTTCAGGCAAACTAGATCCCGTAGTGGTCGGTTTTGTAAAGTTTGTGTCTCTCTCACCACCCGCCACTCACTCCTTTTATTTCCCCATAGATTAAGCATAAAGACCTCATGAAGTATGTGACAGGGCGATCTCATTTATCTGAGCACTCCATCGCCGTTGATGGCTCTGACTAGAAGCAAATGCTGCCTTTATCTCTCAGTGAGGGTTCAGCATCCTTCATATTCGTTATTTTATGTAAATGAGGAATCTAAGGGTGAAATTATAATTTATGAGAGCTCCATGGAGCTTCTGACAATGCTCATAAACATTCTAAACAACTTTATCTTGTTTCAGAACAAAACATACATTTTATCGCCTAATAAGGATTTTTATTATAACAATATTTCTGTTCTGTACTGGCCTGTTACTGTGAATAATATGAAATGAGGTGATTTTTGTTGTCATTGTTCCTATATGTTTAGAAATATCTGTTTATCTCTATGTATCTTCCTTAAGGATCAGTGGACAGTAAATGTTATCGGTCAGCCCTACCCTTATCAAGTTTCGATGATTGAGGACTTGACTGCTGGTGTCTATTGGAAACTTAGGTGTTATTATTGGCTGGTTGGTTTTTGTTTTTCTTTGTTTTTAACAAAGTAATTACCAAGTTGTAGATCCCTATTCCGGGAGTGAGACCCCTTGACTCATCTAGTCTCTATTATCAGTCATTATTTGTTTTAATTTGTCCTCTGCAAAAACAAACAGCAAGTAATAGTTCTTCAGTTGTGTTATAATTTCAGAATATGATAGATTTTTGAGTTGGAATTCCACAGATTCAAGTAGTGTTGGGCAGAGGGAGTGACATTACAGATTCTTGTGACTCTTTAGTATGATTGAATAAACAGTCAGACAATTTTAATTATAATTAAGAAAAACAACAAACAGCCCATTTTCTTCCAGAGCTGTTCATCACTTAAAAACAAAAAGAAAGTCAAGCAAAACTCCTCAAGTAGACTCAGTCTTTATCCCCTTAATATTTCTAATGTTACTGGTAGGATGAGAGACCACTTTTTTTTTTCTGTTACTCCATTTACACTTTGATTTAAAAAAAAATTTTTTTTCAGGAAATATTTGAACAAAAGGCCAGTAGATAGAATCTTAGCTTCCAGATTTAAATGCTCATCTAAGGATAACCAGTGTAATCAGCTGAGCTTGCAAAGAATCCACAATCATAAAAATCATTTAATTAAATTACATCGGTGCTGTTTGTTTTGCTACCCATTTGGGTATTAATAACACCATCGCTGTTTTCACTGCCAAAGGTTTACTACTTAATTATTATCTTTGCTTATTGGAGATGTTAGCATCAATTTGTAGGCTTCCATAATCACACACTGGGTGTTGCTTCACCAGATACAACACACTTCCCGGAACTAGAAGTCTCACAGCCTGTGCTTGATCTGAAGAGGAAGCCGTGGAAATCAAATGAAAGCATTTGTTAACTTGTAAAAATGAAACACAGAAAATAAGAGCAGTTGCTCAGACTGTGAGTAAATCTGATGGGGTGTGAACTGATCACTTTATTACACTCTGTATAGATGGCATCCTTGCCATTTCTGAGATGGCAGCCCAGTGCTTTTCATTGTCTTAATTAGATTAAGAATGGATTAGAGGAGCCAAATCTATTATTAAATTTTAAAAAAAAAGCAATTCTGTTGTGTTCCTAAAAAACCCCCTTTTGGTTTTTAATTTCTTAAATTCCACTGATGCACAGAAGCAAATGCCTTGCTTGTAATTATGAGCATGTGTGCGTTCATTTAAAAGGCTACAAGCATATTAGGAAAATCAGATCTTCATTTTTTTTTCAAAATTATTTCTGAAGAAATAAGAGAAGGAAGAAAGGAATGTAGGGAGAGAGGGGATGGAGGGCTGCCTTTCTCTTTGTTATAATAAAAAAAAAACACGTGGAAACAGTTAAATTGTTCTTTTGGTTTACTCAAACATAAAAAGGGATAATGCATGCTCATGAGAGCTGACAATTCCTCCAGGTACATTTGTGTGTGTGTGTGTGTTTTTAAGTTTACTCCCATACCTGAAATATTTGAGAATGTAAGTTTCTCATTCTTCTCAGATTGAGCATTTTTCTGGGGGAAACCATGAAGAACAAGGTCCCCAACCCCCAGGCCTCAGACTGTTACCCATCACAGAACAGGTGAGCGGCCAGTGAGCCAGCAAAGCTTCATCTGTATTTGCAGCTGCTCCTCACCACTAACATCACCGCCTCAGCCCCTCCTCAGATCATCAGGCATTAGATTCTCAGAGGAGCCCTGGTCCATGGTGCCAAAAAGGTTGGGGACTGCTGGTATAGGATGATTATCTGGTTTCTCATTTTGCATATCTACCCCTTTTCCTAGTGCCTATTACAAATGCAACTTTCAGTTTAAAACTTTGTTATATCAACAGTTATAAATATTACACAAGTATGGCTTTGAATTTCAGTTGGAGCAGAACTGCTGTGTTGGAAATGATAGTACTTTGTTTTATTTTCCCAGTATGTGCCCTAGTTTTAATTTATTGTTGCTCCCCCCAAAACTGTGTTGCTATTTCTTACATATTTTCTCTGCATTTTAAAATTCCTTAGGGTCATGATAAATTTTCATAGTACCACACACACACACACACACACACACACACACACAAATGAATGCATGTAAAAACTAGTGAAATTTGAATGTCTGTGGCTTGTTTAATAATGTACCAGTGCCATTTTCCTGGTTTTGATAATTTTGATAAGATATCACTGGGGAAAGCTGGATGAAGTCTCCATGATAATTCTCTGAACTATTTTTGCAGTTTCTGTGAGTCTTAAATTATTTCAAAATAAAGTTTTAAAAAATGAGAGAATAATTTTAGTCCTTAACTCATAAACTGATACTAGCAAATAGTGATCCCTACTTGAGCTGTATTAAATTAATTTTGTTTTAATAACTGATACTCATCTGTCACCAAACTTTTGAACACTCATCATTCTCTTCTTCTACCTCTGAGCACATGGCCTACGTTTCCTACCCATTCAACTCTAGCAAAAGGTCCTTATCTGAATGGTCTTCTTAGCCCCAGAGCCTAACACTGTGTTCTGCACATCATGTTCTCAGGCTTTTTGATTGATGAATATTCCAATGAGAATCTAAGATAAAATAGGAAGATAAGTGATGAAGGATGGTTAAGTGATAAAGAACTAACATTCGCAATACTTGCAACACAATAAACACTCTGTATCTATTCCTAATGAAGGAATTCATTAATTCATTAATTTTGCTCGCATGTGAATTTTATATCTTAGCAAGATAGGACTCAGGTTCCTGCTGAGCCATCTGTTCTTTTGAGTACTTTGTGATGGACTCAGATTCTGAGATCGCTCATTAATTGTCATTGCTTCAATGAGGTGCTGTGCTTAGGATTGAAGGTCTTGAAGTGATACCTAATTTAGGAAGACTGTGACAAAATTTATCACTAATTACCTGTCCCTCAAATGGGAATCAATGCCATCAGCAACATACGATGGTGATAATGGTTATCATTTATCGAGTGATTAGTATTCTAAGCACTTTGCATGTATTCTCTCACTTTAATTTTACTCCATTGCTGGCTTCGAGTTTAATAAAATAACTCGTTCAGGGTCACCCGTAATTGGCTTGTGAGTGGCAGAGCTGGAACTTGATCCCACGAAACCTGACTTCTGAGGACCTTATATGGTCTCCCTTTCATACTTGTGCCCTCTGCCCTTAAATGGTGAGTGATTATCAACCCTGGAGAGGCATTAGAATGATCTGCAGACATGCTCTTGGACCCACTCCCAGCCACGTTTATGTAATTTATCTGTGTGGACACTTTGTCGAACTTCCCAGGTGGTTCCCAGATGTCATGATGAGCATCACTTGCTTAGCTGCACATCAGAACTTACCCAAATGCCTGTGAAGGGTGGAAGCTACTTATTCTCCTTATAAATTTATTATGTTTTGGCATAACCATGGCAACACAGAGTACTTGTCCCTGCCAGCTACCTTTGGAGAAATAGAGCTGGGGATCCACCTTCTTTGCAATAAATTTTGTTAACAACCCGGTTTTCATATTTTCAACTAGATGCTCTCCACCTCCATCTGCCACCATCTGCCACTGATGTTCATTTGAATAGCACTTTACCTGTAAAAGGTGTCTCTTGGCCAAAAAAAAAAAAAGTTTCTGTATTAGAAATACTAAAAATTCACCTGTTCAGGAGAGCCAGGCAAATCAGGTAAATGAATGAAAAAGACAAGTCTTTGAGTAGTGAGTGTCCCCTTTTTAGAAGACAAGGGTGGCTATCACTGGAAGGATACTCCCTACTCTGATCTTATAAAGTAGGCCAGAAATGCTGCCCAGGATTCTGGACCTTCTGGTTTTTCAGGAGACTCCAGAAATCTAATTTTCTGTCTATTTTGGTTTCTTGTTGCGAAATTACTTGGCAGCTAGGTCCATGCTTTTTTCAACACTGCACAGCTCGTCATTGTCTCACCAGGATTAGAACCCAAAGCAAGTAGCTGTCTTATTCTGCTGCCTTTTTGCATTTTGAAGTAAATAATTTATCTTTCCTTACTAACTACCAAGTGCGCCAAATTCTAATCTTTGCCGGAAACTGGCATTCTGACTTCAGACAAGGCATAGAATCTCGTGGAACCTGTTTCCTCATCTGTGGCATTGAACCTAGAGAAGGGCTTTATGGGGCTGCGGTCCTGACGTGCAGCTGAGAGTGATGTGATGCTCATCACAGTGCCTCAAAGGCATGGTGTCTGGAGAAAGGCGGGTGTAGATGGAGCCCTCCTTTAGCTACTTACCAGCTCTGTGATTTTTGCTGAGTTATCTAGCTTCAGAGCCTACGTTTCCTCATATATAAAATGGAATCATAGGATATTGACTCCCACGGTTATCTTGAAGATTAAATTAAATTATATGTATTATGTGCCAAACAGTGAAACACTGTCTTAGGCACTAATGGATATATTAACTGTTTTAATTAGACTAAAATCAGGCAAATCGTGGCCTAGGACTTGGTCTCATAGGTCTCGTATGCCTCAAGCATTGAGTAAACCTGCTTGCTCCTCCTTTGCAACTCTTTCTGTGGACATGTTAAGGTTTTTTTCCTGTTATTCCTAATTTTTTTTCAAAAATTAGTGGGACTGCTAGCTCCATGGTGATGGACAGAAATCCAAGTCAAGTAACTATTTTCTACCCCCTCTAATGTGGACCATAATATATAGAACCAGAGGAAGTCTCTTTGGGATGATTAGAAGTGAAGTGTGATTAATAATGAAAAAATAATAATAAATAAATATATATGTGTGTGTGTATGTATGTATGTATGTATGTAAGAGTAGGGGTTATGTTAAATGTGAAGAGTCAATAAATGCTTGTTAACCTTCTCAGAGGTCAACAGTCAGCTGGGTAGCTGGTGATACAGCCTGAACAGCCTACGAGTCTAATTCTGTCTAATTCAGACCTGCTCTTAGGTATGATGACAGTATGTGCAATTAGGGAAGCATCTCTGTAATAACAATAATCGATTTAAACCAGGAAGACAGGGCATAGCTATGGGGAACACTTGGAGAGAGAAATCAGAGCAATTTGTGGGTTCCTGAGAAGCAAGCCTTCAAGCTACCCCATTTTCAGTATGTCTGTGGTAGCTTTCAATTCTCTCTTGACCGTAATTTACTGAAAAGCATTTTTTAAAGTAAGTGCATGTCTCTTGGGCTAAAGATTGTTCACAGTCCATTATTTTTTTAACTTATTGTGAATAGGGGATTAAGCAACTTCCTTATTAATCATGCTACTATGGATTTAAATCTCTGTCTCACACCATGTTTTTCACAAACGTGTTTTGGCTTTTATTTTTCTTCAAGAACTGAGCTCAAATTATGTTATCACAAAGCTCTGTCTTCTGTAGACATATATCAATTCAGACTTGCCTCATTTGAAATGCCAATGTTTGTAAATGAGAGACACCAGACTTCAGCCATCCTCCTTTAGTTCTTAACGGTCTTGAAGAAAGAAATGTTTTCACTCCTCTTTGATTTTGAAAGACTTGTAGAACTCTGGTCTACCCCCATGTCTCAGGTTATATTTCTGTCGTCCCCATCTCCCACTCTCTGACCCTTAAGATAACAAAAAGAGTTCCTTGGCTTGTCCTCATTAAAAAAAATGCAAAAAAAGGAAGAAAACACGTTTTAATTTATAACAAATAGCTTTGAACAATTAATAATAATAATGATGAGAGAATATTTTGCATTTATGACTGCTTTCCATTTTTAAGTCCCTCACATGTTCCTTTTTTTTTTCTTGCCTTATTCTCATATCAACACTAAAAAGTAAGAGGAGAGACAGGATAGAGAAGACTAGGAATATTCATTTATTCTTTCATTTGCTTGTCCATTCAACAAATATCTAAGAAGAAACTATGTGTGCTAGATATTATTCTAGGAGCAAGGTCTACAGTGTGAAAAAGGAAGACAAGGTCTCAAAGCATTTTATTGGGAGAACCAGCCAATAATTACATAAATGAATGAATAAGATCATTTCAGATAGTGACACTTGTAAAGAAGAAAATAAAACAATGATGGTTTAGGTTGGGTTGTCAGAGAAAGTTGTGTAAGGGTGGTGGCAGTTGAGCTGAACATAAATGACAAAGAAAGCAATAGTGAGGTCTGGGGGAAATATGATAAATTCAAAGAACCTAAGATATGAAAACCTAAGATATGAAAACTAAGATATGAAAACCAGAGGAATGGGGAGAACAACATGAGATATGGGGTAAAGCAATCAGGTCATTTTGGATCTTCTGTGCCATGCTGAGGATATTAATTCAGAACCACTTTTTCACTGCCTGTAGTCTAAGGGTATAGAAACTTCCTCAGTACCCTTCCCCTGATTGGGAGGAGAAATGGAGCAAGCTCAGATGAACGTGGGTAGACTGGTGTCATTGTCACCACGAAACTCTGAGCTCATGAGGTAGCCTCTGCCTCATTCAGTTTTACATCCCTGGACACCCAGCATAGCACCTGGTATGTAATTACAAACACTGGGCTGGAGTGTTGTCAAAGTCAGGTCATGCCCCACCTGCATCAAAGTCATGGGTGAAGACGGTGGATGGGGAGCTTATTTAAAATGAGGGTTCCAAGACTTTCCTCCAGGCCTATGAATTCAGACTTTCTGGGAGCAGAACTTTCATTCTGCATTTTCAACAAGCTCCTCAAGCATTTCTTATGCATAGAAAATTTGAGAACTGACCTCCTTTTCATTTCTCCCAAGCAGTTCCTACTATATTATAAAAATCTCAAAGGCAAAAATATTTAGGCTAATATGTTGTATATTCATGAGAGATTCCTGCTGACAGCTGCACGTGTGTAAACTCTTTCATATACTGGATCCTAATAAGATTATATAAGCACGTCAGTTTTTAGCATACTTGCAATCTATCTTTATCGATTCAAGTAAAATGAGTGAAATTGAGAAATTAATTCTATTTCTACTTTTGTTCTATTCCATTTGCTTGATTTTATTATCAAAAAGTAAACTGGAGCTTGGCGGAGTAAGACATGTGACAAGGAACAACCTCTTTGGGCAGCCCATGCCAGCAAACCTTTGGAATCCAAGAGCTTAGAGATACAGAGTTGGTATGCAGTGAAAACATATAGCACCTTAATGAACAAATGTGTTTAAAAAAAAAATTTGGACAAAATGACAAAAAAAACAAGTTGAGATTCAGAACAAACTTCTACCTTTGGCAGGTTCTAGCCCAACATTGGTGAAGATTTAGGTTCCTTTTGTCTCCCCAATTCAGTTGTTGGAAAGACAGGGGAGAAAAAGATTGAGCATTGAGACGAAGCCATGCCACATGGTTCCAGTGAGAGTATTTTTCCTGCTCCAAGTACAATGTATTTTTGAAAATCCCTCACTGTAGATATGGCAGTCGCTTAAAGTAATGTTCCAAGAATGAAAATAACAGACCCTCTGTCAGGAGGTGGGATGCAGATTTAGAGCTGTTTTTTCTAGATGTGTATTTCAATCCGAAGAGGAGGTAGGAAGAATGGACATTCCCTCTCTTCATCTTTAGGGTTCTTGTTTTGTTTGCTGGTTTAGGACATCTCACTCTTTCACTGTCTTTCCACTTCTGCATATATTATCTCCCATTACCCTCCTGCTGCTGTCAGTTTCCTCACAAAATATACAATTGTTTGTACTTCTGGCAGAAAAGAAAAGGTCAGGTCTTTTTTTTTTTTAATTCTCTTAAAATCTTGTCCAAAAAACAATAGTAAAATAAAATGATGCTGTAAGATGCTTTCTCAGATGGCAGAGCGGGGAGATTTGCTGTGGGGCTCCTAGCCCAAGAACTAGGGCTATTTTTTGTTCCAGAACCAACTGCTTTGAACAGGGATTGTTTAATCAAGTCCCCTCATCTTCTCCTGGAAAAAAAAAAAAGAAGCTGCATTTGTTTCACTCGTTAATTCCAAGTTTCACCTTTTATTATTTTTGTTTCCCTGTTTTATTCAGTGACATGATTTCTACAGAAAATTACCAGGAATGACTGAATCCTCTTTTCCCCGCTTGTCTGGTTTCTCTTTATCGTTTCAAAAAACACATGAGAATTTTTTTTTAACCTTGCTTCAGATTTATTTCCAGCACCTCTAGTCAATTTAGCCAGTGCAATTTTAATTTCCTCCTTAACCCTGTGCTTGCCACCATTCCTGACATTATTACAATCTGGCAGTCTGCAGCCTACATCATGGCCAACAGGATTTTATTTAGCCAGCACAGTGATTTTTTTAAAATTGAATTTGAATGCCTTTAGATGAATACACTCCCCACTCTCTCCACAGTTGCCTCACACCTGGCTGCCTCACGCATTGTCCTCTGAAGGAATTCTGGCAAGACCACCTCTGGCGATCTTTGCCAGCACCTCCATCTTTTATTTTGCTTGTGCAGCTGCTAAGTTTTGGGAAGTGTTTTTTTCTGTGTTTGTTGGTTGTGTTAGTATGCGTTGATGGTGTGTGTATATTGGTTGTGTGTGTGTATGAGTTGGGTAGGGCAGTTGTAAGTCGGTTCTTCATGCCTTGTTTGTATGTATTGTGTGCGCGTGTGTGTGTATGTGTGTGTGTGTACTGTTGTTTTTGTTGTTGTTGAATAGGGATATTAGGGGAGCAGCTGATTGTTTTGGTTTTGTTTCTTCCCCGCTCTCCACCCCCAATTTTAGCCAGATAAAGTCTATCTATTTCCTTTGGGAGATTTCAATCATTATCTAAAAGTTAGGTGGTTTTCATGATTTATTTGCCAATATTTACCATTTAACTTATATAGCACTTCTTATCCACAAACTCCTGATGTAACAAGTTATCCATGCAGTTAAAAAGAGTGTTCTGGGCCTCACATATTTGACTCTGTCAGTGAAGACTTCAGGATTCGAGAACTTTTCTTTATGAACAGCTGATGGTGTTTTTTAACTTACGACCTCATAACAAGAAAATATGTTGGGAATGACAAAATATATCCTGTAATCTCGTTACCAAGCACTTAGCTGAAGTGTTTATCTGCAGATGTGGAACATAACATTAGAGCGCTATGAATAAGGTACTTCCTGCCTTAACACCCATCCTATTTTTTCACTAAGGAACTGTTCACCCTCTCAACTCTTTGCTGATTTTCAGTGTTCAGTCCTTGTGGCATCACTTAGCAAATCACTCCTCAAATCATAGCTCGTTTTCCAAAAGCAGAGAACTCTCTCATTGCCTTTTTGCTGGGCCTGGGCTCAGACATTGAGCATTCGTCTTCATAGACTGGATTTCAGTCCTGGCCACTGCTCTTCCTAATTTGCTCTTTGACAACTGCTTGCACAGCTAGGAGCAAGATTTTTGCACACTGTCTGCTGCAACTGCCTGTTTAATTTTTTTGGTATAACGTGGCTTTGTAAAACAAAAGAACTATTTCTTGATTAACATTCTCCACTATTCAGATTTATCTTTTAGTTCATGTTTACCTTAGTTGTTTTATTATCATTTGCCACCTCACTGCAGCCATCCAAAATTTTATTATTTATCTATTACTTATCTAGTTTTTTAGGACTAAACTTACAACAATGTTTATAAATTATGGAATATTTACTGAGGTGTGTGGGTGGCTGATCATTTTTATGTGTCTGTGTATCTCAGATAAGAAACAAACAAAAGCGGAGGTAAACACAAATGTAAATTCGATAAAGGAAGTCTTCTCAGGTGTATTGCTGCGATACAAATTATCCCCAAAATTTAGCGGCTTAAAACAATAATAAAGATTTAATAATGCTCACAGCTTTTATGGGTCAGGAATTTGGGAGATGGATTAATTAGGCAGTTCTGGATCAAGACCTCTCAGAAGGTTATAGGCAAATGTCCCAACTGCAGCATCTGAAGACTTTACCTGGGCCAGAATGGTGGCTTGGTATGTGGGTGACAAATTGGTGCTGGCTGTTGGTAGAAGGCTCAAGTTCCCCTCAATGGAGTCCCTACACAGGTGACTTGAAAGCTCTCATGACCATGACATGGCAGCTTGCTTTTTCTAAAGCAGGAGAGTCGAAAGGGAAGAAGGAGAGATGTCTTTAATGACCCAACCTTGGAACCCACTGTTAGTTCTGTCACATTCTGTTCTCATTAGGAGGGAGTCGTTGCATTCAGCCCACCTTCAAAAGAAGATGGGTTAGCCTCTGCCTTTGGAAGGAAGAAGCATCAAGGAATTTCTAAACATATTTTAAAACTACCACATCAGATTCCTATAATTTTTGACTTTATACTACCCATATATTACACATACATGATAGTACCCACGTACTACCCATGTAATGTCAGTATGTTTTCATTCTCAATTTCAAAATGTGATCGGAAGACCACTGTGGGAGGCACGGTTCTTCCAGATACACCGAATGAAAAGTTGGATAATATTATATTGTTTTTTGTGCTGTGTGTTTCTGTCATGGCTTCCCACATTGTTTGATATCTTTAATTAAATTAAAACCATGGATTAGTGTAGCATATACAACAATTCCAGTCTTCCCTGCTCATTTGGATAAGTGGTTGTTTTCTTTAATAGGAAACAGAACCATGATTAGGTCAGTGGTTTATAAACAGGTTTTGTATATGACCCACCTGAAGGTTTTTTGTTGTTGTTAATAAAGATTCCTGGCCACTAGCCCAGATCTACTAAATTATAAGTTCTGGGGAATAGAGCCTTGAGAATTGTTATAGGTTTTAAAGTTCTAGGTGATTCTGATACAGCCAGTTAGAACAGTGTTTGGTATACCTAACCAAGTCTATTCAACAACTAATATTACTTGCAAGGAAAAGGAAATCTTTGGCACTCTCGTGATAACCAACTTCATTTTTCCTTTCAGAAGAGTCTTCACCTGGGTATCCAGGTACTTTCCCCATCCCAGCTTGACTGACAATGACTCAGTGACTCCTGATTCTGTAGCTGCATCTCCCAAGGCAGTAACATGAGGAGCCTCACAGCCCTCAGGGCACTGGCCCAGAAATGCATTGTTCACGCTTTCTGAAGACAACGACTCTCTTTCTGATTATAGTTGTCCTCCTTTTACCCAAAGGCTTTCCATGCAGCCAAAGGAGTATAACAATGACATGAGGGCTTGCAAGGGAAATATCTTCATTGATTTGTATTTCATGAATCAGAGCCTCCATAAAAATGGCACAGGCTTGTTTTGCGGTGTCAATTTGTGGAATTGAGGGGAGGATTGTTAAAACCCATCCATTTCCAAAAGTTTTTACCACTCTAATGAATTAATCTATAGATAATGGATTGAATTCATTGCCATCATCCTAGTAAGTAAGGCTTGTTAAAAAGAGATAAGGTAACACACTAAATAAAATAGCAATTTTAGCTATTAACTGAATTTTATCTGGGCTCTAACAATTTAGTGTATGAGTTTCCTTTGAAAGAGAAATTGTAGGCTCCCATTATCCATGTAGAGACCAAATGCTGGAGTTCGCCTGTTGATATTAAATTGTAGGAAAAGAGTAATTATGACAACCATTTTCCCAACAACCTCAAGATTCCCAGGATGTAGATTTGATATAACCCAGTAAATCTTTATAAATATAAAGCTTTAATTCCTCAGTATGAGAAGTTCATCCTAGCTCCACCATACCCCTTACTCATTACCTCACATTACCCCATTTGCATCTAGATCCACATTAAAGAAGCTGCTATGAAGACAGTATCTATAGATGTCACACAAAATAAGATGATTATGAGAATGCCATATTTCTAAAGAACTTTGCAGTTTAAAGCAGTGTTACAGAGATCACTCTCTACGTATCAAATTTCTGTGCTCAGGAATGAGAAGTTTCATACCCAGTCTGAGCCCTGGTAAGCCTGATCTGTAGTAGCTCACCTGCATTTATCTTTCAGTTCTCACTTCTACCACTGTATTCAGATCTTGGTCCCTCATTTTTGTTTTCTTTGGAAAGCTCCTAAATGATTTATCTTCTCCCTTGAATGTCCCTGCCTTATAAATTATTTCCAAAGACATTGTTGTCATCTTCTTTCTGCCCTACTTAGAAATCTCAGTTGCTTTCATTACTTGTGGGGGTGATCCAAAAGCAGCTGTTTAAGGTCCTTCCTGGTCTAGTTTTTTCTTTACATTTCCAACATTGGAGTCTATTATCTTCCTTCATGGTGTTATGCTTTGTATGTTCTTTCTTCTTTGCTTGTGATCTGGAATTTCTCCTACTACAATGGTGTTTTACCTCCTGAAAATAAACCAAAGGTCCCAATCAACATCTCCTTTTTCTAAAACATTTTTTTCTTCCTCACACATGGATTTCCCCCACTTCTGAGTTCCAGAGCAGTGGGAAGCAGTATGGCATAATATGAGGTAAAGAATATAGGCTTTAGATTGAGCTTCCCTGGGTTTAAATTCTGCCACTACTACTTGCTAATTATATAGCTTCAAACAAATAACCTCTCTGGCTTGAGTTTCCTTTGTAAACAAAAAGTAATAATACCTATCTTTTAGGAACATGGTGAGAGTTAAGGTTAGAGAAAGGCTTTAGCACAGCCTTCCTGTTGCTAATGTTCTGTAGTTGACCACTTACTCTTACACTTTTGTATTACTCATTGACTTTTTACTTGTGTATTGCTTGTGTTGTGTTCCAGATATATTGGCATCCATCTATAAGAAGTCTATGCCATTGGATCTTTACAATTGAGTTTGGCATAGAGCTTTGCATAAAGTTCTGATAACAGATAATTATAATTTATTAAGGAATCACTGTAAGTCAAGTACTCTGCTATATGAACCCTTAACACAATTTATGAAGTTAGTCTTACTAACATCATAATGTTTTACATTAAAAAATTTACGCTTAGAGATCCAAGGTCATATAGCATAATAGTGGTAGAACAAGAAGTAAACCAGGCTAAGTGGTTTTGTATTAATTTTTTTTTCACTTCTAGAAGAATAAGAGAAAGAGAAAGATCTAGATTTAAATCCCAGTTTACTGCTTTCTAGGTGTATATCTTCAGGTAAATTTTCTAATCTTTATGATCCTCGATCTCTTCATCTATAAAATGAGTATATTAATAGCATTTATCTCACAAGGTTCCTGTGAGAATTAAATGAGATGACTCATGTTAAAGTACATGGCATGTACTAAAAACTCTATAAATGTGACTGTTAACATTTAATTATTATGCCCATACAATCTGTGCACTTAAATCTTATGCACATTTTCTGTTGATCAGTATCACACCACAGTCTTTCTGGACCAAAACAGATAAAAGAAGTAATAGAAAATCCAGGACTGAGCAGGTGCATGAACTGAGTTTACACTACAACGTATACCGGGATGGTTTTTCCCAGACTCTCAACACTTTCAAGGCTTATCAATAGGGTGCTAATAACATCCCATGCTCACCATGCAGTGTCCAGTAAATACATGTTATATAGAGAGTCAACTACATTAAGACACTAGAACTTGCTGGGATTTGGGGAAATTATTGCACTTCCTGTGCCTTAGAATACCACCCAGGGTGTGTTATAATCACTCAGAAACACATAGCTTGTTATATCTTGTTGTGATTCAATCTCTATGTAACAATTTTAAAATGAAGTCGGACAATGCTGTGGGAAACTCAAGTCTAGTCCTTTGGATGACTTAGAGGGTTCAGTCCATATGGGGTGATTTAAGTTACCATTGATTTAAAAAAAAAAATCTCAGGTTTAGCTCTTGTTCTTCCCCAAACATTAATTATTTAAAATATAATGACCATTTCTAGTATATTTAAAGGCAGACTGGAGCAGAATTCTAGAAATGTACTTCTAAGAGCATCACTACTTGGAAGGCAAATTAGCAAGGCAGAAATACATGGAGCTATATTTATGAGTAGCTATTCCCTAGTGGGAAACACCGAGTGAGAAATCACTTTTGTGAGCAAAATGATGAAGAAGATGGATTTTTTTTAGTCCACCTAGGAAAGTCCTCCCCAAGGCCTCATGTAATCCCAACAGGGTTTTGGATCTCTGGCAGAAATTGTTTCTCTTTCATAGTGCTTCTTGTGGTTGTTATTAATTTATTTACTTATTCAATATTGAGTGGCTACTATGTGCCATATACTATTGTAGCTGTCTGGGATATCAGATAAAATATATAAGATCTTTACCCTCTCATTGCCTGCATTATAGTTGCAAAATTCAGTAAGTTTGAAAGGATGTAAACATAGTAATTTCAGTAGTGATTTACACTGTAAAGAAAATACAATGAAATGATGGGATAGAGGATGACAAGAAAAGCAGCTGCTTCATAGAGGGTGCTCAGGGCAGGCCTCACTGAGAAGGTGACATTTGAACAGAGGCTTGAAAAATCAGAAAGTACCAACTTGGAACTATCTGGAGTGTTCCAGGCAGAGGAAATGGCTATAGCAGAGATCCTGAGGTAGGACCCATCCGGGTGTGTCCAGAGATGAAAAAGAAATTGGACATGGCTGAAATGTAGAAAGTAAAGAGAAGAGTATAGTAAGTGACATAAGTAGCAGCCAAATGATATCTGGTCTTCTAGGCCCTGGCATGGAGCATGACAGAATTTATTACTGCTCTCTCCAATAGAGAGTCTATTGAAGGCAGAAATGAGCTGACTTTTATTGAATATTTTCCACATTTCTACTACTGTTCCAAACACTTCACACCATTTATTTACTCCTCACAACCAACTTGTGAAGTATCTATCATAATGCCCATTTTATAGGTGGGACAAGTACAGTTCAGAGAGGTGAAATGATTGCCCATGGTTAGTAATTAGGACCTAAAAATTGAACCCAAGTCTGACTCCCTAGCCCATGTATTTCCACCATGCAAACCTAGCTAATTGCTGAATCAATACTACATATAGTCATTCAAAAGAAGTGGGTGCCAATTAGGTTACAACTTCCCTGAGTATTTACATTAAAAAAAAAAAAGCCAGTGTTGAAAGCAAAGAAATCAATTACATTGGCAAAGTTTAAAATAAATATGAGGACCATTTTTAAAAATTATTCCACAAAGGACAAAGTGGCTTCCAGGAATGTCTTTTATATTTTCTGTATCAGTCCTATATGCCACCCACAATCAATTACTGATGAATTAACATTCTGAATGTGTTTCTCTCTCTTTGACTCTTCCTGTTCACAGTGTCTACTTCATCCAAGTCACCATCAGCTGTCACCTCACAGAGCCCTGCCAATCTCTTTTCTACCATATAACCAGATCACTCATTGTAAGGTAGAAATTTGAACAGTGTACCTGTGTTGTACCTTCTTAAAACACTCAGGAGGGGCTTCCCATTGTCATTAGAATAGAGAACAAATTTCTTAACATGGTCTAGAAAGCCTGACCCCTCCCTTCTCATATGACTCACCTTAGTCTCTGAATGCCACCTGCCCAGGGACCTTCTTCTCCCTTATCTTCTGACTGACATTGCTTCTTTCCACTTAGGGTCATCTCACTTTTCTAAGAATACTCTCCCTACATCCCACCTCCTTAGCCTTTGCCTATTAACTTATCCTCCTTTAGATTTTGACTCCAGCTCCACTTCCTCAGAAAACCCTCCCTGAGCCCTCCATCCTCCGCCACCCGACACCAGGTCAGATACACACCACACACACACATGGACACTTTGGCCTTCTACTTCATAAGCCAAAACATGGATTATAATTATGAATGTATCTTTATGGTTAGTTATCTGTTCCTTTCTCTTGATTAAAGACTGTGAGGTCAGGAAATAGGTGATTGATATATGCTCGTGCGCGCACACACACACACACACACACACACCACACACACACAAGTATGTGCATAAAGTATGCAGCATAGAACTCAGCACAAAGTAGGCACTATAAAAATCTAGCTATTTTTATTCAACACAGTTTCTAAAAACACTCCCTGAAGGGAAACACTATATTCTTGATCACACTGACAAAAAACAAACAGAAGTTGATATGGCTTGACAAACATCTTATTGCTTCAAAGTGTGATTTCTCAGCCATTATCCTGTATCATTTTCTGGGGTAAAATTGATAGAGTTTAAACATTGCAAGTAGGGAGCTAGTAGCAGGAAAAATTGAGGATACTTGCAAGGTTTCTAGATTGTGTAATAAAGAACATCAGTGAAAGAACACGTCTAGGAGGAAAGAGAAGCTTAATTTTGAATATTTTGAGTTTGGCAATATACATGTGAAGACATCTGAAAGGCAATAGCTCAAGTTCAAGCTAGACATAAGTATTTCAGATCCAGCAGCATTTAATAAGTACTGAGAAATAGAAAGAGAAAAGGTGATAATGCAGAACCTGAATAGGTCCTAAGTAATTTGGGAGTATAGATTTATCAAACATGGCCTCTCTGCTCAAAGAGTTTATATTCCTGTCAGTCTGACAAGATATACTTGTCAACACTTACACATTTAAAAGTTTTGAGGAGAAATATTTAGAGCTAGAATTGTTAGCAAAAGCTTTCATTAAAAAAAGTTAAGACTTGAATTGGCCCTTGAAAAATGAGTGGAATTTGGAGAGGAAATTTCTTAGGAGACATTCAGGGATAATTGGAACAAATCAGTCAAAATATTCTAGAAAACACGTGGCAATGCTGGATTTTATCCAAGCAAATTTTTTTTCATATTATCAGGTAGAGTTTTATTTGAAGCTCTCTAAGTGTTAGCTTAAGGCATCATTCTAAAGCAGAACTAAATTGGTGGTGCCAATTAACCTAACAATTATATGGTTCAGTTTGGCTGCTGGACATGTAATTTTCCTTCCTTCCTCTCTTCATTCTTTTTCTCCATCTTTACACAAATATTAATAACCTTGTATGTTTTATGTATTATACCTTCTCTTGGGTACAGTCCTTCAAAAGAGAGTCTAGATTCATCAATGGAAATTCATCCCTGGAAATATATCTCAGAGAACATAATAGATCATTTTGTAGTCCTGATGTGAAAAGCAGTATTTTTTGTTACCAACAGCAATTTTGCTTTGGTTCATTGATTCAATCCCAAGAGAGAAATTTCCTCCTGTTCTAAAAAAATGGTTGGGCTGGTTTGTTTCTATATTGTGACTACCATGGGTGTTGTAACTACTTGGGTTTCCTCTTTAAGTTGGTTGCTAGAAAACTTGGGCTTTGGACATAAATTTGTGGTTCAGATGTAGCAGATCATAAATGCCAAGGTTGTGGCATAGGATTCAAAAAAGTTGAACAAATAATTCTGCTGATCCAAGAAGTTTGGAAACCTTTTTATTTGTTTCTAGGATACTTACAGTTCATAATGAATATGTGGCCAGTGATTGAGTTCCCATGTGGTCCAAGGAAGCAGACCTATATTACTGCTACAAGCAAGGCATTCTGCTGATATGGCATAGAATTTGCAAATAACTTAAGTATTAAAGTCCCAGCAATTTAGAAAAATGTATAAAGAGTTAGAAATTCTATTTTTGGAGTTTTATAGGTGCTTAAAAGTTTTAGAGTTAATTATTTATGTGAATATTTCTTAATATACCAAGCACATAGAAAGGGATCTATAAATGCCTGAAGAATTTGGCTGACTTTTTTTTTTTTAAGGGAGACACAGTAAAGTTAAATAATTGGATTGAGTTCATCCAACTGCTTAGTTGCAGAAGCACCTCTGGTTTTAGCCCCCACATCTTTAGATCCATAATCCTGTGTTCTCTCTGTAGTCCCAGCTTCATAAAGGAAACGATGGCTCTGTAAATAAAGTTCTTCTACCATGTACTTAACTTGAAGCAATCCCACCTGAATCCCCTAAGTTCTCCAACTTACTCAGCCAAGGAGGAACTGTTAAACAAACCTTTAGTATGTACATTGAAAACCTCCCCAAAGCATTCGTTTGTCCTTGAAAAAAATATTTTCAGCTGCAGTCAACGAGATGAACACTAAAAAGATTTTTATGAACTATATGAAATAAAGATTTAGGCATCGCTTTTAGTTGATGGGTCTATGGTTACTTTTTGGCAAACAGAATGTTATGAGATACTGATATGTTGAAGTCCCACTTGGGAAATCCTATATTTTAAAGTATTGACATTTCCATTATCTAAAGCAGTGTTTCTGAAATGTGATGCAGGAAGGAGCTATTGGACTTCATTTCATTTACTTTATCATATCCTTGTACATATTGTATACATTTAATAATATAGCAGATGTAATACATAAGTATATAATTTATAAATAAGTATGCATATCATGTGGATTTGTGCCTTTTTTAAAAGTGATATGAACACATGAGTAAAAATATATGTCAGACCATTGACAGTTATAAAAACTAGTTCTTATGGTTTCTATTCAAGGCCACTGAAAGAAACAAACCATCATCCTCTCTCTCTCACTCCCTCCTCTTTTCTTCCTTTCTTTCTTCCTTCCTTCCTTCCTTTTATTTTTTTTACTGACAGTGTTCTCTAAATACTTATCTATATTCTCCATAGACCAAATTTAAGGAAGCAGCACTTTTGAAGTTGAACCAATCACCAGTGCATGGAAGTTCAAAGTATTTCAGCCATTCTCCAAACTCAATGATTCTATCAGCACTTTATCTCAAAATATTTTCTGTAACATCAGAGAATTTTTCTAAGTATAAGAACTCTCAGTGCTGCCAGTCTTGGATGGTTTCTGCTTCAAGTGTGTCCCAAGGATCTTTATCAAGTGCTAAAAATTACAGTGAACTTGTCCTTGAGACTTGTGTATTTAGAACTATGTTTAGGCATGATCAAAGGTAAAGATACTGTTTTTTCAACTTGTCCTGACTTACACTAAATACCTACATGGGTAGAACTGTCTTTATTTCAATTGGAAGGCTGTGAAGTGTTAGAAAAAGAAAAGAATTCTGACTTTTATTGAATTATTGGTACAACTTTTTTTAAATCACCCACTCAATTTTAATTGCTTGACAAGAAATATATAAGGAAAGTTTTTTTTTAATTGACCTGTTATTTCAATGTATGTTTCAGCCTACTTAAAAAAAAAAAAAGCTTACTTGATTTTTTTTGAATGTTGAATTCACCTTCTCACATGAGGATTTCCACATATTTAAAAGATTTTTTCTTTAAATAAATAAATAAATCTTTTAACTGATTATGGAAAATTCTAAGTATACAATAATTAGATTTAAGAGGATTCTCTTGGAGATGCAATTTAAAAATTCTAAATGCATGATACACACTTCTGTGAAAAGCATAATAATCACCTATACAATTAGCTAAATGATTCTCTTGAGTTCAAGAAGATAAATTGGTGAGTGGCTATCTGCATTAATCAGATAATTTCCATGTTTTACTTCAGGATGTAGACTTTTAAAAATATCGCTTTGTGGGTTCTATTTTAAATAATAACTCATTGAAATGGAAGGGAAAAGTTGATTTAATCCATGCTTCGGTGGCTTAATATTTGCCTGATTTTTGAGGGATTTAGCATTGTGCCTCAGGGAAACATGGTGGAGAAGGCAAAGCACATCCAAAAGCTCCTCGGATTAGTTTGTTCATTAATTTCATTCATTCGTTCTTCCTCAATGTTTATCGAATGCTTATTCTGCACCGTAGCCATATATGTTAGTCTCAGACTCATGCATAAAAGTTGTGATGGCTGATTCATAAAGCATCAACTTAAAATGATAGGCTGACATTTGACATAAGAAAAGGACAATAAATATATCCGATTTATTAATTATTACTTATAATTTATTTTTATAACTTATTGCATGTAGTAATAAGATAACCACCAGTTCTTAATTTATGTTTTAGATACTATGCCAAGCCCTTTAGATTTATTCTCTTGCTTTTAACTCCCCTGAAATGTTGGCATTATGTCACAGTGTAAGAGTTGAGAGACTGGACTCTGAAGCCACATTGACTAGGTCCAAAATCTGGCTCACTCTCTTAACATCTGAGTAAGTTATTTGATCTCTCATTGCCTTTGTTACTTATGTGCCAAAGGAGAACAATAAAACTATCTATGTCATAAAGCTAGTGAAAGGATTAAATAAGATGATAATATACCAAGAATTTATAACAGTGAACTCAGAACAAAGAATTTACAACAATATAAGTGTTTGCTCTCACTGTGATTGCTGCTGTTGCTATTTGCATTTTAATGGATGAGAAATAAAATATTAATATTAAAAACAAAGTATATGTACATATAGATTTTGTCTGGACAGAGTGAGGCAAGCCTTTTCATAGGAAGAGGTGTTGATTTGATCCTTGAAGGTTGATGGGATTTCAATTCAAGTAAGGAAAGGCATTCCAGGAAGAAGAAATGAAACGGATGTATATTGGTCCAATATAAGCTTAAAGAAAAATTCATAGGTTGGTATTCTGAAATGAAAGGTAGATAGCAACAAGGATTAAAAGGCCAGATGATAAAAGATCTTTAATGATTCGTATTATAGGCAGAATGTGTGTGCGTGCGCACGCATGCATGTACAATGGAAAATTCATTGACTGCGATAACACTCGGTTCTCGAGTTATTGTTTTCTTTTTAAATTGTCCTCATTAGAGAATCTTAGCACTTATCAAAAGCTGATATAAAAAGGAGCCTTAGAAACAAAGGAAATCACTTAGGTACAATAATCACTTCATTTACGCTCAATAGCACTATAAGTCAGTACAGCAGCCATCAGTAAAATAGGCCAAAAATTAGACTGAGATAAAAATTGCTAGCCCAAGCACAGTATTAATTTTCTGATTGATGATGAGTAAGAAGAAGCTATAGGGCATAGCCTCAGCTGTATTTCAGGGACCCTGTACATGTCTTCTAATTTATAAAGTGTGATAAATGAATCACCAAGAAAGGAGGATTCGTTGTCAGCTATAAGACAGAGTGTGAAGGATAAAGCACTCCTGTCTTCTCCTGATGTCAGTTGATCTATTAAATTAACAAGCGTATAGATAGATTATTTAAAGATCAATTTAACCAAGAATTGCTTTCAAATGAATACATCAGGCATCAAGCCTGTTTTCTGAGATCATTTTATAATTGGAATACATATTACATACAACTTTTCATCACAGGGCTCAAGCAGTTTCAATCAGGAGGCTTTGCTCTTTCTGCAAAGCGTGTGAAAATCAAAAGTGAGCAGGTCCACTTCATTATGTATAATGAGGAAATCTGTAGTTACTCTATAAGTAATCACCAAAAAGAATTACCAGAAAAATTCTCCTTGCTCCCATTACTGGCACTGGGCTAACACTTTCCTCTTAAAAAATCTTTTCAGCATGAAAGTTTTGGAATTAAGTTCCTAATAAACTTTGAAAGTCCAACAGCTGTGAGTAATTATGATACAAGCATATCAATCCATGTGCAAACAGATTTATTCGGTAAGCTCCAAGGCTCTTGCTAACCCTTCACTGCGATAATTAAGCACACTCTAATGAGTTTGTTAGTAATTTCCATATGATTTTCCCCCTAATTATTATTTGAGTTGCCCATGTTTATAATACTTAGTAATATCCTTAAAGTATCAATGGCGAAGGCACAGTTTGGGCTGGTATATTAATTTGTGTGTTCTTATTCATATGCTAAATAAACTAGGGGAAAACATTTATTTCAGCCACAGTTTTTAAAATCAGTTTTTATGTGTGTATATGCTCACTTTTATGTACTTGCTCAGTACCCATGGAACCAGCCAGAGATCTTAGCCTGAATCAGGTCATGCCTTTATCTGCTTGAATATCTCTAATTTCTTATCAGGACCTTTAAGAGTCTAAATGATCTAGCTCTGCCTACCTTTCCAGACTTTGTCTCTTACTATTGGCCGACTTACCCAGCTCTAGAATACTGACCTTTTTTCTATTGGTCACAAAAGTAAGCTGGTTTGCATCTCAGGAACTTGGCATTTACTACAGCTTTCCTCGTGTAACTTTCCCTATCACTTTATGTGGCTGGCCCCCTTTTGTCACCCTAGGGACTACTAAGGTATCACATCTTCAGAGAGAACCTACTTCTTGGCTGCAGTAGTACTGTAGACAGTTATTCTCTATCATCTTACTCAATTTTATCTTATTGTTATCTTATCATCACCATTTTAAATCAACTAGCTTTTTAATTTTGTCTTTACTCTTGCACCTAGATTGTAAGCTACATGGCATGTAAGAACATCAAGTCAGGTATCTCGCTCATCTCTTTATCATCAGGATCTAAAACCTGGTACATAATAAATTCTTTATAAATACTTTGTCAGTGAAGAATTAGGTGAATGAATAAACTGGAGTGTGAAGGAATATCAGCTATCTGGTCCATGCCTCATTTTATAGATGAGTAAAATGAAGTCTATTTGCATTTATTATTTGTCACCAAAAGGATAGAGCCTGTAGAGCAGACCTAGGAAGTTAGGTCCCAAATTTCCTAACTTCTGGCCAAATGTACTATTATTGTGCTACTCGCCTTCATTTTCATCTATCTGATTGTGCCTGTTGAAACGTATATTTCTGCACATGATGTGTATACTGGTAAAATTTAAATATTATTTCATTCTATTTTTCATTTTTTTAGGTGAGACAACCCTTGATTAACCTCATAGACTGGAAGGACCTTGTCAGCTTACAATCCTTTATTTGTTTATTATTTATTTATTATTTTTTATGCCTGCAGCATCTGGTCTTCCTAGGTGGTCTCCCATCCAAGTACTAACCAGGCCCGACCCTGCGTAACTTCTGAGATCAGACAGGATTGGGCAAAATTTAAATTTTAAATCAAAATCACACTAATTTCAATCCTTTTTAGCCATACAGATAAGTCACAACTTCCTGGAGTGTTGGCTATCTCATCTATAATTACAGGGACAGCAGTGAGATACGAGCTATGCCTAATCATTCAAGTGGTTGTGAGAACCAGTAAAAAAAAAAAAAAAACCTGCAAAATTACTTAGTAAACAGGAACAATATAGTTTGAAATGATGATAATAAAGATCTAGATGCCACTTAGTATAAAATCGAATTCTTGGTACGTCTATTTTTAAATGGGTTCAGATAACAAAATTCCATGGAAAGGGTAAAATGCATTCTTACGTGTAGAGGATATACACACACACACACACATAAATGTTATTGTCTTTGCTTTCAGTTAGTGGTTCTCAAATTGGGTCTTGAAATCAGCTTATCAGCATCATCAGCAAACTTGTTCAAAGGCAGAATCTTTGGCAGTCCCTGATCAGACCATCTGAATTAGAAACCAGAGGAGGAGTCAGCCAAATGATCTGTTATGGGGCTCTCCAGGGAATTCTGATGTACAATAAAGTTTGAGAATTTTTAGTTTTAAGGTAAACATGATGATAACTCTCAGAATTATTAGGTCTTACTGTGTTAATACATATATTCCCAGAAGTTCATTGTAAAACCTAAACATCAAATTTGCATTAAAGTGTGTCACCTACTTATTTTTATAACAGGCTCATAGAACCAAATAAACCATGGAGAGCAGTTACCCATAATGAGATAGAAGACCAGTACTTTACCACTTATTTATCACGGCTGATTACAGAAGGAGGTCATTATGATTGCAATGACACCCCATCCAATTAGGCTGTTCATTGAGAAGTGAGGAGGGTTTGTCAAGATGCTTCAGAGAGCAAGCGGGCAAGCATTTGATTTTCTTGAAAAGATGGTCATTCTCTTTTCCTCCCAGAATTCTCTCTGTTTCAACTCTCAGACAATCCTTTTGAAGTTGACAAGAAAACAGAACACACCACTGTAATGGTTTACTAAATCTTAACTCTGATAGTAAATGTTACTAGGCACCAATATCAATTTTAACCATGAAACAAATAGGTTTTAGAGTCAAATCTGTCTGCTTCACTTACTAGTTAACATTCTCTGAGCTTCCTTGTCAGTGAAAACCTTCTTCAGAGAGTCGTTATAGGATCTACATAAAATAATAGAGAGGGAGGACCCCCCAGCTTGCCCCCATGCCTGGCACAAAATTGACATATTCACTGGTGGCTTCCCCTTTGCCTGCTCCCTTAGGTAAAAAGCAATAAATCAATATTTTCAGATTCCACACCTTTTCCTCTTTGGCTGTATCCCCCAAATTTCCAAGATCTCAGGTGCTGAGGAAATGAGACAATGAATGTGAGAAAAGAGATATGATCTCAAATATAGCAACTTGTCGGCATAGATGGTATTTACAAAATTTTCTATTGAGATGAAGGCACAGTTTACAGAAAGAAGTAAGTAGCTATCCCACGGATGCACTGGACATGCAAATAGACTCTCTTTTCACTCCCACTCTTCACGTTTCCTACACACAAGTGTTTACAAGTTTATGTTGAGAGGGAGGAACAGACTTTCTTCTATCCTCCAGGTTTTCCTGGCTAGCCTAATAATCAAATACACATGAGAAATATTAGCAAGAGGAAGTCACCAAGTTTAATCCCTACATGTGGATGAGAGCCCCGCACACATGAGAGAGTCATGCATGAGAAGTTCAGAGAAAGAAAAAAGGATTGAGATGTGTAAGACATTCTGAGCTGGGGATGAGGCAAGGTGCATTTGGGGCTTCAAAGTGTCATTGCGGGATGATAAGAAGACCTCTTGATTAATCAATAGAAGCTCACCCTGCCCTGTAGATGCATCAAAAGAAGGTGTCTCTTACGGGCAAGGCCCCTAAATCAAATTCTTCAAAGTAGTTAAAGGGAAAGACAGAAGTTTCTTTGGAGCTTGAAGCTAAAGTTGCTTTTAGCTCAAAGTCATCTGCTACCACTGAGTTACATCCTGGAATGTCTCTTTCTGAAGCCCCATACTATACTCTCTCACTAAATTGTGTGTATTGTATGCTTATATTACCTATGTGATATAAAGCTATTGTTTATGATCATACCCATGAATTACAATATGAGTGTCATAGTAGGGCTTGAAATCAAGATTTAAGACAGGAAGAAAAAAGTATGATAGAACTATAAAAGAATTGGACATATAGCATTGTCCAATGGAGGAAATACAGCAGCCAGCCAAACTCATCAAACTCAAGGAATGAGGAACTGGTCTTGATATCCTTTGGGTCTGCATATTAAATTTATAAATTTATAGCTTGCCTCAGTGTGCATTTTATAGTATGTGAGGAAGTGGTGCAATGGGAGACCATGTCTTCTTTGGAGGAAAGAGTTGGACACCGCCTCTGGAAGGGAATCATGTGACTTTATACATGACTTGGCAGACAGCGCACCAGTTCCCAAAGGGTGAGCCTAAGCCATCAGGGTTCCCATAGAAGATATCCCCCTTATCACTGCAAAGTAAGATATGACTTTCTAATGACACCAAGGCAAAAATTTCTCTCAAGCAGCCTGACCTGAAATTAGCTTTAAATCATTTGTATGTTAATGATAGCTTCCATTTTTTAACAGCATTGAGGTTGGTGTTATATGTCTTAAAATTATCCCATTTGAGTGTACAAATAAATTATTTTTAGTAATTTTATTGAAATATTGCCATAAATCGGTCTTAGAACATTTTTGTGTCCCCAATAACATCTTTCATGCCCATTTACCATTGATCCCCACTCTCACACCCAGCCCCAGGTACCCATGAATCTACTTTCTATCTATAAATTTTCTTGTCTGGATATTCGCTATCAATGGAATCATACAATATAATATGTCGTTTTACTTAGAATAATCTTTTTGAGGTTCATTTATGATGTAGCCCGTGTCAGTAGTTTATTCCTTTTTATTGCTGAAAAATATATCAACAACTTCTGTTAAAAAAAAAAGTAATGGCCTATATTTATTTAATCATATGTACCTAATAGCTGAAGGAAACACACATTTCCAATAAAGAGCAAGACAGATCCGTTTCAGGATATTATCTATATTCCATGTAATATAGCTAATTATACATTCTCATTTATTTGTTTATCTTGTGAAGAAAGCACCATGTCAAGTGTTGGCTGTCCTGTTGCACTTTGAAAAAAAAAATTATTTTACAATAGACTATTTAAACCCAGAATAGGGAAAATATAAAAGCAATTTCTGGCAAACCGTGCTTGAAGAAAAGTCCTAGGCACTCATTTGAAGAGTGCCGTGATGCAAATATGTGTTAAGTAATGTAATGGAGTTAAAAAATTATCATAGTATTAAGATGAGTCATAGGAACCTGAAAATAAGTAGAAGATTCATTACTTCTAATATTTGAAAGTAAATTAATTCAGTATCTCATAGTTGTGTTGATTTCATTTTCTTTCATATTCTAATACGGTGTCAGAGAGATTGCTGCAATATTTACATATTGTCTCTGCTGCATGCAATACAGTTACCCTCTCAAATTACCCACCTGGATCCATTTAATTTCATAATGGGTTTCTTTGGAAGCTGAGTTGTGGAACGTCATAAATGTTCAGGGAAAGCATGCCACTGTGGACTCAGAAATTATATGAAAAATCTTCCAGTACACATGCTAAATAAAAGTGGGTCATATAAAGTTTATTAACGAAACAAATTAAACCAGCTTGGTAATGGGAGTTACACATGAAATTTCTGGGGCAGCATGAACGTCCTTTGCAACCCAAGGTTTGAGCGCATGTTTTTCTTACGTGACACTTGGCTTTTTGTGTTTTCCCAGTATCTCTTCTAAGTGGGGCAAATAGTCTTCTTCTCCTTGGGGTAAAAGAGGCTCTTCGAAGTCTAGTGTGGATTTCAAAACTCCAGCCATTCCAGAGAATTTTGAAAAGGGTCGAGAGGTGGGTTTATCCTGACCAAACAAGAATAGTATAAGGGTAGAATTATGCCTCAGTAAATGGAGAATTCTGTTATGTATGTGCCAGACACAGTGATGTAGGTATTGGAAAGTTTTGCAAGATAAATGTCTTATTATATAGCTTCTTATCACTATTTTGCTAGGCAAATGAAGAAACTGAGGCTCCAAGAAGTCAACTAACTTCTCAAAATCACTAAGCTAGTAAGTGTCAGAGCTAGAACTTGGCTCTAAATTCTGTCTAATCTTAAAGCTCATATGCTTAACAATATACTAAACTGTCTATCAAGATGGCAGTCAGGAGACCAGCCCCACCCCCCACACTCCTGCTGTCTCCTGGACTGCATTAGCAAGTCGAATGACTTACTAAGGTCCCAGTTTATTAAGGATAAAAGGTTCATTCTACACCTGGTGCCTTTTCTTGAGTAGAATCAAATTTTCATTTCCCCTATATCTTAAAATGACTGGCATGAGGGGAGAATCAGTGTAAATTTCTTCTTGAGGTGAAAAGAGATGCCAGCAGTGAGGGAAAAGCAGCATATAAACATGGGAGAAGGTGTTGGGACAGAAAGGTGACGGTGGTGAACCCAACACACAGGACTGGAATGTCGTAGTTGCCACAGGGTTCAGAATAAGCACCAAGCACATTGAAAATTAACCAGAAATTTCCCCTCAATCTCTGAGACTTCTTTGATGCTCTTCACGTGAAAAACTTATGTATGTTTTTTTTTTTCTTTTGTCAGGGACATGTAATTTAGAAAGGAAAGATTTTTTCATTTTGTTTTGTTTTTTAAGTAAACATGAAGGATTAAAAGGAAATAGACAATGGAGCTTTTGAAGAATACTTTCATAAGGCCTTCAGTGGACCTTATCCAGTAAATAAGAGCTTTCACAGTATGTTATCAACGCTAGTTTAGAGAAAGAAAGGTCACAAAGTTAAACTTTGATATCTTTATCTTTTCACAAAGGTTATTCCTGTAGGAGCTATATGTAAAAAGAAGAACAAAAAACAAAAAAAAAGAATATATATTACAACAACAACAACAAAAAATCTTTTCTTGTATTCATTCCAAGTGATGGGTTTCACCTTGTAGTTATTCTTTACTGAGAAAAGTTTGTGTTATTACCTTGGGCATTATTTTCTGACGGTATCAGCATAGTGGGTCATTATCGACAAGGTCGCTTATTTCTGGAAGGTGTTATTAAATGCTGTGGAGGTATGGTTATTTCCGTTAAAATGCTGAAAGAAAGGAGAAATGTGAAAATGCTAGAGGTAGTTCTGAGGAAGCTGAGCCGGACCTTAGAAAACAAAACAATTTGGTGCTAAAACTATGAGTTGTAGCTAACTTTTTTCTAGAGGTTAGCCTGCTCCACTACACAGAAGCTAGAGAGCAGAGTACATGTGTATTTAAGCTAAGCAGGTGATGTGAATTAGTGAACCATGCTGACTGGGGATCGAGATGTTGAAGCGATAAGAACATTCTATATTTCCCCTCACCCCATGGTAAGAAAAATAATAGTGCAACTGCAAAGTTGAAAAGTAACAGACGTTTGACCCCAGTGTCAGACATATAAGTGAGAGTGGTAAGACTATAGCAAGCCAAATGGCTCAAGAAAAGGACACAGCCATAATTCAACGCAAGCCAAGTGCAGCTGAAGAGAGAGAACGCAGCAACTGGGAAGCCCTATAATACCTGGGTAGGATTTGGAACGATGGGACATATTTTCTATTTATTTCTTGAAGGCAGTGTGCAAGTCTCAAAGAGTTCCAAGGGTTAGGGGTGATGATATAAAAGTCCGACTTTTGCAAATGAACCTGCCCTTGCTGTGTCTGGTGGTTTCGAATGTAGAAACCAGTCCTGAGACATTACAGTCTACAGAAGAGTCACAAGGACTGAAATTAGCATAGTAGCATTGGAAAGTACCAGCCAGATGGGATGTTAGCAGCTTTGATGGGTTCAGGATGGAGATTAAAATCCAAGAAGGTATAGATATTGACAGAGGCTCTCAACAAAGATGTTGGTTCCACTGACAAGACTGGGCCATAGGAAAAGGAACATGTTTCAAAGGGAAGATTCTGAGTTCATTCAGCGTGTAATGAATCATTTCGCGTGGGCAGATGTTCCTAAGAACAGGATCCGGGAAACGAGGAATGCACGTCTGCCCTGGAGATGCCCTCTCACCTTCTCCTGCAGAAGGCGTTTGTAGGGTCAGGTCTTCTGAGTTCCACATACTGCCAGAACCCTTCCCACTTTAGAAACTGGAGCCCTATCCTGACTTTCTTAATTTTTTTTTTATTCAATCCTTGGGTTCGTTTTGACCACAAGTCGCCCTAAAGTTTTGTTTCGAAGAAGTCCTGGGACCCAAAATCTGTAAAAGCTTGGGCTACAGATTTTCTCTGTTCAAAAGGCAGTCTCCAGCATGGCTTGGGAGCATCTGTATGTGTAGACGCCCCCATGGGAAACCACAGAACTAATCAGGGGCATGAGTGGAAGCGAGGGGAATCAGACTAATCAGGTGCAGTTCATATAAAAATGCCTTAGTAAGTCCATGAGGGAAAATGGCCATTTCTGCACAGAGATGTCTACCCAGGCTTATGCCCAGCACCTGGCTTAGACAAGTTATTGAAAGCCAGTGTGCATTACTCCTTCTTTTTTTATTATAAAAGTCCACACACATATACAGAATCACAAAATATTTGAAGAATATTATAATTAAGGATTCTACTGTTCGATAATATGCAAAAGATGGGAGTTAACATATGCTAGGCACTGCCCAGTTTTTCTTTACAATGGTGGCCCTGCTTTGGGATCTGTCCTAATGGTCGGGACAATAGGATCAAATATTCTAAACCTAGACTATGCTAGAAAGTCTGGACCATATGGTCACATATATGTACCTTCCTCATTTTCTCCTAACAGAGCTTCAAAACTCCAGCGAGTAATTTGGAAGTCTGTTTGATGTTGGTCTCTGGTGAGAAGCAATGCGACAGTTTGCTAGCTGCAATCCAATGGATGTCTGTCTGGGAAAGAGGGCGGAGGATAGAAGGGGTGCAGGGGGACCCCTCACCACAGGCTTTGATCATCCTTGACTCCTCTTGGAATATCTCACCTTTTGATGTTGGGAATCAGTTAATTACTAGTTGAAATTGGTTTGAGGGACTCAGAAACAGTGTGAAGGCTCTGTTTTCAGACTGCCTGTACTCTGATCTGAGGAACTTTGGGGCAATTTTTCAGGGCTTCTCAAGCAAATGAGAAGGGGTTACTTAGTCCACAGCCCCTCCCTAGCCATGGCCCCAGTTTCAAACCTCTGGTTCTATCATGGTACCATCCTATGTAGTAGAACTCTTCTTCAAAGGCCCTTGAAGTTTCATTGATCATAAAATGACAGTATTTGCGATCAGATTGTTAAGCATCTTTTCACACTGCAAAGAGCATACATCTTGCTAATTCCCTCCTTAGATCTTAATTTGCAACTCCCATCCCTCAAATATCTCTTGTAACACAATCTTGATTTGTAAGACAGTCTATTAAATTAATGGGTTTGGAGTCAAATTTCCTGCCCTTTCCTTTGTTGATGCAGCTTAACATCCTCCAAGTTGACCTGAAATTCTGAGAAATGCTCGGCGATTTGATGGGCAGGTGGCGCTGGAGAACTTAGCTCTCCTTTCTCTTCCAAACAAGATAACCCTCCCTGGCACCTCGCCTAGTAATCTAATTCATCTAATGAACACATTTTCCTATTCTGAGGCCCTTGCATTGTGACCATGCCACAGGGCTGACAAAGAGGTAATTTTCAATGCTCAGAAGACAAGAAAGAAAAACGCACATGAGGAAATCTTCTGAGAGTGTTTGGTTCTTATGTCATGGCCCACTCTGCATTTTCATTTTAATTGCATGGAAAACTCATTTTAAAAGGTGGTAGAATGTGGCTGTTTCTTTGGAAAACACAGAGAAGAGCACTGTGGATGGCTTTCAGGGGAGCCCTGGGTTCCCCTAACTGTCATCATCAAACCTTAAGGGTAGTGACATTGCATTAAGTATCTAAGCAAATGTAATGTATTTGATCCTCTTGTCTACGAATCCCTTGTCCTTATATAAGTAGTAGATTGGTATCAAAGTAGCCCAGGCAACAGTACTGTTCAGTATTTAAAAGATAAAATATGCATTTCTATGCATGGACATATTCTACTTTTTTGAATGGAAATTAAGCCATATAGATAAAGCATGCATGCATTAAAACTCTGGAATTACTTATTTAAAAGACTAGTCAATAGGTTTATTATTATTATTATCATCATGATCATCATCACCATCATCCCACCATGGGAGATGGTCCATCCTTCAAAGAGTTTTAGAACTTTCTGACCTTCTGTAAGTGATAATGAAAGTCCCCAAGGCCAGAGAAGTGAAGCCACTGGGTCTTTTTCCATAAAATAAATTGTATCCCCCTGGTCTCACTATCTATCTTTACTCTTCTGTAGAAAGCAAATTTTCCAACTAAAAGAATATCCACATTGCTTTGACTTTCCCCACTGTGGTCCCTTCCTCATTTAGCAGACTTCATTCTATATGCATAATTGGGAATTAATTTTCTAATTGGGTTCTTTACATTTATGAAGTTGTTTGATGGGGTGTCTGTTCTTATAACATGGCCTAAAGGCTAAAGTAGAGGTAATAATTCTTTTTTCTGGCTTTGCCGCTAATTCAGCTAAGGAGCCTAGGAAATATACTTAACTTTTATGTTATCCTGATAATACATCTTTAATGATGATCTACCTTCGAAAGGTTGCATGGAGCATACTAACTAAGGCTTTAAGACTCATTTCAATAGTCGGCTTTATTTGTCATTGTTATTCAAACAAAATGAATTCATTTCTTTTGACGGGTGCTTAAAAAACCAAGAGCAACAACAACTGCAGAAAGTAAAATCAGATGTTGCTGAGAGGCGAAAGAACACCAAACTGACACTCGAGAAGCAGACGAGACACCAAAGCTTAATGTCTAGCATTTTTACCGTGAATGTATAAATAGAACTGGATCGGGTATGGGCTGTTCGGGTCTGTTATGTGGGTTCCCTGTGACTTGCCACTGTGGTTACACCGGTAGAGAGATTGACAGGCTGATGGTTCAACCACTAAGCGGTCTTTTGCTCACTGACTGTTAGACTTGGAAATAAAGACTAAATCCCAGTGTCACAATTTTTTTCAGATAGTGAGGATCATGTTAATTATTATGGATACCAAATAGCATGTTTATGAGGACAAGGGGTATTGACATTGTATATTGACCAAAGGGCATCTTCATTTCATAGGAAATCAATGTTATTAACCTTATGTGAAATTTGGCTTTAAAAAATAAAAGGATACACTTCAGCAGCCTTTAAATAAAAACCACCTCTCACAGTAATTCCCCCTGTGCATCAATATTTTCATTTGAGTTTGTGCATTCACATATATGTCAGGACCAGGCAAAAATGTAAAAACAAAGTATAAGGCTGGATATAAGATGATTAGTGATAAGTGATAGCTTCAGAAAAAAATGTTTTTCTTCCTCCTGATTTATTTCACTCTTTATTATTTAACTTACCTTCTATGTCACTGTGGCTTCTGAACTCATGACCTTCTACTATAAACATCAGTCCCAGTGTCCCATTTGACAGCTATAACCTGTAATGCTCAAGGTCCAGTTAAGTATCAGCATAGAAAGAAGCCACATGACAGAACTGGAAAATCACTCTACCCCATGAGACTCGGATTGTTCACTGTGTCCACCTGTAACTCTAAGTGCCTGTGTGATCTTGGACAAATTATCTAAGCTCTAAGCTCTTTGTTCTAGTATAGGTCAAGCAAAGAGGTTTTTTTTTCTGTTCTGAATGCACTTGGCTTTCTTTCTTTTTTCTTTAATCTGCCATATGCATTACTCAAAGAAATTCTGGTCAGTGCAACTTCTTGAAAAATTAGCCTGAATTCACTAGAAGCAATTCAGGCAGAGTGGTTTAAGGCAAAGGATGCGGCATTACAGTTGGGTGTCATCATTGCCTCGTCTCCCCAGCTGCTTAATTATCTCAACCTCAATCCTGTAGCTGTAACCTGGACTAAAGACCTTGTTTCACTAATTTTTCCTCTTCTCCTATTGTCTCCTCCTCCTGTCAGTTCTTAATGATAGAGTTTTATTCTGTTTCGCCTTAAAGGTCTAGAAGGAGGATTTTGATCAACAAGCCTTGGTTAAGAGTGAGAATCTAAGATTATGGATCTGTCTCTGGGATTGCAATTACTTGACTGTAATTTCATTAGACAGCATCCAAATTCATCTTTTTAAAAGTTAACTCAAATTGCATCATTTCTTTGTTTAAAAATCAGCCATGGTTTCTCACCGTACTATATTTAGAATACAGTCCAAACTCTCCCTAATATTTAACAGAAGTTTTTGATTTGGGACTCTCTTCTTCCTTTTTCTTAACCTTATATCCTCTTTCACTACCTCAGCCTCCTGCTCATCACCATCTTCCTCCCTCAGGAGAAGTTTCTAGCCTCAAATTTGTGCTCAGTCCATACTTGCTTTTCTAACAGCTATTGGAACATATCCCCTTTGAATTCCAGTCGGCATGTCCATGTTATAATTCATCACATCCTTCCTCAAACCACCAAGCACGATGGCTTCTGCCTTCTGTTAATGGCATCTCTGTTGTCCCAGGCAACCAGAGTCACAACCTCCTTCTCTCTGACGCCTCTTCATCCCTTGCTCCCGTAAATGCCTACCAAAGTTTCTGCGTGTGCCTTTATTTGTACTTTTCCTGTCCTATTGTCATTATTGTCACTCAAATCAGGTCCTCGGGACCTGAAATAGTGAAATAACCTCCCAACAGGTCATCCAGCTTCTCACTCATTTCTTTCTCTCTCTCTCTCCAGGTTATAAAACTGTAAGATTAATTTATTTTCTGGAGCACAGCTCTGATCATTTGATGTTCATGCTCTCAAACATTTATTAGCTATATAAAAAAGTCTAAACGCTTTAGCCTGACTTTCAAAGTCCTGTGCAATATGACCCAGACTACTTGTGCAGGCTAGTTTCCTGCTTTTTGTTCATCATCCTATTCATTAATCTCTTTATTTTTTTCAACAAGTTTTTATTGAGGGCCAACAATATCCAAGATCCCAGGGATACAACATGAACAATACAAATGTGAAACTTTTAGTCTAATGAAAAAGAAAAGGCACACACGTGGAATAATAGAAACAAAGAAAATGATGAAAAATGGAGTAACAGGGAAGTAACTCTATATATTTAAGTAATGCTTAAATATATCTTGGATTTAACCTAAGTTGGGTAACTTACTAATTCTGAATACTGCCTAATATTTTCTGCCTATTTTTCTTTGCTTCATCTTCCTTCTTCTCAGAATGTCCTTGTCTCCAATAGCCAATATCGAATCCATATTTAAAGATAGATTTACAGAATCTTTATTTTTTACCTCCTCTGTGTCTCCTTTCTTTGGCTCCATTCCTTCTGCCCTTGCTCTAGGGGGCAGGTCATGTGACATAGGGCTATGCTACTGGTCCAGACATGGTACATGACTTATGGTACATAAGCTAGGCCAGCTCATCTGAGGGCTTTTGAAGAAACCACTGGGAAGCAGCCTTTCTTTATTTCTGTTGGTTTTGAACCTGAGATGATGGAAGGTCTGGAGTTACAATAGTCACCTTACTATTGGGGAATGGAGTCAACCTAGAAAGAAACAGGGAAAAAGAAATAAATTCTTGGTAAGATCATGTGAGATCCCTATATCAAGTCACACTACACCCCTGGAAATTTTAGTTATATGAACCAATATGGTTTCCTTTTTTGCTTGTCAGTCTTGAGTTGGGTGTTCTCAAAACAGAAAACAAATACAGTCAACTAATTTCAAATGTTACTGCTTCCACTAAGTCTTTGTTGATGTTATCAAGTCAATGCAGTTTCTACTTTCAGCCGTTTTGTATCTCAGTTATGATACATGTATTATTCAACCTTGTTTTAGATTTCTTTGTGAACTTGTCCCCTACCAGATTAGAATGAATGAGTATTTCTCTTAAGAGCTCTTGATTGCCTGGTAAACGTGGCCTGGCCTAAGGTGCAGCGAGTGAGGTGCCCAGGATGCAACTTTTAAGGAAGCACTCATTCTCAGGTGCCTGTTCTGCACTCATGGGTCCTGAAGAGAAAGGGCCTCCTGAAACCATGTTCCCTATGCACCTATTCACCTCATCCTAGTTCTGACTCCACTCAAGAGAATTCCGCATTTTACACAAGGGTGGGAATTATCCAACATGGCATCTCCTTCAGTCATCCTACATGCCTCATCTACATTGTTTAAACCCTTACCTCTTCATCTTGAAGTTGTTTATCAATATACAGTGTTTATAGGGCTTGTTATGATATGACTCTAAAAACCTCTAAATCACATTTCCCAGTGAAGAAGTGATGCAATAATGCTGCTAAGCAATGCATTCAGAAATAATACATTAGGATAGTGGGAAGAGGGTTGAATTTCTGCTCATTTACTTACATTTTCATATTCAGGATCTGTTGTGGAGCCAGTTACACAATTCATTTTCTAGGTCAATCTCATGAGCCATCTTGTCAGCACAGATGTGCTACTTGTGCACTAGAATTCTCAGTGGTAATGTTGCCACTGAGCTGGCACCTATTATTAATAAAAGTGTTAAACAAATAAATTAGAGAAACAATTAAATCAATGAAGTCTACCAATAAGCACAATAGATTATAAACACTGTGTCTTCATTTTATATGAAATTTTCTTAGTTATTTAAAATGATGGGAGATCAATAGCCATTTTGTGTTTATAATAGTGTTGGTTCATTGGTTGTCAGCAACAGAAACTGACTCCAAACAGAGAAAATGTTTTAGAAAGGAATATTAGAGCAAAATAAAGAGATTTAAAAGAAAAGCACTGGAATGGGCTTAAAGCAAGACAGCTCAGAAGAGCTGGATAATGAGAACATATATATGTAGTCTCATAAAGGCACAAATAGAATGGATTTTCTACCCATAGTTTTTCTCACATGATTCCATCCAAGTTTTGTCTTTGTGTTATTCAACTCAAGACTAATTCCTAAGACAGTAGGTTCATTTCCTGGTTGTGATCATATGTCTACTCCTTGACCAAAAGAAAGCAAGGCATCTCTTAAAAATCTCTGTCAACACTATACACAAACACCAGATGCCCATTACTTTGGTACAGTCAGAATCTGAAAGCAGTCCCTGTCCTACTTATACACATTCTGGGCCAATTGCCAATTTTTGTTGAACATGAGCAAAATCACTTTATTGTGATGCTTTGCTGTAGCAGTCACATCACATTCACTCAAATTTTGGAAGCACAAAGCTGTGTTCATAGGCATGTGTGTGAATTTGGTAGAAAGAAAATATTTGAAATTGCTATCTTTTAGTTCAACTATTTGGCTATTCGAAGCATATGATACCAGCTATTAGAAAACGAATCGGACTAATCTATCTGTGAGTTGTATTAAAATACTTTGCCAATAGATATAGAGAGCAAGAATGTCTAAGAAACAGATTTTAAACCCGAAATTCTATCCTAGACTAGCCATTTTTCCCCTGGAGGACCCTTGGAAAATGTGTGCACAATCTAGACAAGCTAGGCATAGGGACATTTTATTGTTAATTTGGCATCGACACCAGTGACGAATGTAGAAGTACAGTGAGGTGGGCAGGAGCTTAGAGGAGACTCCTCTGGGTTGATTACAACCAAGTAGCCCAGAAGTAATACATGCCGAAAGTCTTGTTTTTCTACTTTTCTGCAGTTATAAACTTGATCTTATCTCAAATTCAAGATAAGTCCAATACAGGTTCCATCCTTCTCTGTAAGAACATAACAAAGGCAAAGCAAAAGGAGCATAAGATGTGGCCGCTGTCCCTATGTCCCTAAGATGTGGCAGCTGCTTGAGGCCACCCAGTTCACGCGCTTACAGTGATTCAGTGCTGCCGCTGAGACAGTGCACCTCAGCCTCTGTTCAGGGAGGAATGAGGGCCAGCCGTGTGGGTTTGTGACCTGTGCTCACAAAGACCTCACACTTAGTTTAACATACGGCTGTGTTTTCTTCTTGAAGTTGTTAATAGCTTGAACAAAAGGCCTAGGTTTTCATTTTTCACTGAACCTTGCATATTATGCAGCTGATCCTGAGAAAGACAGAAACAAAGGAAGCCAGAATAATCCGCAAATGGCAACACCTTGGAGACAAGGGCCATAACTCTTCACCTCTTTAACCAAATGCCATCTCATAATATTCTAGCCAGGTACAAAATATTAGAATATGTGTAATCCACATTCAATATACTTTCTTCTTAGGAAAAGCAGCAAAAGCAGAAATGGGCAGAAATGGTAGAGAGGGACCATAGCATGCCCACCACCAGAATCCACTGCTCGCCTATAATTTTTGTGACTAGAACTTAGACATATTGACTACCCAAGACAGATCATTTTTCTAAAACATAAATTATATTCAAAATTGGTCAATTTCCACGGGTGATTATTAATTAACTCTTTGGAAGAATTGACTTTCTAGTTTTTAAAAATAAACTTTGTTCTTAATTTATTCAACATTATTTCACTTTTAATGATTTCTATTGTAGATTTTATGTACTTAGTGATTTGACATTTCTCCTGCATTAGATTGTAAACATCTTAACGGAAGGAACCAAACTTCTCTTACTCTCCATTGTATGCCAAGCACTTAGCATGTGTCTTAAGAACATAGTAAATGTCTCATAAATAGATAGTGAATTGAAAAAGTAAGAAAGCACAAGAGTATATGTTTTCAAATTGGCATCAAATGCAAAGACCTTGAAGTGTCAACAAATATGACATATTTGAGGATCAGAAAGAAGGGCCAGTATGCATAGGAAACAGTGAACAAAGGCTTAGAGGAAAGAGGAAGAAATGACATTTATGAGGGACCCAGGAACCATGTCAAATAAGGGCCTTGTAGGCCAGGTTAAGAAATTAACCTGTGTGGTTTTGAGAAACCACTAGAAGATTTTAAGTTGTTGAGGGATATGCTGAGGATGACATAACTATTATAACACCATTTAATATTTTGCCACATTAATTTAAGTCTGAAGCATAAAATTTAATGCAAATAATATTTGGAGCAGAGATGGGCATTTTGCAAAGGGCCAGATAGTAAATATTACAAGCTTTGTAGACTATACAATCTCTGTCACAACTATTCACCTCTCTCACTGTAGTACAAAAGTAGCCATAGGCAATATTTAAACAAATAGATGTCACTATGTTCTGACAAATCTTTATCTAGAAAAACAGGCAGCAGGCCCAACTTGGCCCATCATTCTTAGTTTGCCAATCCTTGTTCTAGTGGAAATGGGACCTTGTCCATCTATATCACATGGGATGCGTATTAAAAATGCAGATTCTCGTTGTCCTGCAAACACAATGAACTGAAATCTCTGGATCTGATGTCCGAGAGTCTCTTATTCAACAACTTGCCGTCGAGAAATTTGTGCAGGTTAAGAATGACTGGTCTAGAAACCCAGTCCGTTCACCTTCGACCATTTCTAAAGTACTGAAAAACGTAACTGATTGGCCTAGGGTAGCAAGTGGGGTGGTTTCTCAAAGCAAAGAGACTAATGCTTGGGATGGTCCACAAGCAGTTAAGGATGAGAGGCTGGCCAATAAGTTGGAATGGGTTATGCTAGGAGACAGGGAGAATGCTCTGCTTAGATAAGGCTGGAAGATCAGCCCTCCCTTTGAGTTCCCTGGTTTTAATTATTGATGCTAAAAATACATTTCTCTTCATTGTTTTGTAAAAATAAGTTAAATAAAGAATAAAGCTGTTCCATACATGCACAGGCAAACATTACACTCTCTTCACATAAACACTGGGATGATTCCTCAGGGTGTTCTTTTCAAATTTGGTTGCAAAATCACACCCACAGAATGTATTTCCAACCACAAAATACTGTGACAGTAAGCAGACAGCACAAGAGAGCCTGTTATGCTTTATAGATCGCAATGATTATATTGTGGGAGCAGTTGATGCATTTGTTGGTGTTCATTCTATTTCACATTTGCATTTAAATTCCTGTGGAACAAAGATAAGATAAAGAGGGAAACAAATGATGCTTATTTGTTGTTGTATTGAACTCCTATTATAAGTATCTCTTTAAAAGAGGGTGAAGCTTTGCAAGGAAGCATTCCACGTGTTCTTTAGAAAACATCAGATACACATTCAATCATCAACTAGAAATATGCAGGAAAACATATCCCTAGGGCTTTAATAAAATCATAAATCAATAAGGAATAACCCGAAATGTGGTTGAATACAAGGAGCAAATGAAATACTCAATACTCTCTGACACATTTATCCACATTTTATTGATACATAAGAAATGTAGAACTGCATTTGAGTTTTAAAACACTATCCTTTTCATTTCAGGCATTTTTTTTTCAAAGCATCACTTGATATTCACGTTTTTGCTTCCAAATAATCTGTGCATCCACAGCGTGATTCTGTGATGAATTTATGCAGATCAGTTCTGTATCCAGGGTAATTCTTTCGGCTCCTCTAAGCTCTCTATTTTGTTGAGATCCAAGGGAAAATCTATGGAGTTCAGTTGTACACCCTAGGAAGTGGATGTTGGATCCTCTATCTACCCCAAAAACAACAACAAAAAGACAAACAAACAAACAGAAAACACCTGAATACCCATATGATGTGTTAGCTATAATGAAACCCAAAAGAATGAGAAAACATCACCTCCCTCTTCCAAGTTACTAAGTGGCATATCACTGCTCTGATGATTTAAGCCATTATTTTAAATGTCACACTCATACCTGTAAATACAACTGAAATAAGATAAAAATCAGTAATTCAATGACAACAGTTGATTATATGAAGTATCTGAACTCATAACATTTTCTGACTCTACAGTGTATTTTTTCAAAGGAAATAACATTAGTTAAGCCCTTTTCTGAACGTTGGCAGTGAGATTCTGGGAGCTTTCCTCAAAAGTGGGGTCTGAGGAACATTCTTAATAAAAGATATTCCACAAAAATTAAATTTGGTTGTCACATTAGAAGAATTATATCTAAGATCCACTGCTTCGCTAATGTCCCTTCTTGGATATTTCAAGGCATGCAGGTGTATCCAATGCTTTGAGAGGTCCTACCATAAAGACACATGAAAAGCATTGTTTTTCTAAGCTTTTTGCCCAGAGAAACTTTTTTTTTTTTTAATTTATCACTTGGTGTTCCAGAAACCCTGGTCTAACTAAGGTAGTGACTGGTAACTAGCAGTAATTTCATTCTCCTATTTTTATTATACTTTTTATATTTCCTGATACATGTGTATACTGTATGTTTTAGGTATATTTATTCATCTGTTACTCATTCAGCTATTATTTGAGGAACTCTGTGCCCACAAGGACTGTTGGGTGCTGGGAATACATCAATTCAATCATATATTTTAATTTTTGTTTTTAAAATACATGATAACTTAGTTGCTAATGTAAGTAACAAGTTATATTTTAAAATCAAAGTATTGAAGTACATCAAATATAGACTATTTTAGAATCTTAAGTCAAGTGTTCAGAAAAAATGCAAAATAATTCATATTTTTTATTACATGTCATTTGGGCACCTTGAACTGAGCAGGGACCTTATTTATTATTGTAACTCCCTGGAATACTGACAAAGATGCATTTCAATAACTTATAGTTATGAGATTTAGAATCAGAATCAAAGAAATTCAAAAGCATTAATTCTAGCTGCTCGCTTTAGCTGAATTTCTATGATCTAAACCAGGCCCTTCAAATGTTTTAAAAATCAGATCATGAACAAAATTTTGTAAGCTATGTATCTTAGAATGTGAATTTAGAATTGCACAAACCTGGCCCATTTTTTTCATTTGTAAAGTGAGTTGGGTTAGATGATCTATTTTTAGAAATAGTAAGCTTTTTAAAAGTTAACTGCAGCTTCAAGCCATAGGTTTGAATAATAGCATATGGGGGGCAGGGAGGGTGGGAGTAATTCTAATTCTCATTCTTATGTAGCTGGTGTCACTTCAGTGATGTCACTAAAGTTGAAAGGACTGCCAAGTTAATCTGGTCAATTGGTTTTCACAAACTATACATCTTATAAATTATTCCTTTCATTTGCTGGTAGAGAAACCCAGTTCAAACTGGCTTTTAAGTAAATAAGAATAAAAACAATAATAGAATTCGTACTAAAAAAATGTTTTAGTAGATATTGTCTCACTTCACTCAGCGTGCAGGAGTGTAATTTGCTTTAGGCTAGATCCAGTGGCACAGACCATGTCCTTAGGACCTTGTGTGTGTATGTGTCTTTCTCTCCCTCTGGTTTGGCATCATCTCAGGCACGCCCCTCCACCTGCTGCTCCCAGCAGCTGCAGGCTTACACAATCCTTAGAACCAGAAAATTCAATAGGAGGCGTCTTCTCTTTGTTAATACTTCTCTAACTTGACTCTCGTTGACTATCCTGACATATACTTATGTTGCAACCAATCATAGTGGCCAAGAGAACAGAATGACCTCATTAGTCAGATCTGAAATATATTTCCGTTTCTAGAGTTGGCACAGACTGATAGTGAATGATGGGGGTGGCGGGGAAATGTGGTTTTCCAAAAAGAAAATTGAGGTGCAGCTACCAAAAAAAGGGTAGATTGGTGCTAGGCAGGCAAAAATCAGCAGGTGCCCATTGTAATTTTGTCCAATGAATATTTTTATAGAACTATAAGGTATTAAGTAAATAAAAAGAGGACATTTCTCATTAGGTGGGCCTAGGGTTGGGGGGAGGGAAAGGGGCTCAGGGATGAGCTCATTCACCCACACCTCTCAGCCCTGAGGGAACTAACCATCTCTCACAATTTTCCTGGGATAATCCTGGTTTGTATCTGTTGTCTGGGGTAATTATTTACAGCACCCTTTTTACTCTAAAAAGAGTTCTGGTTTGCTTGATAAAATGTAGGATTGCTAGATCTTGGAGAATCTCTGAGATCTGTCATTGTGCATCAAACACAATTATAAAACTTTTGATCTACACCAAGGCAGTCATTTTGATAAATATCACTGTTACACCTAAATAATGTGAAGATCTTGCAAAAGATCTTTAACGGAGCATCCTCTCTCCTTTTACTTGTTTCCTATACAAAATTAAACTTCCTTATCATCATTTTATGCAACTAATATGTGTGCAGCATTACCCACATTTAACAAATTCTGTGTTCATCATTGATTGCTTCAGTCTTCCTCAGATTCATATTCATCTTCCTGAAATAGTTTTTGGAAACTTGCTACTCACTGTGATCCACGGACCACCATCATCTACATCAGAGACAACAACAACCTGAGAACTTGTTAGAAATGTCTTTGATTTGGGAAGTTTTACTCCATTATGGTTAGGTATATATTCCTTATTATTACCTTTAGAATTTGTGTGTTCTCTTCCTCTGAGGATGCAGGTTCTTCATCACATTTGAAAACTTCTTAGCCATATTATTTTACAACATTCTATTCGTTTTATTTTTTTCCTGGAAAGCAAGATAGATGTATGCTTTCATTTTATCTTACTCTGTGTCTCATATTCTCTCATATTTTTATCTTTTCTCTCTCTTCAGCATTCTGGATAAATTCTATCTTTTAATTCTAATAGGCTACTGAATACATATATTGAGTTTTTATTTTGATGATTTTATTGTTTCACTTCTTGAATTTCTATTTAGAATATTTTATTTCTTGAAATTTTTAAAAAAATAAATCCGGCTGATTTTTTTAATGGTGTCTTTCTTTTTTTGCTTATTATTTCAATTCTTTTAAAATATATATTTAAACATAGTTATGTTGCAATCTGAATCTCAATTTTAGTGTTAAAAGCTTTTTTTCTGTTTCTTCTATTACTGCTCATAGACACTTGTTTCCTTGTTTATTTTACAATTTTGGAGTGTGAACTTATGTTATGTGGAATTAATTTGTGACTAATTTTTGAGACCTGAACTGAGGATACATTTTATCCTTGCAGAGAAATTAGGGTTGGCTTCTGGTAGGTTCTATAAAATACAACCAACTCCTGACCACTTTGATTTCTTGTCTTGGAGTTTCCTGGTATATGTGAGACCAAATTTGCCTGAAGGCAGGCCTATGGTGATGAATTTTTAAGAAGGTACTTTTTTTCCAATATAGAATTCAGCACTCGATAAAAAAATTCTCTTGCCTGTCTCCTTGATGACTGGTGTTTTGGGGTTTTGTTTTGTTTTTGTTTTGTTTTGTTGTTTTTAATTCTACCTGTTCCCTGAGGGGGAGTGCCCAAGCTTCAAATCATTCATGCTGTTAATGAGAAAAGTGGGGTTCAGAGTTTGACAGCACCTGGGAGGCAGAGATGAAAAAAGGACCCAGATCTTCTCCAATCATTTTCTCTCCAACAAAAAAAGCACAAAAATAGTAACCCCTTCTTATAAGAATGGCTTCACCTTTGCCTCCAGTTGGAAAAGTAACAGCAAGATTCATTTATTCCTCATGGTTAAGTTTGATGAATTGTAGAAATAGGTTACTTAGATATATTTTAAGAATCACAAGAACATAAAAAAGTCATGTGGGATAAAACTTATAGTCCACACTATTCAGTATTTTGTCTTTTATAGTAGCACCAAGGGACAATGGTGTGACATGATGATACTTGCCCTTTGTGATATTGTCCTCAAAGGGGGCATCCCTAACTGGGAAAGATCTATCATCCAAGAATGTCTCTAAACTCTTCTTGAACTCTCATTATATTTTTGGTTTGTACAACCTTAAGGCATGGCTTTATGTGGAACTCATCTTATACTAGTCAGGACATGAGCTAACTAACCCTGTGGTCCTTTTAAAATGTAACTTTAAGTATGATAAATCTTGTATGAGTAGAGTGTTGTAAAGCATAGACTCTGAAGTCAAACAGGCTATGTTCACACACAGGCTTTATCCTTGTGTCCTAGCTGTGTGAACTTGGGCAAAAGTTTTCATTATTCTGAACCTCCATTTCCTTTCCCAGAAATGGGCAATGATATTAGGGTTATCATACATAGGGTTTCTGTGAAAAATGAATAAGATAATGCATGTAAACCCACATAGCACGAGGCTTATAAAATAATGCATATAAAATCTCATAGTACAGGGCTTATAGTAAGCTATTCTTAGTAGTGTCATTATTGATGTTTTTCTTATTGTCAGTGAGTAATATCTTCATCATGCTCATAGACATTACCAAAAAAGTGGATATGATGATCCCATTTCATAGTTTTTTAAATCATCTGTCGGGGAGCGGGGCAATGGGAAGAATAGGATATGAGAGGCATAATGTCAACACACCTTTAAACTATTTAGATTTATGGTACCAGTGTGTACCAAATAAATCACCGACCATTCAGAATACAATTAATGTATCTTTAGAGGTGCTATTGTGAGAGTCTTATATTTGGGGAAGTGGGGAATGGAGGGAAGAGAGAGAGAGAGAGATAAACTAAGCAAGTAAATAAGGTCACATGGGGTTCCACCTGGATTTTACCCTTATAAAAATAGACTCTGATATTTTGTCTTTGGGTTCCCTCAATTATTTTATTTTTGTCAAAAAGCATGTGGCATGGAACAGCTCTAATGTTAATAAAATTGAATGGTTCTCCCTGGAAAGTGGCCTCTCTACTCTTTCTTAAATGTCTCCATCTGCCCCGACATTTACTCTGCGCTGGTAACAACACTCAATTTCCATTGACATTATCTTCCAAATACAATCAGATCAAAAATCACCAGCATCATTCTCATTCCTCTCCTGCGAGGACAAGGCCTCGCTGATAACTTCTGCTTCAGTAACCTCTGATTTCACCACTCAGGGATCTGTGTGGCTTTCTATTGGACCAGAGTCAGAGGTGTTCATGTAAAACAGGTGATTCCCATCAGCAAACGTGCACGATGTGGCATTTGCCTTTAACTGGACTTTCCTCCCACTGAGTGTGGAGACTGCGAACCAGCGGGTCCCCGCCGGTGACATGTACCAACTGGAGTCTGCACCATAAGGGACCTTGCCAGGCACAGGCTTTTCATTTTCCACAGGGGCTTGTGCTGAAATCGGTAGGTTGGAAGGAATTGAAGTGAATCTTCTAAGAAATGGTGGTGAGCATTTAGGATGTTCTAACTCAGTTCACGTAAGCGTCGATTGTGTTCTGTAATGCTTTCAATTCCAGAATAAATCTATTGAGGTTTGCTGGCAAAAGTCAAAATTTATTCTTCAAACACTTACCATATGAGTGACCTTTGGCAGGTTACTTAAGCTCTCTAAGCCTCAGTTGTCTCATCTGTAAAATGAGAATAAATGTGAAAAATTATTTTAGAATTATTTGAGAGTTGAATGAAGTAGTTTAAGTATAGTGCTTTGAGTGCCTGGCATGACTTTATATGTATGTATGTACATATATATGTATGTATGTATGTATGTATGTATGTGTGTGTGTGTGTGTGTATATAATTCATACCTATATGCATAATATTAATCTAAATTTTAACCTATACTAGGTACTATTCACAAATGGTCTGAGATCACCATTCTTCAGTTTATATCTGGAAAGCAAAGTGGGCAACTGAAGACATTAAATTCAGTTCAAATTTTATCTGTGTTTGATGTACTCAGATAGTTGAGGGAAAAACCACAAATTATCTGGATAATTTCTCAATATGAGGGAAGAATAAATTCCGTATGTTGGATTGTCTTTTGTACCCTTTGGATAACCAAAAACCAGATTTGCCTGAAGCTGAAAGAGTTTCTGGAATGCAGCACTGTATCTGCAAAAACCAGGACTGTCCCTGGCAAACGGGATGTGTTTGGTCACCTTATACATTATAGCTCTTAATAAATAACTGTAAGGCACTCAAATCTGATGAGCTCTTGAGCAATTTTTACACAGGTCTTGTGTAAAGTTTTAAAATCCTTCAGTGGAGAAAGTGCTAAGGGAGGGGAAGAGGGAGGAGGAATGTAGCCTTTAACTGCTTTCGGCTTCAAAAATAGCGCTACCACACTAAAACTGGATTAAAGTCAAAGGCATTGAAGTCTGGAGGTGGTTGGTTTCTGGGTCCGTGCAGTGGTTCAGCAATGTCTTTGAGGGCTGGAAAATCTCTGTATTAGTGCTGGCCATGTCTGCCACTGGCTCACATTCAGACTCACCTTCAAGCATCTCACTCTACCATGAGTGCATCCAAACCAGACAGGCAAACCTGGGGAGGGGCTCGCCTCAGGCACATCTCTTTTTTCATCAGGGAGTAAAATCATTTTCAGACTCCAACCCCGCCTGTCTTCCCTTATTTTTCCTTAGATAAATCTGCTCATTCATCAATCAGTCAAGCTAGTGTGTATGATTACTAGACAACTAGACAAAACATAGGTCACCCTCTTGGCTAAGTGAGGGGCTGACCTTCTAGGATGAATTAAAATGGGGTTTGGTTAGGAAGGAAGGAGGGATATTGAAGAAACAACTGATGGCCATTGAGTCGGCCAGCAACAGTACCTGCCACGGGCGGGAAAGAGGGGACAGACCATCTCTGTAATATCCACTTGTTTTCTTTAGTCAGCCATCTATCCTACTGATGTCAGTGCTTCTTGCTGTTGATATCCCAGGTACCTGACTATAAGAGGAATAATATGGCAGGTGTGCCACCATCTGTCAGTCAGTATATAGATCATAAGGTCCGGGCAATTCATATGAAACTTCTAGATATCTCAGTTTCTCAATCTGCTGCTTAAGATGTGGCCAGCTGCCTTCTAAACTGGAAGAGGAGTCCAAGGAAAAGACAGTAAGCAACTCTCCATTCCGAAGTTTATTTCCTGCCTGCAAATCAAATAAGATATTGATCTTTAATCTCAGGAGAAAGTCTTTCTTTGGAACCTCCGTGCCCCGATTCTCATAACAAAGTCCCCAACAAAGACATTATGATCTGGTTGTCTCACCTTTAAAAATCTTTCTCAACTCCCTGAGTTGCTCACTCTCCCTCCTTCCTGGGGCTGGGTTAGTTTATTTTGGGATGAGCATTCAAGGCCATTGAAACAAGTCTTCCTTAGCTCCACTAAGACCCCTGATGAAAAAAATACAGCACTTGTGTTCAAACAAGGATCAAACCCTTGTTTATCAGAGTCTTGTCTTGTGCTGTCAAGGTTTGTTGTTTCATATATATCCCTTATGTCTCTTAGGAGGGTGTTATGAGGTTTTGTTAACTATTGATTATGCTGTTTAATACATGTTAGAAATGTTCCACAAATGTTAAGTGCTGTTACTCCGTGGGTCATTCCCTATTTGCATTAATATGACTTCCAGCATCTTCCATGTCCTCTAATGGGCATGGGGGTGTAGATCCCTTGAGCATTCCTGGCTTCTTAGAATCAAAACGATGCCAGTACAGTGTGAGATTTATTTTTCTCTTTTTGCTTTTGGATGATTCTTAAAACCTTTCTGAGAGACCTTGAGTGAGAATGATCTAAGAAACAGTGACTTCTGATAGTAAAGGCCTAACGTATAAAATATTTGTTCAGGAGTTAAGGGATAAATGAGCAGTCACATGGTGCTGCATTTTCATCAAGCATGCATTTAATGTAGCCATAGGCTGCTCCTTCTCTTTGCAATTTCCAAACCGAACTTAAGAAATAAATTATGAAAATAAGAAATGGTGGATGTGTTTCTAGGGAATCCAGGATGATTTGAGCAGAATTCTACCTGCCAAGTTTCTCGACGTTTTCATGAATATCATGGCGTGTTTCTCTATATATTTCTTTCTGATTTCTATCTGTGTTCAGACACAAAGCCAATAATTTGTTTAGATGTGAGAAAATGAGTTACCTTCTTTAAAATTATACCATTTGTAGGTTGTGGGCAAAGTCCTTAATGAGAGTAAGAAAATAGAAAACCTTCATTGAATTGGTTTGGTGAATGTAGCTTTCAGTCGAAAGAAATAGGTGAACGTCTCTTGCCCAAGAAGAATGTTGCATGAAGAAGTGCAAAACACATCAGACTGATTTGCCCTAGCCCCAAGGACAGTAAGGTGGAGGAAGCATACAGCAAATGAAAGACAAATTAGTATTAGATGGCACAAAGAATTGGTTTAAACAAAGCTTTGAGCATCCTACTCACAAATGTTCTGTAGTGTGTTGTTGTTGTTTTTCTGATATGCCACCCTCTGCTGCTCCATGTCACTTCTTGAAACTGTAGTCACGCATCACACCTGCTGAGCTTTTCACCTCAGCCTCCAAATTGGAGGAAAATCCACTTCATACTGTTTGTACTTTGTTGGGGGTAGAGGGCAGGGTGGTAGATGGGGGAGTGAGTACCTGTAATTAAGCGTAATGATTTAAAATACAGCTTTCAAAAGAAGAACACTCTTAGATAAACCAGTGGTTGTAGGTCATAGGCTGTGCTTTCCTTGCTAATAATTGCAAAATCCGTTGCTGTCCCCTTTGAGTTTTTTTAATAAAAGACTATTAAAACTGAATAAAAGCTTAATAAGTAGATTAGTTAGAACAATAGTCCTCATGAGAATGTTTTGATTCTGAGTATAGCTGCTAAAGATAACCCTAAATGCAATCAGGTTTAGCTCCCTGCCTGTGTGAAAGGAAGGTAATACCCTCAGAGATTTTGCCAACAGATGACATTATTTTTTAAGTGTCTCTTTCTACATTTAAATTAGTCTTTCCTCTGGGCACCAGCAACAAAACCTTTGTTAAGAATCACCAGAGAAACAGAGCTCTGAATAAATGCTCAGTGGAAAATTATTTTCGAGAATTTGGTTTTAGATGTTTCATATCAAAAAGATGGATGGCAGAGCATCCGAGAGGGAGTGCTTTTGTGATCCTTCTCTGTCCTCTTTGTAATTTTAAGGATCAAAACTCCCAAGGTGGCCAAGAGATAAGGACAAAAGGAGCGGCGCGATTTTATTAAACATATACACATTATAAAGGGCAATGTGAGCCAATGTCAGGGATGGTGTGTCCACATGCTCTCCTCTTTGTTTCACTTTATTAATCTCGTTCCCCTTGGCCAAATATATTCGCTCGTTTTCTCTCTTTCTCTCTCTCCCTCTCCTTTTCTTTCTCTTCTCTCCATATACCAATTTTCTCTATATAGTAAAAGATCTGTATGACACTCAGGAAAAACTTGTTTGTAGACTCGATCATCCAAATTATATTGGCTGTTAGTACCCAGGTAAGTTCTTCAGACAAGGTAATACAGTCAATCCTGATATTCTTTATGAACTCCTAGGATCTGTATATTCATGGGGAGGCTGCCTTCCAGTTTCCATCTCCATCCCTCCATTTCTTCCTTGAAAGGTATCTCCTTTCATATGTTCCTACGTCAGTCACCTCTAGGTTACATGTGCTGTTTTCAAGAGCCTGCTGAGCAACTGTCAAGTTCCCAAGAAGCCCTTGGTTGCTCTGTTTTGACAAGTTTCCTTTCCTGTTCATCTTTTCTTGCTACTCCTTTGTTGCCACCCAAACCATTTTATTCACTCAGAAACTTCGTCTCTGTTCTAATAGGGGAGACTAGGAAACCTAGCACTATCTCCAGTGTGTAAGTTTATGAAGTTCTCTGTTATCAGATTAAGTAATTGGACCCTTTCATTTGCCTATCTGCACTTATCCAGATATGACAATAAATGTGGACTCAGATTTCTTTTCACCCACCTTTGGAATTAAGCCCTTGACCTCATCGTTATAAAGTGTAAAGAGTGTAGGTGCATGACGTCACTAATATGATCTGGTCTCACACACATATGCTTCACCCCATAGCTCTCTTGGCTAGTAGACATTGGCTTTGTAAAGATAATGCAAATTAAAATGGAATTTATTTGGGGACTGTCGAAATAATTGGAGAAGCATTTGAAAGTCCATCATATTTATTTAACATCATCACAGAACTGATTAGGAATCAGTCACTCAATCTATTATGTTATAATCATGTCAGGGCTTCTAGCAGTGTGACCACTGTGTAGATGTCATTTGCTAGATGGCTATTTTATACTTCTACCCACAGATAGGACTCAATAAAATAATTCAAATTGTATATTACTATTTAATATTTTGCATGCTTTGAGTAATGGGAAATGTCTACATTTAATTTTTTACACTAGTGTTTCCAATTTTGCAATATGTGTATACTATTTCTACAATGAGAAAAGAGGGAAGTTATTCTAATGTTTGAATAAAATCTTGTTCCTATTCATACTTTTATTTGGCCCCTATGCCCAAACATGTTTGCTCATTCCAGATCTAGAGCAAAGCTGGTCCTCATGCTTGCTCATTGGGGAAGTTCTCTGAAACATGGAGCGTCTCTTCCAGGCCCTGACATTTATTTCTTCACTAAGATGTGTTGAACACTAGGTAGCCTGAATTTTGAGTACTTGAGATTGCTGTCAGGACTGTGAGGGGCAGGCTTCAGTGTTTAGCATAAAGGATGTTTGTGGTAGCATTAGAAAATAACATTCAATTAGCTAACAGAAAATTCAAATCATAGTTCAAATACAGACTCTCAGATTGGTGGCCTCAGAAAACAGGGTAAGGTTGAGAGACCCCAGTTGAATCTACAGCTTCTATTAAATTTGGACCCTGGAGACACATGACTGCAAACACCCAATTTTTTTTTTTATTGTAGAACAATTCATATTATATACACCCTTCTACTGACCTGTCTCTTTGAACCCTGTAGGCACTTGACGACTGATGAATAAAATAATACTGCGTGCTCTCGGGGCTATTGCAAACCCTTTTGTGTCTATAAAAGCTCTTATTTTTCCCATCGTATGGGAGAGGATACATGGAGAGAGGCTGCCTAGAAAAACTGAGATAGCATGGTCTAAACCCCAGGGGCATGGATGACATTGTATCCACTGAGCAAAGTGAGAATGTTCTATAATGATGTCATTAGACTCCTGCGAAAGCTACCTTATTGCCGACTACAATTTCTCTATTACATTCTCTCTGAAAGAGGAATAAACTCCAGGGTGGGTGGCTGCCAGCGTGTATTGACATTGAGTATCTGGGCCTCCAGTCACTCTGCTGCAGCCATCTGACCTTCCTGCGTGCAGTTTAGTCAACTCAGCTGCCCTTTCGATGGAGACAAATGAATTTCCAGGATTATGCAGGTCAAGTCAGCTGGGGTCAAAAACTGATTATTCAGTCATGCCGGCACCTTTGTTCTACTCTGGCATCTACGAACATTTATTCTGTCGGTCCTCACCTTTGATTTGGTGTCCTAAAATATTTATTCCTGGGAAGGTACATATGCAACTCAAATACAGCGACCTACAACTGATGGCTGTAACACACTCAAAACCTTTCCCATGGAGGTAGAGGCCCAAAACAGACACTCTAAAACATATCTTTGAAAGATGTAATTGTAGCAGGGGAAAAAAATTAATAAGAAAAGACATTAAACATTGAGACCAAGCTTCTGTAGCTTATTAGCTATGTAACCTCGGGCAAGTTGTATCACCTCTGTAGACCTCCACTTCCTCCCTGCATGTAAAGTGGGGGCAATAATAGCACCTCCCTCTTGGGGTGGATCAAGTGAGATAAATATGTAAAGCACTTGCTAAGTGTTCAGGGATGGTAGCAGCACTGATGAATGCAGGTGCAGGAGTCACTGTAGCTGGGTTTTTATCAGAGCCCTATCAGTTAACAGAAATGCAATCTTCCCGAACCCAGAATTTAGATTGTGTTTGTGTACCAGCCAGTCACATTGTCAGCACTGAAGCTTTCGTAAATGTCTCCTTATCAGAACACCACAATCTTTATGTCCTTGGATGCAGTTTAAGCTCTAACTGCAGAAAGCTCCAAATTTGCATTCCCCACATCTGCATGCTGTTTCTACATCTGACAAAACACACTCAAGGAAGTAAATCCTCAACTTAGAACACTCATTCTGTCCAGTGAATGTCGAGAAACACATCACCCCAGTAATATGCAAGCACTCCGAAAATATGGAGCAAACCCAGGGCCAATATGATATAATGAGGTTTTTTAAGGGATATCGTAGTCTTAACGAGATTGGCATGGTTCCTTAATGGCCTGAGTGTCTTTTGAATTGGGAAGATAAAATATCTGGTCTCCAGATGTTTACTGTGACATACAAAGACTTTTGCATACCTGCCGATATTTAAATAAATCTTAGGATGTGGAATTTGACAAAAAAAAAAAAAAAAGATCTCACGAGGCTCACAAGAGAAAAAGGAATCTCTGTTCAGACAGCAGTGGTCCTGTCTCTCCTTTAGCAGTCTTTGGCTTTACAAAACCATGCACATTCCACCCCACATCTTTGCACCCTGCGGTTGATCTGCTCCTTGGACCATCAGGCCTAAATGTCCTGCTACAAGCCATTGCTATGTCTGATTGCCACCAGCATTCCCAGCTTTAATCCCAGCATCCCTGGGGGCATTTGAAGATGACTCATATTTACAGAATCTTAAAATATTTTGTTGACCACACCATTTAAAGACTTTGTGTGAGAAACAATCTGAGTCTCCCCTATACACTTGTTAAGCAGATAAGAATGCCAGCTCTAATACTTAGAGTTTGGTGATTTTATTTCAGAAGTTGTATATCTCTATCAATATAATGGGGGAAAGATAATAATACCTAGCTCAAAGAAAGTAACTGAGATATAGCACAAGTTCAATACTCAATATACAGCAGACATTGTTATAAGTCAGACAGTGACATTCTCATATAGAGAGTACAAGGCAAATATTATTATATCCAGATAAAACTGTACTGCAAACTTTTCTTCTCTCTGTTTCCCTATCATCCTAGTAGTTGTAATGTGTAACCTGGATAATATAGAAATGTCAGAGATTGATCTGACTTTCAAAAGCTTTGGAGTATTTACTAACCCCATGATACTTGACAACACCTGAAATAGGCAAGGTGATGTCTCAAGCACATTTAAGAAGCCAGCTTTGAAAAAAGAAATCCTATCTGCTAAGCCCCGTTTCACCACAACTGCTCACTGTATCTATTTACATGTCACTTTTATTCTACACATGGTCAGTTTTTCTAGAATGTGGATTTTACAAGTATCACCATTTTAGTGATGAGTTAATTCTATAAATTTTTTTATTATATCTTTTCCACTACTGCCACGTGTGGTTCAAACTTCAAACTTCAGCCTTTTTCTTTTTAATCCAGATTTTTTTTCCCTTAGAAATGAAACATATTTATCTTAATAACACCTTTCTTTATTCATTCTTCTCTGCCTAGTCCTAAACAATTACTCTATAAATCAGCACTTGGAAAGGAAAGGAAAGGAAAGGAAAGGAAAGGAAAGGAAAGGAAAGGAAAGGAAAGGAAAGGAAAGGAAAGGAAAGGAAAGGAAAGGAAAGGAAAGGAAAGGAAAGGAAAGGAAAGGAAAGGAAAGGAAAGGAAAGGAAAGGAAAGGAAAGGAAAGGAAAGGAAAGGAAAGGAAAGAAGGAAGGAAGGAAGGAAGGAAGGAAGGAAGGAAGGAAGGAAGAAAGAAAGAAAGAAAGAAAGAAAGAAAGAAAGAAAGAAAGAAGGAAAGAAGGAAAGAAAGGGAAAAGGAAAGGAAAGGAAAAAGGAAAGGAAAAGAAAGGAAAGGAAAGGAAGGAAGAAAGAAAGGGAGAAAGAAAGAAGGAAAGAAGAAAGAAAGCAGACATAGTTCCTGATTTATTTAGGAATATCTAGTCTTGGTTAAAAAAAAAAGAAGAAGAAAAATCAATATCCCAGCACTTTATACTTATTTCTATTGCCTGGTACTCAAGAGTACTTTGAAAATTAATACGTGAATGTGAGACTTTGTACAAAGCTATATGGTAAGTGCAAAACTACTCTGCCCCACGAAGAACGTGTATATTCGTGTCTGCCCAGGAGTAGAGTGATCATGGTTGAGGGCTGTCAGTCACAAGGCCTTCCTGGAAAAATGGCAAATGATTCAGTTCCAGAAGCTAAAAAGGGAGTTTGGGATGACAAATTTTACTGCTACCCACTCTTTTCTTCCGCACTCATATCCCATAAATAATATGTTTTCAGTAATCTGCCGTGTCCTTTGCTGGAACAATGCTTCATGGAATTCAACATCCATTTCCTCCACTCTCGAAATGCCCTTGGAAAAGTCAAGATTTGGGGAATCTAGTACTTGTTGTCATCAAGGAAAAGTCAAACTAATTAACCTAGGTGAGAACAGCCCACCTGAACACGGCCTCTCAGAGTCAACTGATACCTGTAGGCAGTTCTCTCAGCACGTTCTCTGTGTGTCATACAGTGCGGGCACAAAGAGGTCGGTGGCTTTGTCCTCTGTCCCCACTCACGTTCTTCCACCTGCCCTGCAGCATGCGGAGGATAAAGGAATGCAGTCACCTGTCTTACTCAGCTCCAAGTGTAACAACCCTCAGCACGTGATTCACAACATTGCAGGGCATTTCCGGTTATATCTCAAGAGGGTGAAAGCTGAAACAATTCCGTAAACATGGTGTCTTTTAATCCTTCTTAGCAGTGCCTACGATTTTATAAAACCAGTATACAAAACACATAGTTCTACTTCCCTTGGCTGTGTTATCTGAGCATATCACTCATTGAACCACGTAGATCTTTCTAGAGCTGCAAGAAAACACTTCTTATGACTTAGTACAAGAATAGAGGATTAAAGACCAACTGCTGTTTTTTTCTTTTTCAGACATTATTACACGAATGGCTAATAGGATTTTTCTGTTTCTATTGGTTGATAGGCAAATCAAAGCTAAACTTTTACTAAAATCTATCGATATTTATGGTATATATTTTGCGTCCTAACTTTATCTCTGTTTTCTTCATGTTTTTCTAACTCTTATTCACCACCCCCCAAAAAAAAATCATTGTTTTTAAAATTTTACTTTTCAACATAAAACTCTATAGGAAGCTTCAAATGTTTTTTATCATATAGTTCGAAAATATGGTTTAAAATATAATAATTAAAGAAAATATTATACCAAATTTGTTGATATTTAAAATAGAGATTTAAAGATAAATGTGAATAGAATATGATAAATTATTCATCTCTCTTCCCCCAAAATGAAGAGATTCAAGCTATTTTATTGTTTATAATGTAAAAGAATTGCAAATAGTCTGTTTATCAAAAAGCTGGTTAAATAAATTGAGGGATTAATGTGAAAAAATAATATAACAACTATTAAAATCATGATTTTAATATACGACTATAATAATCAATATTTTAATAATGGAATAGTGTTTGTAGTATATTATGAAATTTTAAATGACTGTTCCTGTCATGTACGGGAATAGATTTTTATGCACACAGATAATATATACAGATTAAAGATTAGAAATATCTGAAATAAAATTATGACTATTTTCTAACAGTGACTGTCCAGATGAGGTTTGTTTGTTTGTTTGTTTGTTTGTTTCTTTCTTTCTTTCTTTCTTTCTTTCTTTCTTTCTTTTTTAACAGTTTTGGATTTTCTAAATTCTCTGCAATGAACATATGCTATACTTCTAATCAGGGAAATGTATTTCTTTTTTAAAAACCAGAAATGGAACACTTACTGTTACTTCTTTAAGTCCTGGCTCTCAGATTAAGTCCTAAAAGGTGCCCCTGTAAACTCAATGCAGAGTCTTTTTTTTTGTTGTTCATTTTAAGGGTAGTGGTATAGTGTCTGGAGATTGCTAAACATAGCCAATAAGCAGATCCTACATGCGGAGTGAAACTTTTCTGTCCTCTTTGTCCCCAGAGCAGCCCATGTTTCTGTTACTGCACTTACCACCTTGATGACCCCTCACTTGTTGATTAGCCAGTGGTTCCACCCCTGACCACCCATGAGCCTGCATCTTATTTGAGGGAAAAGGTACATCATATTTTTAGGCATTCAATAAATATTTGTGGAGTAAGAGAGTGTGCGAGTAAAAAAGAGGAAAACCTGCCAGTCAGACCAGAAAAACAGACAAGACTCTGTCTCTCACAGCCAATTTTCTTGACTGACTTTGTCTGTTTAATTGTTTCAAATCTGTATTTCCTTTACCTATCTGGCTTCAGCCTAAATGTTGAATGTTGTATTTTCCCTCAAAGAATGTCAATAAAGATTTTTTTTTTCAATTACTGTCATAGGAAATGTTTCCCTTTAGGAAAACTAAAATTTAATAACTTTTCTTCAGCAAACTTGACGATCTTTTTATTCTTGTCATGATGACTGTCGTCAATCAGTAGTCAGTTGGAAATCGAGCTGAACATAAAGTGATTAAAAGAAAACCAAAACACAAACGTACCCTCTTGAAAACCTAATCACATTATGAAGCTCTAAGCCTGAGTTATGAGGTAGCTGTGGCTGGCTGGGTTTTGATGAAGCACCTATAATCTCATATCAGCTGTTACAGGACTATTTCCTGTAGCCTTTCTGGTTTTTCTCTAACTTTAAAATATGATTTACCCTGTTATCATGTACTTAAACAGTCTTCAAGATCTACCTAGGAAAAAAAATAGTATCAATAATATGTTAAACTGTATTGCTATAAGATGCTTATTTTCCACAATCACATGATGAGACTCAAGTGGTAAAAATAAAATAGGTAGTTTATTAGATTCCAAAGCTCTGAGTGTTAAAATAAAAGCACTTTCTCAATTTAGGAATTCTGGTATGAATTCATATATTATCAACAAGTACTAGAGATGTACTTGTTTGAAAACATGAACATTATTTTTGTTCAGTTTAGATTAAGAATAATTAGACTTTTTTTTCAAAGGTAAGGGGGTATATGATCATCACTAATTTTAATATATCAAATTCATAATTCAACTCAGCCAGTGTTCTCTCTTGGTGCTGAATGCAAGTTTTCATCTTAGAAAGGGCAATCTAATAGGGAAACCTTAGAAACCAATTTCTTAGTCTGTTTTCCTGAAATGTGTTGTTAGAAATGGCACTCTTTGACATTATAAGCAGTTTAGATTTTTTTTCTGGATCAATATTCAGCAGAGAGTTCACTGATATTGGTGAAGAAACTGAAGCATAGTCTCGGTCTCCACATGCAGGGAAAGGGAAGCCAGCACTTTTTCCAGGGGTCACCTGGGATAGGCCAGGCTCTTTCTAGAATGAATAGCAATGACTTAAACTTTCTCATGAGAACATCGCTTTTTTAAATCAGCTATTTTCATTGGCCAAGCTATTCTTTATTTTTAAGGGAACACAGATTTTATAACCACCTGGTTAAATATCAGAGCCTGTCTCTGCATTGCCTTTGTCACTCTGTAAGATGCAGGCTTTGGAGAAAGCATCCTCGGGCTCTGGCGGACTTTCCCTTCCATGCTCCCCATAGGCTTTGTAGTCTAATGATTTAATTAATCACTCCATTCCTTTCAAACAACGTTGAACTTATTTTATGCTGGGTACGGTACTTGGCACTGGGGATAGTGGTAAAAAAAAAATGATCCCTGCCTTTATATTTATAGATTTATAGAGATAACAAGCACAGATAGGGGCTGTAAGAAAAAAATATATAGGGTACTCTAATAGGTTAAAATAAAACTCCCTGAGAAAATAATAATAGGAGTAAATCTGAAGGATAAAGAAGGAATTCAGCAAAAGAGTTAGGAGAGAGGTTTCTAGCAAAGATGGAATTATAATCAGATTTGGGGCAAATGAGGGAATAGTAGTTTAAAGAATCAAAGTCACAGGCAAGAGAGAAAAGGATAGAAAGGAAGAAGGGGAACTAAGCGGGTAAGAAATCAGAAAGGCCTCTAAGTTACATTTAGGATGTTATGCTAAGGACAGAGAAATACATTAGCACACATTTATACATAGTGGCATGGAGAGGTCCACAGTTCAGAAAGCCCAAGATGTGGAAAACACAAGGACAGGCAGGAACCAGCTAAGAAGCTCTAGGAGCTTGTAACACCATGAGGGTGGTGGCCGAGACAGGAGGGCGTGGAGACACACACCACTGACAATCACCAGGAATGCTTAGGAGGCAGAAAGGGCAAGACATTGAGATCAAAGCACATATCTGAGAAACACCTTTGTCATCCTGAATTATGACTTATTTTGCTTTATCTCCCATAAAACTATGAGTCGTTTACAGACATTTGAAAAAAAAATGTAGAACCTAACTCACTACTAGACACATTTTAGGTACTAAGTACATATCAAGAAATAAACCTGAATTGATTCTATGTTATAAACTGTATTTACATGATGTTATTATATTGGTGCCTCTAGGAAACAGTTTCAGTACAACTATAAAGAAAGAAGTTGTGATTTAAGTAGCTAAATATGTCATGGTTTTTAAATTGAATTTTCCGTGTTTACATTTTAAAACAATAACGAAGTTAAACTTCAAATCAAGAGTGTTTACTCTGTAATTAGATATATGTATGAATTGTTGGGTAAGGTCCCTAAATCAGCAGTCCAAATCACACTTCCAACAGTATTGTTTGAATTATTTTAGACCTTTTCTAGCATTTACACACACAAACACACACACACACACACAAACACACACACACACATACACACGCACACACACAGAGCTTGTTTCTCTTTTTTTAATAAAAAGGTGATTATGCACTACATATAGTCTTGCAACATTCTTTTTTCTAACAACATATTTTGGATCTTTCATTGAGAAAATATATCTAGCTCATTTCCTTTAACAATAGCAGGTTTTTTCAGAGATGGAAGCACAATAATTTTATCTTTCTCCTACTAATGAACATTTAAGTTATATCTGTTTTATTCAGTGTTATAAACAATGCTGAAATGGATGCCTTTGCACATATACTTGATTTTTGTATGACATATGCCTAAAGTTAGACTTACTGGATCAAGGATATATATTTATTCATATTCTAAGTATATATGTGTTATATACATATATCCATGTCCAATTGTGTGTGTATATTTGTATATATGCATACATTTATAATGCATGTAAACATATACACATATCTGTATATAATACATACATATGTATAGTCAAATCGCCTTCCAAAAATGTTGTGAAAATTTAGTCTACCAGCAGCAGTACGGGAGTACCCAGCTTTCCATAATCTCATCAAAAATGGCCAAGAGGGAGAAACATTTTCAACTCTTTCATTTTTGTCCTATGTCTAGGTTATTTCCAAATCACGTATTCATTCTTTAGCTACATCCTTTCTGCCATTCCAGAATTCACACCTTCTCTTAGGGCTCTGTTGCATGTGTGTGTGTGTGCATGTGTATGCATGTGTACACACACACACACACACACACACGCATTCTTTTTGCTGAAAGACAGAGTACACGCACAAAGAGAGAATTTTAAAAAAAAATAGAAACCTGTCATTATGGATGTAGTGATCTCTTTGTGTTAATAATTATAAACAATTTTGAGAAATTGTTCTTACGGGATTCTGGTAAACACTTTCCTTTGAGATAGATGTGTGTCTTCCTTCATAATGGTTGGCATTTTTTATAGTGATTCTTTACTGACCATTGACATTTATAAATACAGTGCATGATGAATCAATTCAGAGTGCTGACACAGATGTCATCAGCAGCTTTCTGACTCTTTCATTGGGAGACCTCTCTCCAGAATGGGAGTACACATTCCAGGGCTCAGTAGCTGAGAGATAAGCTATGCCTACAGCACACTAGGCAGAGTTTTTGTGAAACCGTCAGGCATAATGGGGACCCTGGGCATAATGGCCAAATTCATGACACTGGAGACTTGATAGAACCAGACTCTTTTTTACAGCATACTTTTGAGAGAATAATGTCACTATGGTTTGCCCTCCCTAGTTTTATTAGCAAAGAGAAAAATAACAAAGAGGAAAGAAAATAATACCTTCTTTTTCCCAAATGAAACCTTAAAAACAAAGTATGTAGAGACTATATATGTAAAGAAATATATATATATATATAAAAGCTGAGGATAATCTAAAGATTCTACTACTATTGAAACACATGTTTTTATTATTTTTGGATGTTTGTTAACATAGTTTCCTATGTTAATGAATAATAATAATCATCATCACAGCTACACTTGTTTTTCTAATAGTGGCTGTCATAATGTATAGTAATGGCATACCTTTGTTTGGCTGGATATTTATTAACTATCCCTTCCAGTGGCCCTGTGACAGGAAGGACCATGTCTCTCTCACTGAGCGGCAGAGACAAGAAAGTCAAGAAAATGGATGTGGCCTCAGCTGCCATTTTTATGTCACTTTGTCCCCGTTGCTCAAAGGAGTGATGGTTCCCACGATGTCATCTAACTTTCTGGTTGCTGAAATATCACTAACCTCTTAGGAGAAGATCCCTGTTTATGTGAACTAGAATAACATCCATTACGTTTATCATTAAAAACTAGAGTGTGCTGTTGTTGTTATATAAACATCTGGTTGACTGTAAAGGAGTCCCAAAAGCTGCTGATAATTGGGTTTATGTGAGGGGATAAACACAAGGCAACATTAGAAATAACACTGTCATTTTCTCCATGCCCAAAGAGAATGGTTTCCTGAGATAGGGAAAACTATATTTGTCAGACATGAAATTTATGTTCCAGTGGAAAGGGGTACCTGACATCATGATGAAACTCACAAAAGCCATAAAGAGGTTTGGAAGAAAACAAAATGTTCCCAAGTATAGAGATAATTGATGGAATCATAATACTGCTAATTTTAATAACAATCTATCTATGAATGGCCTGCCAGCTGCACTCTCTACCACCTTGCACTCTTATTTATGATGATTCTAATGTAATTGGAAGTATTTTTAAATTAAAAATGCATGTAGTACTTGGATAAAAGAAATGCCTCTTGGGTGGCCGGGTGGCCATTGTACTTGCCTGTGGCTTCTCGAGCTTTTGAAAAGGACAGATCTCACATTCTGTCAGGAGACGGCAGCAGGACGAGCCAGAGGGTCTCCTGCAGCTGGGAAGGGACCCACTTGTGCCAGTTCATCTTCAGCGGTCATAACTCAGTAATAGGATCCCAACCAACACTCAGATTTACTGAGATGAGGAAAAGTATAAAACGTACACCCAAGCCTCTCTGATGAGTTCTCTAACACCCGCTGGATTCTCCTCCATGAGACAGATGGCCTCAGTCTTGGCTACCTGTCCCAACTGGTTGATGGTCTTTCCAAATGATGCCGCCTGGCTCTTGGCTCTCATGCAGGTGGGCACCAGAGTAGCCTTTCTCTAGGCGTTGGCACAGAGCGGGAGGCATTTGCATTCTGGAAGCTCCCGGTCTGTTCCCTGCACCTTCGGCATCAAAAATGCACCATTCTGGATGTGTCTGGTCAGGAATGAGGGTGCACACTGACGTTTCGTTTGTGTTACAAATAAGTAAGTCCGCTGGGAGGGAGAATGCATCTGCAACAGATGAAGAAATCATCTACCCTTAGAGAGAGCTTGGGTAATATGTAAGGAAGGATTCCTTAGCACATCATCCATTGTTCTGCACTTGCAAGGTAGGAAACAATGGAAGAATTTAGTAAAACATTTTATTGTGAGAATAAAGCATGCTCTACACCATTGTAAGAACATGAAATTATTCCTTTCCATCACCAGAAATCCTTTTCCTGTTGATAATAAGATTAGTAGTAGTTGTTGTAACTGTCATAACAAGAACACCCATCTTTATTGAGCACCTACTTACTCTACTGAACCATCCTCGCATACATTACCTCAGTTAATTCATGAAAGTACTGTTAATGAATATACAGGTTATTAATATCACCATACTATAGATGAGAAAAAACTGTGGCATGTGGACCTAAAGCCATTAGCCTGAGGATAACATGGCTCGTGTGTGGAGAGGCCATCCTGGAACCCAAATGAGATCTCATGTGATCTAGATCATCGGCTCTTGACTCATACCCAATGCTGTCTTGGTGGTTCCCATCCTAGTTTCACATTTTACAAACAGACTCTAAGAACCTCATGTAGAATTGTTAGTGATCAATAGTTAAGCCTTGCTTCTCATTGCCATCCAAATCTGTAGCTTCAGAGACCAACCAACCTGAAAGGAGAATTGTGGAATGTTTATGCTGTTGAGTTTAAATTATATTTTTGAAAAGTAACTCGAATGTAGTTCAGTGAAGAAAAAAATGAAACCATCTGTGAAGATTAGAAGTTATCTCTTCTTTTTATTTCCACATACCCCATACCTGCCATGCCAAAGTGGCTCTCCTGTTTTCATACCCCAAGTGCGTGTAATTCTAGGTTTTTGTATTCCATCGTGAATCAGTCAAGCAAGCAATATTCTCTCCCCCTCTCACTCCTTTTCCTCCTCTCACTTTTCTCCCCCTTTCTCTTTAATTTACTTTTTCCTAGGGAATCCCTGAAATGATCTTTTAAATATTATTGGGAAGAAATTCATTTTCAATATCTCAGTGGTTGGTATCGCTGGTTCATTGCTTTATCAGTAATTCTTTTTCAGAGAATTTTCACTTCCACCTAATACTTTTATAAACTTCCATGTGGTTCTAGGGCTTGCCAAAGTACTGTGAAAACATAAAAGCATTTTTAAATCAAAATCTTTATAAGGGTTTAATTCTAAGCATTATCAAGAGAACTTTGTAGTTGAGGCAATTCATGATAGGTAGGTAATCCATAATGATACACAAAACTCTGTGATAGAAGATTTTTTTAAAAATCAGCTGTGTTTCTATTGCTAACTACAGGGTACATTTATCTTTCCAAAAATGATAAAGGGTATAGAGGTTACGAAACACAAAGACAGAATAAGAATACCCATGTGGTTTTTCCACCTATAAGGTGTAATGGTTGGTTGCCAGCTTCTAGAACCAGATAGGTATCAGTTTGTGGAATGAGACAATGTGAGTTCAAATCTAACAGGGCTACCCATAGTTGTGTGACCTAGAGCAAGTCTCTTGCATCTTCTAGTTTCAATTTTCTTACCTGTTAAATGAAGATAATAAATGGATGTTCTTCATATAATTGATGTAAAAATTAAATAGAGTAATGCATTAATGCTCTTAAAATAGTGTCTGACATATAATAAGACCTAGAATTTATTGATCACTTACTATTATTTACTAAAATCCACTTACCGATCCTGTGGCAGAGGACATCTTTATAAGGACACATTGAGTTACATGCTTGTCAAAAGGGTAGGCCAGCTCCTTCCTCAATGCTTAAGCAATACAGATTCATGCTTTAATGACCCAAAAGACAGTTTTATGTAGAGTCTATGACTTTTCTCATCCTGAATGTTTTAGATTAGAGATGGAAAAATTTCCTATCTTGGGTGAATAATGCTGCATGTCTTCATGACCTAAGTGTTTAAAGGAGCTGTGGCACATTCGTTAAGATTTATTTCCTCTCGGGCATCTCTTCCACAGCCCAAAGGTTGCTGTGTGTCAGGCGGAGGTCCGATTTTCTCTAGGTGGGATCTGCACAGCAGTCACTGTGATGGAGCGAGGGCTTTAAAAATGGAAACATATTTACAGAGCAGAAAGGCAGGTAGGTCTTGGCATAAGTGGAGCCTGACAAGTTTCTATGGTAACCTCATTTCGTATCACAAGGGCCATTTTTGTGGAAGGAGATGATGTTAAGAGATGTGTTCTGGAATTTTCTTGATGGTAGCCTATTGGGAATAATAATAATAATAATAAAATAAATAAGGCTATCATACCCCTGTACCACTGAACCTTTGCTGGGATGCGGGCGCCATTAAAGGAACACATGCCTTAGATATTAGAAGGAATGGAACTTCACAAAGTAAAGTTCATGACATCTTGGCATATGGGAGGGCCCTCAGCTTTAGAGCACCACTTGTCATTTGCCAAGGACTTGTTGAAATCCTGGAGGAGAAAGACTAAAGTCATAGTTCAGAGCTGTCCCAGGCTCATCACCAGATTCCTACTTGTTGAAAAATCTATTATCTAATTTCTTAAAATGCATGGCCAGACAAGTATAAGCAAAAAGGATATCTAGGAAATGGAGGAAGTTACATCTCTGCTTTAATTTTATCATCTAGCATTTTGTCTCTGAGCTGTGGTGATGTATCCTCAAGTAACCTCAGAGAAAATCTACTCAGGCTGTACTATGGGGTGACAAGAAACAACTAAAGTTTGATTTCTTCAAGCCAATCATTTTAAATCAAATAGCACTCATATAACATTTGACTTATTTACACATTTAGAGCATATATACTTATATAACCTATAAATATTCAGTATAATTGTCAATATCTTTTTAAAAATTATACGTATGCAACAAGGTTATTTCTGAAAACAAGGTGTTTTCAGAAGAAAAAAAATGGTTTAATTTTTGTCATAAAGTAGGAGAGGGTGACACAGAAGCATTGTCAAGGGAGTCCATTTATTCCCCAATGTATGTATCATAGGAAAACTCTCCATGTGCTGAGTGTTTTTAACTTTCTTTGTTCCACCATCACATTGATTGATATGCGATTTTGCTCACTTACCATGCTCACATTGAGGTCGAGAGTTCACATGTTTTAGTTAAGATATTTTAAGAGAAATTCTAAAATGATCGAGGTTCTTTAAATATCAGACTTCAAAAAAAATCAAGCTACTTTATCCATCCAGTTATACACTATTTATAGTAGCAGAATTTGGTCAACAGAAACCTGGGAGGATTTTTCTTCAACCTCTTCCTTTCTCTCCCTTTCTTCTCTCCGAATGGCACTGTTGTTGCATGCATGCCTGTATGAGAAAATGTTAGAATAAACAAATAAGCCAAGAAAAAAAAACACTTGAATTGTCACCAGTCTTACCATTTAGCAAGAAAAACTATCAACATCATGAGAAATATGCTTCCGGGCTTTCTCTACAATTATAAGTAATAAAAAATTAAAACAATAATAATATTTATACAACACTCTGTGCCAGGCACTTGTACAAATGCTTTATCTTTGATCCTCGGAAGAGCCTCTTGAATGAGGTTCACTATTATTATTACCCCTGATGTATGGGGTGACAGAGACAGGTCCTGTGACTTCAGCAAGGTTTTAAAAGTAGTAAGAGTATATGGCAGAGACAGGATTTATCCTCCGATAGCCCAGGCTCAAGATTACCTGTTCCTAAGTACTCTGTTATATGGCCTCTCAGAGTGTGTATTTTGAAAGAAAAATAGCAGTGTATTTTACTGTTTTTTTTCCACTTTATGTATTGTGAACTTTCCCCAAGGTTGCTGTGTATTCTATGGCATCATTTTTCATGATTCTCCTTGTGGCTCCATCTAAAAGAACATGCAGTGATGTATTTAAATGACCCCCTATGGTTGGGAATGTGGACCATATCCCACTGCAGAAGGTCGTTTAACTGAGGAATTTCTATCTCGGTCTTTGACACACTAGCGTTCCAACTAACTCCTATACCAACTTTGTTTGAAAAACAAAACAGATTGCATGTTGCAAGACAGAGCTGCTGGCAAAATACTCCATCGTGTCAGATTTATACAAACCCATCTCCTGTGTATTGCACCATGTCCTAGAAAACTGAAAACCATGAAAACAAGTGCTCATATTTTAAGGAACTCAATGACAGCTGATAAAATATTGCATTTTCTGTAGCAGTTTTTACATAAAGCTTCCACCTTAAAGAAACGGATTTGATGGGACTAGGTGGTAATTTTTTAACACAAGCAGTGACAAAATAAACACCATCTGTTACTATTGACTTATCCCACAGCATTCTCATGCTGGGTGATTTTATTTCACTTTTTTCAGAAATGGTTAATGACACATCTGGTAGTCAGCGAAGGTACACTTTGGGTGATTAAATGTGGTCATAAGTTTACACAAAATGCTAACAGAATTTTTTTTTTCTTTTCTATTATAATCCATGGGACATGTCTGCGTCCCTGGTTAGTTCCTCATTTTAAACCTTGAGTAGAGTTATCTCTGTTGGGTAGCAGTTGATCTTTCAGAACAGTGTTGTGTTATTTTGGCTTCTCTGAGAAGCAGATTCCCAAGGCAAGATTAAATATGCAAGAGATTTGCAGAGGGTGGGGAGAGACACCTGTGAACAAAAGAGCAGAGGTGCAGGAGGAGGTAGAGGAAGGCTTTACATGGCAACGTGAGCCCGACACCCGTTGACAGGAGGGTGAAAAGGAATGGGGATGGGGTAAAAGAGTCCCAGACTGTGGCACATTCTAAAAACATGTCAGCCAGCACCATGGAGCCTCTAGGAACCAGAGTTGCCCATCAGAGTCTTCCTGCCTCCCACAGAAATGGGCATGAATAGTTTATCCACTGTGCTGAGTCACTGGCAGGGAGCAGCCCACGGGAAGGTACAGTGCTAGAGACACAGGAGGCGGTAACTGTGGCTCTCTCCCTGACCTCTGTTCCTGCTGGTACGTTTTCCTGGTCACCACAAACATGTCCGCAGGCAATGACAGAGAGAGAGAGGAGATGACCACAGCATTTAGGTATCTCGATGTCTCTTTTAAAAAAGGAAGTACAATATTTTAAATGATCTCCCTTCCTCCACTTTCTCCACTGGCCTCCAGCAGTGGATTAGCCCATTTGGAGAGGTGGGTCCTGTGTTGATTAAATTCTATCAGGTGAGGGAAAGGGAAGAGCGCTCAACACTATTCTTATTGGTTCATCCGCTTTTAAAAGTCTCTCTGGGTCTTTGCTGCCACTGTGAATTTTGCTCTCACTATGAAGTGTCCCTTAGGTGAGCTAAGATCCTTGGCCCACGAGCCTGGAAAGCCCACCTTTTATTGGAACAGAAAAATCATCTGGAAATGGGAGAGGTGGGATTTAGAGGGGGAAAAAAACACATGATTTCTATTGATTCAAAACCCAAAACATATTTTGACAGACAGAAGGGAAAAAGTGAATGCTGCATTAGATAATTCTTTTGTCTATGGCAGACGTTTATATTTTCTTCCTTAATTTTTACAATCTCCCGAGATAAGTAAGGTGATATTTTCGTTTGTGTTGTTGGCTTTCTTTGTTTTCAACAGAAGAGGAAAGTGAAGTTTAGAAAGGGTTGATGACTTTTCATTGGCACATTGCCAGACAAAACAGACCAGGGGTTTAAACCTGTTCTTTATGATTTTTCTTGAATTTGTGTACAAAATAGATTTGCCAAAGATTTTCTCAATTCCACCAGTTACTTTGCTTTACTTATTTGGGAAGGACTTCTAATATTTGTACAGATTTCTTTCTTTACATCCTGAAAAGGGCACTGCGTGGAGAGACCTGCATTCTATGACCGTTTTCGCTACTAAATAGTTTCATGGCTGTGAATTAGTCAATTAGGTTCTCTGGGCCTCAGCATTTTTGTCTGTAAAGAAAGCACATCGGGTGGTATATTGTTAACCAAACTTCAGCTACGTTCCATCTCTGATTTTTGCCATATCTATAATGCGACCTACAGCTTGTTTGATATTTTATTAAATACAATTCTTCCCTTTTAACTTACATGTATTTAAAATGAAAACATCACATTACTGTTTAGAATGGAGCACCATATAAGATAATAAGTAGAAATATGTATAGAGAGAGAGAGAAGATTTCTATATATAATTTTAAATATTATATGTACACACACATACCATATATATGTGTGTATATATATATATATATATATATATGTATTATATGTATTTAATGTAAGGTATAGGCAAGGAATATAAAGGGTTAAAGAAATATGAGGAATACAAAGCCACAAACTGAGACTTCTTCCTTCATTAATTTAGGCAGAAAGTTTCATGGAAAATTGAAAACAACGCATTTCTAGTGACAAGGTTCTAGAAACCCAATGTCGTTTGACACCTAACATCATTGTGTAGGTGGCCTACACTTTGAGACACACTGGGAAAATGATTTGTAACATCCATTCGATCTCATGCACTTGTGATTTCCATTCTCCCTTATCTTCAGCTACCCTTGGCCTCATTTCCTCCTCATCTTTTCAATTGCAAAATTTATGAGAAGTGTTAGTCCTCTGACTGCATAAACACTCCACATCTTGGCTCACCACGTAGGAAACTTAAGAGCTAAAACAAATAAGAACAATTCCTTCTTGTTCTTCTGGGAGAGTTCAAGAGAAGGAAAGAGATTGAACCAGATAGGCAAGGTAAAGCCTAAGGCGAGCCACACTGTCCTCCACCAACAGGCATCAGTTTACAGTGACCAGTGGATGAATGACCGTGGAGCTGAGTAGATGGACCAGGAGTTCTCTGTTATATCCCATATTTCCAATCCTGTTTGCTGCCCCAACCCCCAACTACCCCAACCAAAAATTAACCCCACACTACCTTTTATCCTATGGCATTTTAAAAAGAGCAATGACATAGAACTTGGTTCAAATCCCATTTCTCCTTCACAGTAGGGCAGAGATGCAGAGGCTCCTTGTGGCTGGGAGAGCTGGGAGTCTCCAGGGGCCTTTCTGGGGAGTGATGGGAGAAGCACCACAGGCAAAGGAAAGGGAAGTCAGGGAAAGAGAGGCTGAGGGGGTCTCAGCCCAGGTGTCCAAGCAGTTGTCCCTGACACATTGCCCTCACCGCAGGTATGTGATAAGCAGTCACGTATCTGTCCTGACTCCTACCTGCTATGGATCTGAAATCTGTAACTGCATGATTAACGTCTCAGCTATTTTTCCTGCACCATTTGAGGGAGAGGGATACCTGGCTCGCCTCCCCCTGCCTTTCTACCCCACCAGCTGCTTCCCTGATTCATCGCTCAGTACCTCCCTCCATCTTCCTTCCCACTTCATCACTCTTCCACTACCTCAAATTAATTATGCATATGTCTTCCTGCTATTGCTGTTCTCTTCTGGCTAGATTATTAACTTCACACGATGCGCCTTATCTGCCCTGCTCACAGCTTATTCGCAGAGTCTAGAACAGTGCTTGGCACATAGTCTTAGGTCAATAAATATTTATTGAAGAGTCAAATGAATTGGCCCCAGATAGCTGCCCCCATTCACTCTAACTTAGTAAATCAGTCTAATTCTGGCTTTGCATCCTGACACCTGGGGCTTGGTTGTAAACACAGTTTCCAGATCATCGTCCCTGGATAGTCTGATTCGGTTTTTCTTGGATGAAGCTTAGGAATCTGTATTTTTAATGAGCATCTTAGGTGACTCCACAGCCAGCACCTGGACTGAGGTGGAAATTCCTCCTGTGGGGGATGCTGCCATAGACAGGACTTCACTGTCAGCATCTCCTAAACCGCATTTCATATATTGCAAGCAGTGAATTATTTATTTATAATTTTTAAAATATATACCTTCAAAGCCCACCAGTTTTGGATGTGCTTCCGGCAGGAACAATTGTATTCATTCATGCCCTGTTTGCAATAAGGTAGGGACACCAGCTGTCCAGTCAGGTGCATCCTCCTCCTCCTCAAAAAAAGGCAGATTGATTAAGGTAACAAATAAAATGGTGAACCACTGAGAGTTTGCCCAAACAGCCTTTGGGGCTTTCTTCTAGAATGACATGAACACACTGCAGCATTGTGGCAGATGGACCCTAGTGTTGCATACACGCTTGCGTTGGGAAAGAGACCATTATGAGTTCTTCTGCTGGTCCCTCGAAGGGCTGCCTGGTTGGCTCACATGTATCCAGTTGGCAGAAGGAAGTAGAAATTGAGAGCCTTTAGAGTCAGACCAGCCTGGCTCTGAACGGCAGAATGGCCACCAGCGAGACTGTGATGTGGGCATCTCTCATAGCCTCTGTGATCCTTGGCCCTTTTATCTGTGATTAGGGACAGTATTGTCTAACTCATGGATGTGCGATGAGCTGTCAGAACAGTGTCTTTGGCATTTGTACATATGGTGCTCAATAAATGCAAATGTCATAACCTCGGGAAGGGTAACTCATACCATTTCATGGCCAAAAATTGCCCCCATCAAGTCTTCAGAGTCTAAGAAATCTTGTCCCCATTGTTAAGAGAGGGATCGGCCAATGGTATTTGGTTGGGTGTGAAAAAGAAAATGAATGAAAATAATAGAACTCTGTTTTGTTTTGTTTTGTTTAAATTCTTTCCCCAAATTTCATTTGATATTTGCTTTATGAAGTCAGGATTTTAATAAATGAATTTTTAAATCGTTAACATAGTTTTTCTGCAAAATAAATTGGGTTCCCAGAAAAAAATGTTTGGCTTGATTCAACTGATGAAAAAATTATTCTCCTAAGGAGCAATAATAATGGGTAAACGAAGGCGTCATTACCAGAGGACTGGGTAACTGTCACATGCTAGCAACTGGCACCCTTCCCCCTCACTGCCATCTACCTTTTAAGAAATTTCTAAGCAAAAAAAAAAAAAAAAAAAAAGCGTGTTGACTAATGCAAGGGTTATAAAGCCCAATTCAGAGTGAATGAACCTGGGGATGATGGTGGAAAAAAAACACAGGTGATTTCATACCCAGGAACAAAACCGAAGTACAGATAGACTAATGCTTACTCTGATTTATGTCTCAAAGTGTACTGAGTACTATGTTCTTATACGAAGGCTGATCACCTATGGGTGTACCCATTAATAGGTGTTCCAGTTCCCCCAAAGATTTAGCTTTAGGATGGAACTCCGAGAACCTAACACAATCATTCCATTTAACTTTTAAAAATAACTTAAATCATGGAAGCGGAACAGACTATTGGTCGAATGAACTTTTATAATTTAATTAATTTATCTGCTTGAACACCATGAACCTCAAGTTGAGGTTTTGGTATTCTCAGATAGCTGTCAAAATTGGCAGCTTTCTAATTGGACATTTCACTAGAATGCCTCCTATTCCCCCTAACCCCTCTATACTTGCCCAACTCAATTTCCCATCCCCAACAAGCCCACTTGGTATCTTCGGGGCATCGGGGCATGTGGCAGGACAGTTGGAGAGCAATGGTTCTCAGCTGTGGCTGAGTACCAGCATCACCTGAGCATCTCTGCAAACCTCTGATTCTACTTAACTGGTTGAGGGTGTGACCTGAGAAGAGAGCTTTAAAAGCTCCCCAGGTGACGTCACACAGAGCCCAGTGTGGACCCAGCTCTGGAAGGAGGCGTGTCCCTTTCTTTCCACAGAACTACAGGTACCGAGCTATATTTTTTGTGCCTAGCTTTGACAAATTAGTGGTGAATTAAGCCTGTTACTGCTTTTACCTAACAGCTCAGTCTTGCTTTCATGAGCGATGCCTTTAGGATGTGCCTACTCCCTCTCTCGTTGCTCTGCTTTGCTCCCTTAGTGTGCGGTGCTTTAAATGAACTTCGTGGCTGGAGTCTTGTTGATGCAGACGCAGCTTGCTAATTATGTCTTTTCTTCTCCATACGTTTGAGCATTGAGTCCCTTCTTAATTTCTGGGTGTGCATGAATAGCTCTCATTAGTTGTGGTGAGTGAGTTAAGTAAAACTAAGTATGGAAGCTGCCCGAAACTGGACCATGTAATCACATTGTTCATCGGAATGGATGCTAATGTTTACATGAAGGAAGAAAAAAGCCCTCATCATCTTAGACAAATAGCCCATTCTTATCCAAGCAGCAGCAAACAGCCACCCAACTTACTTCCGTTAATTTCCTGATCAGGAGACATCTAAGAGCCAGAAAGTTTGATATAGTCTGGACATTATGGTATATTCCCACTTCTCTGAAGGTTTACTTTTTTTTTTAGTGGGATCCAAACCCCAGCCTTGAGCTAAGCTCACTCACAGAGCAGAATGTTCCAGGGTGAGGGCCACACATACCCCAGGTCATGCACAGGATGATTTTAGATACAGCACCTGATATGGCATTAAATAATTTCGGATTACATAGGATAAGCGGAGAGCTTTTTCTATTTAAAAAAAAAAAAACAGATAGTAAATGTCTTCGGCTTTGCAGACCGCGCAGTCTCTGTCACCATTATGCAAACGAGTCATTTTAGCAAGAAGCCAGCTATAGGTGATGCATAAGTCATAGGTGTGACCCCAAATAAACCTTTCTGTTATTAACACTGAAATATGAGTTTCATATAATTTTTGCGTGTCATGAAATATTTTTCTTTGTATTTTTTCAGCCATCTAAGAGTATAGCTTGTCATATGTAAAAATAATTTAGGCCAGTTTGCTGACATCTGATGTAAGAGAAGCCTCTGTTTTATGATAGACTTTAATGCTTCTCTGAAACCTGTGAATTTCAGTTTTTAGCAGAGTTAGAGACTTCAAACTTGTCTCTATATTAGACAGAATTATTTAGCTAGAATTTAGCCACATTATGTTAACTTTTTTAAAAAAAAAACTATTGCTAGTTAAAAGGAATTTCCATTTAGAGCAGAGATTTTTAAAATGAGTTGATATACAGAAAAATAATAAAAAGAATCCAGGTGATACATGGCTTGGCACTGACCACAGACTTATACTAATGGGTTAGCATTTGCGAAATAGCTATCTAGGTTTGATTGTCTGTGACTCTGTTCTTGGGAGGATTACCTATGTTTCTGGTGGTGAGGGGGATGCTGACTGTTTCAAACAGCTCATGATATTGAAAAAAAAAAAAAAAGAGAGCCCTCCCACCCCGATTAAACACAAATCCCCCATCCACCTATTTGCATCAGAACCAGGCAAGGTATGAAAACCAAAATAAAATACAGTTACAACTCGAGAGGGCTCTTGACATACAGGCCTACCTCAGAGGCCTCGCCAGTTCGGTTCCTGACTACGGCCATAAAGTGAGCATCTTCGTGAAGCCAGCATCTTGATAAAGCGAGTGTTAATCTTTTTGGCTGGTGGAGGGTCTTTCCTTCTATTTGTAAAAAAAAAAAAAAAAAATGCAGCATTTGTGAAGCTCAGTGAAGCAAAGTGTGACAAAACCAAGTGTGCCTGTGAATCAGCCTGTGGCCGTCCCGTTTACAAACTTCAGATGGTCACTGCCCTGAGGAAAACAGCCATCAAACTCTCTGAGGCAGCCAGGTGACCAGAGACTGCACGATTGGGTCCCTGCCACACTGGGGCCTCAGCTTTTGCTCCCTCGTCTACCCAGCCCCTGCCCTTCCTTTAGCTGGTCACCCTTGTGAGGTCCTTGTCCTCCTTGCGGCCCGAGGCAGATGTGCCATTCCCTGTAGCTCAGAGTTCCTCAGCCTGGCGCTGTTGATGCTGGGGCCAGATAATTCTGCTGCAGGGGGCTGACCTCTGTATCGTAGGATAGTCAGCAGCATTCCAGGCGCTACCCCCTTAAGTGCTGGGAGCACCACTTCCCCCCGGTTGCAGCAAACAGCAATGCACCCAGAGGGTCCCAAATGTCCACCGCCTGAAAAGCACCGCTCTGCCTGGGACACTGTCCCCTTATTCTTATTTCACCTTTTAGACCTTAGCAGGCACTTCACTTCCATAGCCTCCTCAACCTCCACTTTGAAAAGTGGTGTCTCTGCTGAAAACCTTTCCTTCTCTGCTTCACGTTCTCTTACTCTTGCTGTACTGATCGTAATCATGTATCTGTGGTAAGTGTATCAGTTTAATGGCTGTTCACTAGACTATAAGCTCCTTGAAGGTATGCTAATTTGCTCACTTCTTCATTTCCAGCGTTTATCACAGTGCCCGCCACGTTGTAGTGTATCGAGAAATGTGTTTTGAATGAACAAATGTTCACTCTGAAACCCGTGTGCTTACAACTGTGTTCGCATAAGCACCGTCGCTAGCTGCTGTGACTTGGGTTACTTAACACAGAAAAGTAAATCTTTAGAAGCTGTAAATATAATGGCCCAAAGATTATCCCTCTAAGTGATGGCATCACTGTCATATTTAGGTACAAGCAAGTCCTCTGGTATTTGCCTTTCTTGTTGACAAGAGGGGAAAAAAAAAATGTAACTCTAAATGCCATAGAAGGGAATTTCTCCTCCTCCCTTTTACTCATTATTTGAGCAATCGTGTGACCAGATCTGATTAAGGTGAACAGGCAGCCTCTCTGTGCAGGAATTTCAGCGGCATATAAAGGCCTTCTCTTTGATGTTCCTTTCCGCATCATCCCTCTCAACGTTTGTTTTGGATTTTTTTTTGTTGTTTGCTTGCTTTGTTTTATTTATCTTTAGAGTTACCGCTTAAGTCAAAGTATTGCATTTCTTTCTATAACATGATGGCTCCCATCACCTTCACGTACTCATCCTGGCCCACCGGACGCTGTGCTGGACCATTCTGAGTGGCCTAGCGTTTCCCAGCCAGATCATCGCAGGTGTCTATCCTTCAGGCTTTGTTCTCTCCGTTAGAACATGCTCACCCATCACCTTCTCCTAGAAACAATGTCTTAATGTCCAAGATTGTTTGTGTGTCTTTTCTACCCACCTACCCAGCACCCCCAATCTTCTGAACGCCAGTGCAATCAATAAACGATTCTGCAGTTGCCTGTTCACTTGCTCCCCCTACCACCCATTGTTTAGAAATGCATAGTGGGAGAAACAGAGAAGGGCTTGCTTGCATAGATATTTTTAAAGGAATAAAGTACCTTTAAAACGTTAACTCTCTGAAGCTGAAAATCAATCCTATTGTTAGCTAGTTATAAAATTCCATCTTTGGTTAGGGGTACTGAAAAGAAATATATACAGCTATTACAGAAAACAGTCCTAAGTACTTAAGAAGATATTTCAAAATAGATGTCACATATGTCAGATCCTTAAAAATCAGATTGATAGAGGCTCAACACACTTAAATACTGTGTTGAGCGGGATTCTGAGGTCTGATCCAAGTTCAACAAGAAGCATAATTTGATCCACCAGCAAAGTGTGCTACGAACACCGAGCAGGGAACATCCAATGTCGAAAGAGGTAACTAAAAAGTCAGAGGAGAAGTCCTGGCCCAAATTCCGCCTGGTTTACCTGGTGCTTACATTCGAGGATCCTGAACTTGCAGAAACCTCTTTAGACATCCCCGAGTCTAATCACCTTACGTTACAGATGAAGCAGCGGAGGCCTGCAGAATCAGTAAGTATGCTGAGCAAGTCTCCACAGTCGCAAAGAGAACTAGAACAATGGCTTGCTGATTATCTTTCTAAGAATTCTGAACCCCGCTGAGTTCATGGGGCAACATTTTTGTGGCATGGCTTGTAGTTTAAGAGGCTTCTGGATCCCCTATCTGCCAGCGACTGAGAAATACAGACTAGCAGCTAGTACTAATGTGGCGATGATTTGTTCAAGATCAGCTATGAGCCAGGCTTTTGCTAAACCTGTTGCCATTCTGTCTCTAATTCATGCACTTGACAATGCTATGTGGAAGAAATTATCATCCCCAATATACACATGAGGAAAGTGAGGCTTGCAAGATTAACTTCAGAAAAATCACAAAGCTAAAATTGGAGAGGGCTAGAATTTGACCCAGTCCAGCTCCAAACTCACTTCTGCATAATACACTAATATATTGGGGGTTGGGGGAAATCTTTATAGAGTATCTCTGAGCCCATCTTGAGTTCGTCAGACCTCTTCACAGACACAATACATCATAGAAACAGAATGAAATGTGCAGAGACCGTTTCTGTGAAAAGACAGAGAGTACTTGACTCAGAAAATGTACAAAATCCCATCACTCCCTTGATAGGGAAATCAGATGGAATGTGGGCTATCTATCCTACTTTCTTAAGCCTTTTAAAAATTGGAATGTGAAACTAGAAGCCATAGATGATACACATTAAGATAAAAAGAATAAAAAGAGCTGCCATTCCCTGGGGACTTAATACATGCGAGGGGCTGGGCCAAGTGTTTTATAGACATAATGGCTGACTCCTCACAGCCCTGAGCAGGCTCTGCATGTTCAGGCTGCTCACTGCACAACTACAAAGGGCACCATTCATATGAGCTATGACATGCACGGTGGCCTGGAGGCTAGGGCACTGGCAGGTCCTGCCCAAGAGGTTGTTAATATTATCCCACGTGTTGCTGAGTCTGCAGAGGTTCATGGGTCAGTTCAGGCTGCACATAACTAGGAAGGTACTGGTCTGGCATTTGAACCCAGAGCATCCTTCTTTGGAGCCCTTGCTCCTCTCTACTCTTGATAGGCCAACACCCCTGTAAGCATCCTTTCTCAGGGCTAAGAAGGATGCTGATAAAATCAGCATGGCCATGCTTGCTGGGGTTATATGAAATCAGTCTTCATAGGAAGCACAAAGCCAGCCATTAAGGGTGTGATGCTTTTAGCAGTAGATTGTAGATATCACAATTCAGGCCATCTTGAGAGAATATGTTTTAAAAGCAAAACAAACAGATTCTATTTGAATATGTATTGATTCTATATTCAGTACCATTATCCTGCTCTTTAGTATAGTGTGCATTGGAAAAACAAAATTGCTGTTTAGAAATAATAACTTGGTTCAGCACCAGTACACACAGTTGTTCTCTATCTTAAAAAAAAAAAAAAAAAAAAAAAAAACAACAACAACAACAAAAATTAGTAAGTTTTTGGGAAATTCCAGGGAAAACAATATGTGAATTAATTTGTTTCAAATAAACAGCAGGAACTATTCAGGTAAAAATATTTACGTTAACATGATGTAACTGCTACATTTCATCAGTGTGACCAGTAGCACTTTCTAAATAACAGCTGCTAGTAAGTGTACAGAAAAAATGGAACATGTAGTTTTTGTATTCTAGTTGTTATGTTTTTTTCCTAATCCTTACATCTTCCCCCACTCTTGCAGGATGGGGGATTTTTGCATAAGTTACAAAATCATGGTTAAATGAGGCACTTTTTGCCTTGGCTAAAGCTGTCTAAACGTGAAGTGATGAAAAATCTGAACTGATTTGGAAGGTAAAACCAATATCAGCATCATCGTAATGATTTTTTTATCAGTTTCAAATTACTCTGCGTGGAGTTAGCGTACAGTAGCAATCACTCATGGTGTAGCTTCTGAAGTTTCAGTGAGAAGAGGAGAAATAACAGAAATTTCTGACATGTAGTGTTTGAGACGATTTGTTCTAGAATCAGGTCAACTTTGGCTTTCCTTTTCATTAACCGGCTGTGAGGTCTTGGACAAGTCACTTAAGCTCTGGTTCTGGCTCCTTTGGAAAAAAAAAGATGATTAGTCTCCACTTCATTAACTGTTATAAAGGTTCACTGAATGGATACATAAAGTATTTGGCCAAGTGCCTGATCTCTAGTTCGTAGGACACTAAATTGTAGCTTTTATTATCATTGGGTTGTATTATTCTCTGCTTTGTACTGGGAAAGACTCTGCCTATCACTGTATATTTTTTATTTTAATGGTGGTTGCTAACTTTTCACTTGACCTTTCCTTACTATTATTTATGTGTTTGTTGTCATAAACTTGAGCTATTCTGAAAGTAAATATGTTACTTTAAAGATTATTGTCTATCCGTTCCTTTTAGAGAATAATTGCTTTGGCCAAGTTATAAGTACATCCTGCTCTAATCAAACCACCAGGTTTATTCCATTTAAGGAATTTTCACACCCTTTTGAACACTGCACGCGTCACAGAAAACTGTAAATCTGTTCCTTGCCTTTGAAGAAATCTGGGAAAGGAGAATTGGCCTCTTTTTTTAATGGAAAAGAGAAATCACCCTGAAATATCAAAGAAAGCTTCATACACATATAATGAATGATCTGTATCACATCCCGATTTAACTATCTAATGAGCAAATTCTGCTAGCTCTGCCCACCCATTCTTTCAGTGACAGGAATGGAATAAGTACCATCTGAACTTCCATGCATGGGTGACCTGACCCCTGTGCACAGTGTAATGAGGGATACTCCTGGATGGGTTTCAGCATCACATCTTTCCTTGGGAAAGGTAAGCCTCCCAAGCCCCTCCATGTCAGTCCATCTCCATTTTGCCAACATACTTGTCTATACATTGATGTTCTCATTTGGGTCTCGCGTCTCCGTATGGGGCTGTGCGCCTCACTCGATTTCTCTTTGTTTTAATGAAGACAGGGCTGGTTCTGCCACAGTGTGACTCCTTCCAACAGTAAATGTTTTTCCAAGCACTGCTGTTTTTATTTTCTTCAGAAGTCTTTATTTGTGCCTGATTTCTCACTCTCTTGCCCTAGTTCTATATCTGTATGTTCTTGCTTTCTCTCTTGCACACATGTACATGCACAGGTGCACACGCACAGGTACACACACCCAGATCCATGCAGCCCTTTTCACTTTTCTTTTTATAGTGTCATCCCATGCCCCAAAATTGTCTTGGTTGCAATTAGTCCGGACACATCCAGTCCAAAGCCAAGTGTGATATATGCGGGGTGACAGCTGCAGTAAGTCATACACGGCATTGAAAGGGTTACATTTATCTGTCCCAGAAAGAGTAGTCACAGGGTTACTTGACATCATTGAGAAAACAACCATTTTCATGTTTCCCCAGAAATGTGCAGTAGAACCCAACAACTAGTACACTTAACTGGGACTGGTGCTCAGGAGGTTGACAGTGTCACTGAGGTGCCCATGTTAGGAAAGTCGTGTTCCACAACTTAGGTCTCTGTGTGTGATGTGGCAAACAGTCTTCTTCTAGGCTAAAATGGCTGAGTAAAAAGAGTTGAGGATTTGTTCTTCTCTATGGAAAGTTTCCATTTGGGGGTCTCTTACATTTGTTATTACCTCTCTCCAGCCCCTTCTCCTAGAACAGATGGAAAGAAGAAATGAGTAAAAGAAGGAATTCGTTGAAGGTAAAAAATTATTTCCAAGCAGTTCTGAACTTGGTTCCCTCAGAGTACATTGTGGTGAGAATTGGCTGTGGAGCTAACATGCCTTGGGTTACTTTGCTTAAAGCTTTTATTCCCTCAGTTGAGCATGGCCATGGTGTGGCATTTCGGGAGCCAGCCGGAGGGAGGGTGTTCCTTCCCCACTGGCCTTTAGGGGTCATTTTCTGTCTCTTCGGTACTCTGAGTCCTTTTCTTAACAAATATTTGACAGATAACTTCCCTGGGTACAATCTTGGCTTCAACTTTTATTTTTAACTTGGACAAATAACAATTTTATTTTTCTGGGAGCTATACCCCAAGCACACCTTACCCATCTCTACTAACTAATTCAGTTAAAACAAAGTCCATGGGATGAAGCCTCTGATGAGAGAACATTCCACCTTCATCCCTCTCTGCAATTAGAAAGATAAAATGTATTCAAACAGCAGAGTTAAGTTCCTGTATGATGTGACAGATGACTGAGTACAGAAACAAGAATGACAAGAAGAGAGAGGGCAGCGAAGGCCCGAGAAATCAAGGAGAAAGAAGGCTTTGAATAAAAATCGCATAGAGTGACTTTGAATTGCAGTAACTTCGTGTGAGTTAACTGGTTTTGCTTCTTGCCGATGTATGGTTAAAGTCTAAAGAATTAGCTCTTTTTACTTGAGTAGTTTAAGTGTTTGCGCATTATCTCTGGGCTATGGTTCCTGATGTTGAAAAATATATGTCTTCTAAGTGTGTGTCTGGGACGCCAAGGAGTGGCACCTTGGGTGTGGAACAGGCATGTGTTAGGTCTGGTAGTGTAATGAGGTAGATGGAGCTGGGGTGTATTGACTCTTTATTTCTAGTAAGTTCTGTGTTGTGCATTATTGACCGTGGGATTTAAATAGTAAAAGTCATTATTCTGAAACCAAGTGTCACTTCAAACATACAGAAAAGCCTAAGGAAGGCAGCCACATGTAGAGATGACTGTCCCTATGCTTTTCGTGCATTCAAAGACCTGAACTTAATTTCTCAACAGTAACATTTAAAAGGAAAACTTTGTCCCTGTACTAACTCTTTTAGCAAGTATGGTTATCATGTAGAACTCTACTGAGCTCAGACTAGGTGACCATTTAATGCCAGTATAAAGTGACTAGACAAACAAATATTGAAATAAAAGAGACTAATATCTCAAATTCTTGTAACTGCAATTCTCAAAAATGTAGAATAATCGGTGAAAATCTGGGTGTTTCTACTTTATCTCTCCTCCCCCCATCTCACACACACACACACACTCCCCATTGGCTGTTCTGGATGAGACTTCCAAGTATGTTCAATATTTATGATTACCTTTAGTCCTGTCATTGGCATCCTCTCTACCATCTGTCTACCTCCATAATTTGTTTATGAATTTGAGGGTAAAGGGGGATGAACAGCAAAACTTTGTGTTTACTGGCTGTGGTGGGGAGAGGAAATGTGAGTTTTCCTAATGCTCAGTTAGAATTCATTCATTCTGTGCAGGGGACTTTACCTAGTATGTCCTCTGCTCTGTGCTCTTTGGTGACTTAAACTTGTAACCCCTGTACATGGTATTAAAGTACACTCAAATTAGCATGAATTATACACGATAAACTTCTAGAAATTCTGGAACCCAAAGCCTGAACCCCACCTAGGGCCCTGGGCAGCTTCACTGCCATGTTCCATCAGGCTCTGGTGTGGAGTCTGAACCACGCTGAAGATGTGTGTGAGCATTAGAAAACCACATTTTTCTTCGGAGGACTCCAGGCTTCGATAAAGTTCGGTCCAGAGCCCTAGTTAGTAGAGACTGCCCATCGCTTAGGGAAAATCGTGTTCAGAGGCATATTCAAAGTCAAAAGATGAGCCACAATTTCCCAAAGAGAAAAGGAATGCATGATGCTGAGTTTTCTGGGCCAATCATTTCTGTGCTCAATGAATATGATCCAGACTTTCTTACTGTCTCGATTTATTTGAATTCATTGATGTTGAAATACCATCTAGGGTTGGAAGGACAAATAGATATTAATGTCAAATTCTGATTCCTATTGATTGGTAGCAATCACCTAAAGTGTTGATTTGTGAAGATAGGACGTCATGATATCTGGGTTCAATAAAAAAAAAAAAGTTGCCACAATTCAAAAGTATTTTCTGCTACAATGAAGAAAGAAAGTGATGGGAAGGGGAGGAGCAATGCACCGTCTAGACACACGTATCATATATGTACATACATTGTTGTCCAAATGATAGTGTGTACACTTTTAGTTCTGAGAGGTCATTGGAAGGGTGAAATCGCACAACATAGGTGGCAGACAGAGGCTGGCTGTCCATCAGCCCGCCACCTTTCTTCCTCTTGGCCAGAAAGCCGGACTGTAACTCCAGCCTTCACTGACATTAGGTGTGACAATGCTCCTGCATCCGGACAATGGAGTGTGTGTGTGGAAATGGCATGCATCACTTCTGGACATGGGAAATAAATCTTTCCACATACAGCCTTCCATCCTACTTCCCCATGCCCTGGCATGGAGGATGGAGGGAGTGGACTTGGGTCAGAGGACTTAGAAGAGACCATAGCCACAGGAAGGGGCCCGAGTCCCTGAATCATTATGTGGGTCAGAGACCACCCCTCCCCACCCCACAGCCTACACCCCTTTTGTCCAACAACCTGCATTGTCCTGCAGTGAACAAGAAATACACCTTCACTGTGCAGTGCCACAAAATCAGGGTTGTTTGCCTATACCGACTAACGCTAATGTGTGAAAGCTGTTTGTAAAAAGTAAAACACAATGGAAGAGTAGATTAGAAATACAAGAAAACAAAAGACATGATTTCCCTTTCTGTGCAAATTCTGTATTTTTACATCTGCTCGAAAGCCTCCCCAAAGCATTTTTTCTCTTTCATTAAATGGGCGAGTTGAGCACTTGCCTCCCTTGTTCCTAAATCAGGCTCATGCTCCAAGCTGTCTGTCTATCCAGTACGGCCTTCCCTGAGGATGGCTATGTCAGTGCTGGAATCCAAGCGCAGCCACCAGGACTGTGCCAGGGCTTTGGGGGATATCTCAGGGGTGACCAGGAAGGGGACAGTACTCTCTGCCCCCAACCCCTTCACATCCATCCTTGACCGACTCAGTTTCTCACTTTGTAGTTCTGCCTCTTCCAAGCTGGGCTCGCTGTGTGGGCTTCTCTACTCTCCAGGTTATCTGATCCTCAGCTCTCATTTTCTCACAGGCACTTTCCCAGTTAGGTTTTATAGAATTTATTTTTTCCTTTCCTAAGTGTAATTTTTTCTTTTGTATTTATATTATTTGAATTTGATTTCACGTAATCCCGCCAGTGCATCCAGGCCATTTTGGATTCTAAATGTGTTGCCTCTGCCCTGACAGCTGGGGATGCACCGTGGAGTACAAATATATATTTAACTTCTATGGCCACATACTTATAAATAGAACAGTAAAACCAGAGAGAGGGAAAGTCAGAAGAGATGGTGGCCGTCCATGGGGCTAGTCCAACTGGTATGGTTTGTTCTAGCCACAGGCATCTAGAATGAATAGAAGACTTATATCTAGGGCATCTTTTCTCTCTCCCTCTCTCCCTCTCTCCCTCTCTCCCTCTCTCCCTCTCTTCCTTGGTCTCTGCATATCTTTCCCATTCTCTGCTCTCTGTAGATACATTTTTCTTACTCCATGGTTCACATGGCAGAACATGACTACTGACATCCCTAAATTTTACATCCTCTCTGTTCAAGAAATTAGCTCTGACTTTTAAGAATAGTTTAAGATACTGGAGTGAGAATGACAGAGAGAGAGAGAGAGAGACTCCTGTAGGTCCAGCTTGGTTAAGTGTCCACATCTGGTCCAATAAACTCCAGCAAGGAAAACAAAGATGTGGACTAAAAATGAGGCTCTTGGGTTTCAAACTTGTGGGTGAGTTAAGGGGAATCATTCTGCATTAGGCACAACCACCCCCAAAGGTCTACCTCCAGGGTGAAAGTGAATGGCAGAGGGACATAGGGAGATGAGAGAAAGAATAGAAAAAAATTAGAGAAGTTGATTATAAATTAACTTCCTTTCAACCTGAAATTCAAAGGAACCTGTGTCTATGTGCACATACGTGCGTGTGTACACATGTATACATCCAAACAATACGCTTAGTGAATACATGCCATTTACCATGCACCGTGTTAGGTTTGGGAGCAGCCTTTGTTCTCAGGTGTCTTTCTGTCTCATGGAAAACACAGACAGAGATAAATCTTGTGCACAGTGGCCATGGAGCCCATGAAACACTAGCCCAGGAAGGAAGGATGGCGGGACGTATTCTCAGAGGAGCCGATGCCTGAGATGCCTCTGAGAGGCAGAACAGGAAGGAGCCTGGTGACGGACAGGTGAGCAGCCCGTCCGAGGTGGAAGGGATAATATGGACAAAGTTATGACCGTGAGAAACAGCCCAGTGTGTTCTGGAAACATTAGCCCAGACTCACTAAAGCAAGAAGAGAGAAGGAGGGGGAAGCTGAGGGCGGGTTCTAAAGAGCCTTGTCGACCAGGTTTATAAATCTAGACATGAACCAAAGGACATGAGTGAACCACTGAAAGATTTTAGGCAGAGGTGTGACACCATCAAACTGGTGTCTTATATAGATCACGTGGCAGACAGGCTAAAAATGGGTTTGAAAAGAAGACAATCTGGGAGATAAAATTAATTCAGTAGATACTGCAGTCATCTAGGAGAAAAAAAATGGAGACCTAGACTTAGAACAGAAATGCTAACAATATAGCTACCAGTTATGCATGAATTCGACTAGTGACTAGTGGCTATTAACGTTTCTTATGTGTCATGTGCTGTGTTAGGTGTTGTACATGGCCCACCTTATTCCATCCCTGGAAAAACCCTATGAAGTCACATTACTGTATTGCAGGTGAGAAAGCTGAGGCTCAGATAAGTTACCTAGCCCAAGTTCTATTAGCCAGTAAGTGGCAGTGTTTAAGTGTCCCTGACAACTGGCTTTAATGATTAGCCACCATGCCAATGATGATAGCTATGAAGAGGAGGGAGATAGATTAGAAATAGTGAAGAGTATAATTATGCAGACCATGTAGTGGACCGGGTTCAGGTAATAAGGGAGAAGCATGCAGCAAGGATAACTACCCCAGCTTAAGCCCAGATGTCTGGGATAGTGGGTGCAGGAGGGCTGAGTTCTATCCACACCTGAAGCAGGCATCTGATGTTCATTCCCATTGGAATGGGTCACCTGGAAAACCACTCTCTCTTGACCCTTGGCCCGTCTGCATTCTGTGGCTAGTCAACCTCTCCATCTCTCTTGACCTCAGTCTCCTGGGAAATACTTCCAACTGTCTGCTTTACAGTTCCTTCAGTCCCTTTGTCCCCTGACCTTTCACTGTACCCACCTTGCCAGTGGCATTCCTCAAATCAAACCAATTGTCCATTTCCTCTGTGCCAGCTCCAAGGAAGCCATGCAAATGATACCTGTGCAAATCAGCTGGGCTTAAGGCTTCACTCACCCTTGACCTGTCCCTCTTTTCCCATAAACCTCCCCTTCTGCCCTGTACTGAACCCAGCCTCTTAGACCCCAGCCCGCCACCTGCTCTGTGGATACCAAGGTCATGCCATCTGAGTCTTCTTAACCTAGCCTCCTCCACCTCCACACGCCTTCCTATCCTTAGCCATTCTCCTCTCTCTTCTTATTTCAAAAATAAAGGTTCTTTCGTTCTGTGCCGCCAACTGAGATTTGACCTATCAATTAATTGTGTACAGATTATTTTTAATAACATCATTTAAAATTTATGCATGGGTGCCAATTCAGTTGAAGTTGTTTTTAAATTCTCATCCTTTCTATAAAAAATAGTATTGTCTTTGTTAGCAGAGCTTTCGTCACCCCACCATAAACTATGAGAAGGGCTAGTGGGCTTTCCCTCATCCTTACCACAGGTAAGGTTAAGCTTCAATCAGCTAGATTTTAATTACCCCCTAAATGATACTTCACTTCCATTTCTAAGCCTCAGTCGGTGAGTTACTGGGTTAAAAAAATAAACTTAACAAGTAAAGAAAAGCAAAAGTCATTACTATCTCAAAAACTAGGTATTTTACTATATATTAACAAGTTTAAGATGCCACCAATTGTAAAGGATTTTCTTAATAACAGGATTTGGGGGACAATCAAATGCCTAAATACAAATTTAATTCTGAATTCAGAAATGTGAATATGAAAATGTGAAGAAAACAAATAGAATCTTATCAATGAGACAGTATAGTAAATTTTCGCCCTAGACTTATGCTTCTCTTTATTTAGTCCTTGTTAACTCTAACTTGGTCAGTTTATAAAATTCCTACTCATGTCACAGTGCCCTCTGTGGAAAGTTTTGGTTTACTTTTGTTTTATAGGGAAGAGACACATGATACTTATTTCTCTCTTAGGCTGGGGATTGTTTTTGTGATGCCTTTGCTCAGTGGTGTTATGCAGAAATATAAACATAGCTTCAGCAAAGATTGAAACCCCACAGGGAAGGAAAACCCATAACAAAGAGGCCTCTTTGAATCTGGAATAAAACATGAATCTACATGTGAGCAGATTCGAACAATTTTTCAGGGTTCTGCCCCAGTAGGAGTTTAGTGGAGAAAACAACTTACTTACTCTAAAATGACAAGAGATTTCTTTCAGCAAACACCCATATGTGTTCATATGTGCATGTTTTTCTTATTAAATGATAAAATCACTCTAGCTCAGGATTTCAGTGTCTTCTTGATGGAAGTCTCTGATTGCATAAGTAAAACCCAAAACAGTCGAGACAACTGTCTTCTCCTGCTCAGAGGCTCACAGTTTGTGCTGTTGTATGTATGCATGTGTGTATGTACGTAGTTCAATGGCATTTCGCACAGAATACATCAGTGTTTGTATTTCTCAGAGAATGTGCCAGCTCCTGACTGATGCTTATTAGAATATACCAATTCCCTGAGCCTCTGCCGTGTTTTCTCGCCCCCCATGAAGATTCTGTTTCTCCTCTCTTTCAAAATATAATGCCTGTGAGGGGTACCAAATGAGAAACCTAGAAGTCAGGAAGCTACTTTTTACCCCCATCCTGTGGTGTGCATCCCCTTGGTGTCCGTGCCAAAGCTGGCTGAGAGAGCTATCGTTTCAGTTTCCTATTTAATGTGGCTTGTAGCATCTTCCTGGTGAATCGTTTTACTAGTTTGCGCACAGGGTACTGATCTTGTGGACCAAAACACACTCACACACCAACACAGGCACAAGTACACAAACCAAACACACATACACACAACCCACCCGCAGGCAAATATCCATGCATATGCACACATATACATGCATATGTGTAGACATGTGCGTGTGCATACATGTGTGTACACACAATGCAAATACACATGCGTCTGTAGGTGCACATACCTGCATACACACCCATGTGTGCACACACACGTGCATGTTTGTGCACACACAAGCATGTGCACACAGACAGGAACTGCTCTGTGTATATGCATGCACACCTAGACATACACATGCACGCATAGATCTGATGCTCTTTCCCTTTTCTCTTTCCTACCTAAACTTTTTTCTTTGCTCCCAATTTTTCATTTCCCATCTTCCCTTCAATATCCTCAATATTGAGACTCTTTCAAAGTTACTGTACAGTTCATCATTGTTAAGAATGTGATATTTCTACTGACAAGCCCTGGATTTATCTTTCTACATGATCATTGAACAGTCCTATGCACCAGGTATGCAGGTTTTCATAACCTGCCTGAGTAGAAGAAACATCAAATCATCTCAGCTTAACCCTCGAGAAGCGAGGGTCACCTTAGTCTTGCTTCCTCTCTCATCTGTCCATGTTGTAATAAGTGAAGGACATGGAACTGAGAGCTTCACGCCGCCTTCTTTATAACCAGGATGCAGTCACATGTAGGGATGTCCACATCTCCTCTCACCCTTTCCCCCTAGTGCTTCTTAGCGAGGGATCTTGGTATTCATTTCTAGCACTTCCCCAAGTCTGCAGTGTTCTTTGACTGAGGACAGAGATTTTTGAAGTCGTTCCTTTTGCTTTGGCAGGAAGTGGCGTGGATGGAGGAGTGGCTTCATCACTTTCTGTAGACCTTCTCTCTGCTCTGTTCTGCTTTTGTTTTACATGTTGAGAAAGGGCATGGCTGGGTCTGATCTCTGCTGAGTCTCTGTGGGGAAGATTGAAAACAAGAATGAGGGGAGCATCTGAGTCTCTTAGTTTAATTACCCAAAGCCGTTGAAGCCACTGGTTTTGCTTTGGGTAAACTCTGCCATCCAGGCCTCTGAGCTCAGGATTCTGTGACCCGTCAGTGTATAGCCCAACAGACCACGGCCATGGAGAGGCCCCTGAACAACAGACAAGCGAGAGGAACGAGCTGTTATAACAAAAGCAGGCAAAGTGAATAAACTTAGGAGGCAGATTTACTAGCCAAATAGAGGGGACTTTTACCCATTTATATCCTATGAGAGTCTTCAAACATTTTTCTAGTGTTCTGTCTACCATCCTCAACCCAGACACTGCCCCAAATTTGTGTCACTGGGGCTAGCTCCATAGCCTTGGACTGTAGCTTTTGCTCCAAAGATCATTAAGGTCTGAAAACACAGCACGAGGGAGCCTTCCAAGTGCAGCTGTATAGAATTACTTAAAACTTTCCACCCCCATTCATCGTCTCTAAACAGCATACTCACTCTTAGTGTTCGGCACGAAGGATACCAAGGAGGACAGGACATAGCCTTTGATCTCAAAGATCTTATGGTCTTAGAAGGAAGAGGCAGGAAAGTTAACATTGCAGTACATAATTGGTTGTGATGGAGGAGCTAGAGAAAGGGTACCAGGAGGAAGGTTGGTTTGGCAAGATGGTCCAAAAGAGATACGTTTTAAACTGTATCTTGGAAGAAAGAGGGTTGATCAAATTAAGTTAGCTGGGATGACAGGTCCAAGCATAAAGGGGAAAAAATATATATACATATAATCACCTGTTTTTCAAGAAGTTTGTATCTAGGGGTGGGTGGCATGTAGAAGCCCAGATGGAGAAGGGCTGGAGAGGCTGTGATAACCCACGTGATCTAAAACTAGTCATTGAAGGATTTCAGGCAAAAGAGTTAACATATCATTGCAGTGTTTTGATCCCTAGGATATTTCGACTTTATTGTTATCCACACAGATATTTTTCACAGAACTGTACCAAGATTTTTTAAAATTTTGATTGAGAAAATATTTCTTAGAAACAGATTAAGCCAATGTAATTTAACAATCAATTTTATATACCTTTCCATATGAAACCTATTTATCCAGAGTAAATGATGGGGTTAGATATTCATCAGAGTCAGAGAGAGAGAAAATAATTGAATGTAGCAAAGGAAAGACAGTGGTGAGTTCAAAACTTGCTCCTTTGGGTTCTCATTTTATATTGGTTATGCAAACTGTTGACTACAAAATTCATTCTGCCATATTTCTTTATTTGTTGCACATGAGAGGTCCCCTGCAATTTAGGGGTTATTTTAAAATACTGACATTATTAGGGAATTTTTAAATTTTCTAATTCTCTCTAAAATAACTGAATGTGTTTCAAATGGGACTTTTCAGTACAAGTCTGGTGATTATGCTCACAGTGCTGATGCTGTAACAGGTGGAGCTTGGAGGGAGGGGCATAATCTCTGAGCCATCACACACTCACAGGCAGCTGCCGGTGTTTGCTAGCAGCCCCAGGCTCTTTAAGGCCACTGAGAAACACGATCCCCTCTTCATCCCACATCAGCTCAGGAACACAGGGACACGATGAGGTCCTTGGTAGCAAAAACAGTGACTCCATTCGTGAAGGCTTGAAAACAAGTCACCTGAGGGTCGATAATGACTGGGAAAATGTATTTTGAAGGATCCCAAGGTGTCTCTTTAACATGCATGCCTCTGCCAGCAATCTGCTAGCCTGTCGACTCCAGCTTTCATCTTCTCGAATGCCACCCAGTTCTCGTTGTCGTGTCACGTCTGTGAAATGTGCATCACTCCTGTGCCTTTCATCTGAGAGTTTATAACCGAGATTCAGGTTTCGTCAGCAATGGGTTTGTGTCAGTTGGAATTAACAGCAGTTTCAGTCATGGGCTCATACTGTTAATGTTTACATAACTTCCAGATTGTGGCCTTTGAGTAGGGAGACCAATGGAATGCATAATGAGCCAAGGTCTAGAAGCTCAGAAGTTGTCTCTTTCTATTAAAAAAAAAAAAAGAATATATTGTATTTTATTTATGTTTTTAATAAATGAAATGAGTTGAATGGCTTCCAGTACAACTCATAAAATATAAGGCTTTGCTTTATGCAAGTCTTAGCAATTCAAATGGCTATAGAATAGTGGTATCTGAGAGGTGGGTAAACTCGACTTTCTGAGACAAGCCATTCCTGTGTCTATAATATGGAAATCTAGAGAGAAAAATCAATTTTAACTTTTTTTGTTACCTTTTTTTCAAGTGAGTAAAATTTATATGAAGCCATCTTTATTCACCTCTTCTACATTTTCTAACACTTCCCAGACAACTCTACCCTGCTTTTTTTAACTTGACCTTCAACTCAGCATTCTCACTGCTCCATTTCTACCTGTCAACTAACCCCTTTCAACTCCTGAGTTTAAGTCTCAAAGCTAGACGGCTAAGATATAGGTCGAACATACACTCCTGTTTCCAAAATTAACCCAAGAGTTGTATTTGAATAGTTTTATTGGCACACATTTCATACTCGAATTATTTCCTCTTTGAATGTTTATTAATTTTCACTATAATGCTCTCATTTTTATACCATCCATCTCTTTTTAAATTTTATTAATGCTTAAAATCTAAAGATTGTTTTCCAGCTTTTCAAAGAAGCAGTAAATTTTATTTTACTAGTTGAAAGGACTTAGGAAAACATCATGATCTTTGAAATCGGTTATTGATTACAATCAAAACTGCATCATTGATAGACTTGTGCCCTTGGATTCACCTCTTTGAGCATCAGTTCCTAAATATGCAAAATGGGGATTAAAATAAACAAGGACTATAATCTCTGTGGGGCAGAAACTGTTTGTATTTGCTCACAGGTACTTCCCCAAGGGAGACTTTTGAGCAAAACAGAACTTTGGTTTAAAAGACCAGTGTCCTTCCAGTTGGAATCACAGCGAGTTGTTCTGCATTGGCCACTCTACCTCCTCCTCTTCTGACATTGTAGCCCTGAGAGTTTTTAAGGAGTTTTAATTTGAAATAGGTGATTTCTAAAGGTGTTGCTGATCTGCAATTTTGAATATCTGCCATTCATATATGAATTAGATTTTAGATGTACTGAAATAGTCTTTTCCTGAATCAAAAGACAGCTTTCTTCAACATAACTTGGGGAACTGCAACTCTCTTTGCATAGTCAAGCACAGAGAAGACATCATCCAGTTGTTTTTTTGTTTGTTTTTGTTTTTTTTAAATATCCTCACAATCGCCCCATCCCTCTCTCTGTTGCTATGAGGACCTCACTTGAAGTTCTGTGGTGTGGAGGGAACATTCGTTGCTGGGTTAATTGTCTAACAAATTGCTGGGCCCCTCATGGAGGAGCTGGTGACTAGGACAGGTCACAGCTGCTCTGTGGCTCAGTGTCTACATCTCTAAAACAGGGTAATCATCTCTGTCCTTTCTGCCTTGCCAGACACAAGGGATGTTAAAGTGTCTTGAAAAATCTCCTTGGATGAACAAATTCTGGATGTATCACTGGTTGTATTGAAAAGCACAGAACCTATATAACCCTCTGAGACTAAAAGGCACTGAAGTCAAATACGTAATTCAAAGATAGGTTGAGTGAGAGCCACATATGCCCCAAAGAAGTATTGATTATTGTTTCTAGTTTTTACATCTTTCAAATATACAACTAAATCAGATGTTAAATCTTATCTCTGTGTTATTATAAATGTATTTTTAGATATTCAAGAGTATATAAATAATTGAAGGATGAAAAGAATTCTACCCCCAAAAAAAGCAAGAATAGGTTGGGGATATAGTTAAAGTAGAAGAGGTGAAAGAAAGTATTGATGAAAAAAGAGATGCTATTTCTAATAAAACACACATCCCCTTTCAAGGGAAATTTTAGAATAGAAACTCTTTTTGAAACGGATTGGTTTACGTGCTCCTGAAGTTCCCACTGGACCAAGCTCTCTTCTTCTGTCATTATGCTTGATCTCAATGACTTATCACAAAAGACAAGGTAGAGAAGATAGCTATTTTTGTGACAAGTATTGAGATTTTAGGACAAGACTAAGATTAAGAAAAAGTCCTAAGTGTTTGAGTTCAGAGTGTCTGGAGAGTAGAGGAATGCCTTGGGCAACTTGAATTGGATTTTCAGGGGGAAGATGTGTTTCTGAGGAGATGAAATGGAAATGAATGATCGATGAACTGACAATGAGCACAGAATGACAGACAATAAGTAGTCTAAGCTGCAGGTGATGTTCGGGCAAGAAAAAAGGAAAATCTAAATACCAGAGTGTTTGCACAGAACATAGTGACCTAGCAGAACAGCGATTCTCAACCAAGGAGCAATTTTTCCCCCTAAAGAACATTGGCAATACCTGCAGATACTTTTGCTTCATGCAATGGAAGAGGGCTACTGGCATCTAGCAGATAGAGTCCCGGCATGCTGCTGAGCATCCTGTGACACATGGGACAGCTGCTGCCCCCATTAAGGAGTCACCCAGGCCAGGTTTCAAGAGTGCCCCGGCTGAGAACCTTGCTGTGGAACAGTGTTTTTCAAACTGCATTCCACTCGCATGCCACAGGTTTTGGGGAAAAGACAATGTGCTTGGGGAAGGGTGGTTCTCTGTCCCTATAAATTTGGGAAGTTCTGTGACCCACAAATGTACATGGACTTCTTTGCACAGAATGTTTTCGAGTATTTAATTTAAAAAGGAAAGCACTACCAGAGCCAATTTTCCAAGAAATAACTTTGTATGTTACAAATGTTCATCAAACATAGTATGGTAAACACTAATCTACTATTTCTTATCAGTTACTTTTTGGTGGGATATGCCATGGTATCTACTTGGAAAAAAGTATACTCAGTCAACCTTAAATCATGTTTAACACACACATCACACACACACACAATCAGACATGAAGCCTAACCATGCATATGAAAAAAAATGTTGAGCCATAAAAGTTTGCATCCAACAAAGCACATTATCTTGAGGGTTGGGGCAGTGGTGAAACAAAAGAATGTTCTAGTTCATGGTTCCTTCGCACCGTCCCTAGCAGTAAGAATGGCAAAAGTCTAATGTCTCATCAATATGCCAGGATGCTTACTACAGCTTTCTCCCTGCTACATTTGTTAAACTGGATTTATTGTGGATACTTAAGTGATTCTTCCTACCCCCCGTTTATAGTTACAGCACTTGCTCACATCTGATTGCTTTGTTTGTGAACAGATCCTCTTCACTTGCATTTTTCCCTCTGAGATATTGTATTTATTTATTTCAGTGCTTCATAGAAGATATATTCAAAAGAGAGAGAGAGAGAGAGAGAATAATGTATACTCCCTGTTCGAATGCGAGGCCATTATTTAAATAGAGGTGTTGGGCTGACTTCAAAGCTTTTGAGTGAAAGTAGAAGCCCAGAGGAAAGAAGGAGACAATTTATTATGGTTTACATGTTATGCGGAAGCTTTAGGTTCCCTTAGTGACTTGAATGTAATACACATCGTGCAGAAAAGCATCTGGAATGAGTTCTGTGCCAAAGACGAAGTCAGGTATGTGTCGCACTGGAGTGGAATCTATAGCCATCTGTGAGACATGACAGTTTATTAGAATATAGGCATGTGAATTTAGCATAATAAGTCTCGGCATTCTGCTAGCCCAATTACTTAATTTTCTCAGAGAAAACTTATATCTCATCCCTTTTTTGATCCTACTTACTATAGTATTAAGGGATTAAAAGCCCTAGGACCTTTTGTCCTTCAATCATTCATTAGCTTGCTGTTAGACCTAATCCCTATTTCCATTTGCAGAGAAGTCAGTTAATTTAATCAGCTATCATTATTTAGCAGGTTTTAAAAATTGTAATGCATCACTTGAAAGGAATGATGAAAAAAAGTTTTGAGTGGTTCGAGTGGTTTAATTTTGTGTTAAATGCAACTGAAATGCTTATGTATTAGTGTTCCTATTGCCGGCATAACAGACTACCACCAATGCTGACTTAAAACAACACAAATTTATTATCTCATAGTGCTGTAGTGCAGAAGTCCAACTGAGGTTTCAGTAGGGCTGTGTTTCTTTCTCCAGCTTCTAGTGGGGAGTCTGTTTCCCGTCTTTCCAGCTTCTGGAGGCTGCCCAAATGCCTTGGTCCACGGCTCTTCCTTCCTCCTCAAAGCCAGCAACACCGTGTCTCTGTCCCTGTGACCACAGCCAGGACAGCATCTCCATTTATAGGGATTCATGGATTAGATTAAGCCCACCTAGATAATCCAGGATCATCACCCCATCTCAAGGACCTTAATCTTAATCACATCGGCAAAATTCCTTTTGCCATAGAAGGTAACATATTCACAAATTCTTAGCATTAAGACATGGGTATCTTGGGGTGTCCATTATTCTGCCTACTGTGCCTTATTTCCTCATTTCCAACATGATTTGAAAGAAATTCCAAATGATTCTCCAAAATCAGAAAAGTATATTTCCAAGTGTTTTTCAAACATGAGTCATTTGTTCTTCAGCTTTAAAGTTAAATTAACCCAGACATGAAGTCCTCGCCTCCATTTGTTCTCACTCATCATCAAACTCCCAAAGATGCTGAGTAGGATTGTCCCAGGACTAGCAGTAAGCAGTCGAAGTTGGTGGAACATTTCCCCTGTCAACTGCCAGCTGTGAATACCCATGCGTCACCCCACAGCCTGCGTGCCTCTCTCAGCAAAGGTTCACTAGGTCGCTTCTGCCTTCCCTCAGGCACCCATTCCTATGAGCAGTCAATTACTGGTATCACCAACCATGTGGCTACGGGTGGCTGCATGATTAGCTGTTAATATTTGGTAAAAGGGACCATCTGAACCCCATCAGTGTCCCATCAGAGACAAACTGCTCTTTGAGCAGATCAAACCAGGCTTTCCATGGTGAAGAGTGCCCTGTCCAGAAGGACGTGTTGCTCATTGTCCATAAAAACTATGGGACACAGACCCTGGTTCCCTCCTGGGTCCTTGTTGTAGATTCAAAAGGAGGAGGAGATAGAAGAGTTAAAAAAAAAATCCTCACATCTTTTTAGCTACCTTTTAAAAATGTTTCTCCTTTGACCTTATACCTCTTACTCCTAAATTTCAGAAAAATATATGTTTCCATGGAGAAATGAGGCAATTTGTTGGTAGCGTGAGTGTGTGATGAGGCAGCCAACTCCAAACACCCTCTTTAGAACTAAAAATGATAGTGTTCGTTTTCTTTATCTCTGAAGGCCTTTCACACTGTAATGGATGCATCTGTCATTAAACGAATACACACGAGGTTGTGTGTTCAGTCATTACATCTCTATTGGCATGCTTTTTAAAAATTATGGCTTTTCTTTTTGGTCAATGCTTAGAAATGACTTTTCTATCCTGCTGTTGGTTAAGGCCAACTAAGCAAAGAAAAGCACTAGAAGGTGAGCCTTTGTCTAAGTCGCATGCGTGGCTCTTTTTATAAAAAGATTTCTGAATCTGTGGCTTTCCTTATACTCCAAGTGAAACCCAGAGGCTGTGCCTAATTTGACCCCTGCATCCTCATCTTATGCCCCTGGCCCTTGACCACTACTTTATGGTCGCGTTGGGCTCCTTTCTGTTTCTGTCTCTCGACTTTTGCTCCTGTTACTCCCTCTGTGCTCTTCCTTCTGCTCCGCTTTCTCTCACATGTGCGTTCTCAGCACGGCCACTAGAGGGCTCTAGTTCGCAGCCGGCTCCATCACCGCTGTGCTCACAGCCATCCAGTGGCGTCCCATCACAGTGGGGGGACAAGCCAGGGTCCTTAAAGTAACCTGGAAGGCGCCTCCACAATCCGTCCTCACATTGCTCCATGTCCCTCGAATGTGCTGGGCATTCTCCCGCCTGTAGAGCTCTGTCTGGGCTGCCCCCTGTTCTAGTGGGCTCCCCCAAATGTAAGGAAGACTCCCTCCCTCGCTGCCTTTCTTACTACTGTACTTTCAGGTTCCAGAACAAGTATTTACTAGGGGCTCAACAAACGTGTGTTGAAAGAATGACTGAACAAAAGCAAACGTTACTTGTCCATGGAACCTTTTGCTGACGGCCCTGTTTCTAGTAGACCCTCATACCCTGTTCTTTTCCTTCACAGCACCTTACATATTTGTTGGTTTTTTCTGTCTCCTTCACTAAAATGTGAGCTCCTAGGAGCAAGGACCATGACTAACTGCTTCAGTGCTGTATCCCTAGCACTTAGCACAATACTGCCACATAATTGGGCCTCAGTAAATTTTTGATGAACGACTAAGTCTAAAAGAAAACACACCTTCATTTACCAAAATGAAGGTTTATATGTATATGCATATACATACACATACATACCTACGCATACACACACACACACCACACTAGGTGGGAACTTACATATAATATAAAAGGTGGTGTCCCTGCAGGCTATAAACATCAGTGTTCACACTCAGTGAGGTAGTAATCATGAATTCTACTGTCCTTCCGACACTTTAGTTGGCTGTATCTGCATGATCAGAACTGAGTGTTCCAAGTACTTTGTAATTTACCTAAGACAAGTACGGTGACACCAGAAACTGATTATTTTACTTTTGTTTATTCTTGCTTTATACATCTCACTATATCCTATATCAGTAAATATTGTTAATGTCTCATACCTGTTAGGCCTCAGAATGACTCGCCTTCTTTTCCAGCAGCAGTGGGCAAGTTTCTTAACCTCTCTGAATCTCCTCACATATAAAATGGGATTTTTCAAAGAACCTACTTTGTGAGGTTCTCATTTATTCATTTAACAAATCACCTTATTGAACACCTACTATGGTCCAAGCACTACCTGGGTGCTAAGGGAAGCGTGTTGTACGAGACAAATGAGATGCCTGTCGTCATGTAGTTTTCACTCTATTAAGAGATGACAGACAATAGAATAGGAAGGAGATAACAAATTTAGTAGGATAGTTTCAGTGAGTGACATGTGTTTCCAAAGAAACAAACCCAGAGTGACAGGAAAGAGACAGAGAAGGGACATGTGGTGGAAAGGGACACACTTAAGGTGGAGTCGACAAGGAAGACTTCTCTTTGGGCTGAAATCTGAATGCTGGGAAGAATCAAATACATGAAGATCCTAGAGAATAATGTATCAGGCAGGGGTAGTAGTAAGTTCAAAGTCCCTGTCATGGCTGGGATTGATGGTTCAGGACCAGAAAGAAGACTGTGCTGGCTTAAGGAGCAGTACGAGTGAGGCTAAGTGAGCTAGAAGGGGTAAGCCAGGGCCACGTAAGGTATTCAAGTTCAGGGGAAAATGCTTCCTGGAGAACTGCTCTTCCCATTGGCTAGTCATTGTCCAATTGTTTTAAATTTTCAAATTTAAATTTTCCAAGTAGAAGGACTGTATTTATTCTCCAGTAAAATAAAGGGCATAAACAAAGGTATATTTAAATCGTTTGTTGTGCTAATTTACATTTATCATCAATCACCATTTTAATTAACAGTACAGAAAATTGATTCTTACTAAAATTCAATAATTTTTTATTCAAAATGTGGTTGAGTGTTTTTCCTTGAATTAATGCAAGCATAGTTCCTGCGACATAGTACAAAATGAATCATGTTATTTTAAAAGAGATATTTGGGTTTGGCTATCTCCAAGAAAAATGTTTATTGAGAATAGTACATACATACATATATATATATATATATATATATATATATATATATATATATATATATATATATATATATATATATATGTATTTCCTGAAAAGTCTATGTGAATAAAAAGAGGATCCGAAGGTTTTCTTTGGAAATCTTTGAATAATATAGTCTGTTTTCATCAATCTGGCATATTTGTTTGTTCTCTTAGCGAATACTTACTGAATGCTGGTGACTGTGTGTTATGCCTCACGCCAAAATGCCTATTAATTAGGTGCCAAGGTTTATGGATTTTACAGGCTAAATACCTCTAATGTCCACATACTTGTTATTATCCCCACAAATACCCCTGTCTATCAGACTCCCCTCTCCCTCCCTCTCTCACTTCATTCCTGCTGCAGCTTCCCAGTGAGGTCTTCTCAGATGCAAATCTGACCCATTGCTTCCTGCTTTCAAGTATTGATGGGCTTTCCATCAACCTGAGTGCTACCAAGACATCTTTCCTTGTGCCCTTTAAACCCTCCCAGATACATCTCCTGCCACTTGCTACTATTGTCATCGTGAAGTTCTTTCCTCCGAGGAGCCTTGCTTTCTTTCACTCACGCTGTTGCTTTTGTGAGGAATGCCTTACCTCCACCCAACTTCATCCCTTGTGCTCTTACCAGACTAATTTTTACTCGTCCATTAAGTCCCAGTTTAAGCCATCTCCCACAAGCTGCATTCTGTGTTCACTCATCACTGTGTCTAGCCATGTGCCCACTCAGGTGCCCAAATACATCTGTCAGTACCAGATTGTTACACTCCGTTGTCATTTCTTCTGGTCTAACCACCCAACTAGATTATTAGCTGATGGGGACAGGCATTAAAACTATGAGGTACCGCTTTAGGTCCCAAGTGCCAGGCATACTGCATGGCTTAGAGCAAGTACTCGGGAACTACTTCTCAAAGTTTAAAGCCACCTTTAAATCAAATGCTTCTGACAAAGTAGTGATAAACTCTTCACTACTTGAAGTCCATTTTCATGATCTACAATCAAAAAATCTGATTTGACCATACTCATATTCATAAATAATAGCAGAGGGACTTCTTTTTTTCCTTTTCTTTTTTTCTTTCTTTTTTTTTCCTTTCCTTTTTGCTTCCATTTTTAATAGAACCATTCTGAACTCTGGAAATCAGTGTCAGTACTGTGCTTTTCATGCTGTGGGCTTACTAATGACCATGGATGCCTCTGACTGTCCTCAACTCCCCTAGCTTTCATTTTGATCCTGTAGAATTGATTGCTTTGAATTCCTATTGTTAGTAATTAATTGAAAGAATAAGTCTTCATGATAGGTTAATAAATATATTTTATTGAAGAAATCCCAGCAGTGCAAATGCAAAAGCTATATGTTTTAAATTTTAAATGGTTACCAAAATGAAGCCTCCAGCTCTACGCAAAGTCAAGCTTGCAGAATCAGGAATGAATCCATTAATTTCTTGATATTACTTTTACTATAGCTTTTTGTGGCCTACACAAACATCCACTGAGTCTCATCTCAATCAGGGACTACTTCACAGGTCTGAGATGCATTGACCGAGTTGGAGAAATGCAAAGGCTCACAGCTCCTGGAATATAGATGCAAATCCACTTCAATCCTCAGACTGTTGACAACACTGAAAGAGGCTTAAGTTTAGATTCTGCTAACATTCCATGTATGCATTTTGTGTTGAGAATGGTGCTAAATACTTGTTTCTCTTTTGAAACTTGCTGTGTGACCCTGGACATGTCACTTCGCTTATTTGGGCTTGACTTAGAGGCTGTGTCAACATTCCACCTCCAGGTAGCAAGCCAGGTAATATTTTCAAACCTATTATCGAAAAGAAGGAGGTGAATTGACTAGTAGGGGACACAGGGCCAATGTCATGAGGGAGACCCTTTTCACGTGCTGTTTCTATGTCTAAAATTTTTTTCCTCCACCCCACCTTATCTCTTATACCTTGTTTTTGGTAAGATTCATCTCAAGAAGGCCCAGGAAGATGAAGGTCAAGCTTCTTCTTTCTCCCCCATCTCTCCATTAGTCAAGAGTTCTCGGGTCTACCTACACACAGCATTAAATGAGTCTTTTAATTTTAAATGGAATGGCTGAGGGAGGCTGTGTTGCATTACGTGTTTCATCTACAGCCTAGCAGCCTGGGACTTTATTGGCCTGCACACCACCCACAGCCTTCAACTTGGTCTTGGGAAAGTCCAGCCCCTGACACTGAGGAGGATCACCCAACAAAATCTGCACAGCCAAGGCCAGGCTGTCCGTACGATATTGCCAGACAGGTGTCAGGAAGAGACGCTTGTCATGTTCAAATCTGGACGTGTTCATCAAAAAGTCGTTTCAACAAATATCTAAATTCGTCAGCATCTTTTCAGTGATAAGCCCACTCTGTTTTACATTACCTTTCCCTTGTGCTCTAACTGAACATCCTTCTCAATACTTCACATTCACCAGACTGCTCCATTGCAAAAGCATCTTCAAAAACCTAGGGACCATTTTCCACGGCCAAGTTGCCTCTTGCTATTCCTAAGAGGGACCTCCTACTCTCCCTCCTCTCCCCTGCTGGCTCCTTGTTCAGAAGTTCATGTTGAAGCAATATTGAATGTGAACGTCCAAGCCCTTAACTCTCATTTCACTTATTTATAAAGTATAAAGAGGTATTGTTAACTTTTTATCAGGAAGCGAAAGTTTAGTTTTTGCATGTGAATAGGCCACCATTCTCCTTCCTGTATTAGAAACTGCTTTTTAAAGCTCTTGTGTTCTATTAAAATAACAATATCAAATTATGTAAATGTGCTAATTGCTTTATTGAAATTAATACCCTTATTTAGCAAGTTAAACCTTGCAAAATGGCCATTTTTATTAAAAAATTATGAAAGTGTGCTGGCTGTTTAAAGGCTAATGTAATTGGGTGAACCCAACAACTGGGAAATGTCAATTAATAGAAGATTGTTAAATAATATTGTTTAAACAATCAATTTTCTCTAGTAGTTTGGAAAATGGCCCTGGTAACGTAATCATGACTGTCTGAGGCCTAAGGGAAGGTTTATGAGTGTTTTTGTTCTGCCTGGTTTTTTAATCTGTTGGATTTTCTTTTCATTTTGTCAAAACTAGGTTTTGTTTAGTAATAGAACTTTGAATTTAGCAGTTTATAGGAAATTGTACTCGGAATATTTTTCCTGTGTGGAGGTCATTTTCAGGCTGGCAATAAATGGCCACAGGGCACCCCTGCCACCACACTGTGGGTACTTGTTGAAATCTTTAGAGATATTTTTATTTCTTCTTGAGATAGCATTCCTTTTTCTTAGGAAAAGGATTTCAAGATTATAAAGACATCTCTGGGCTTTTGAAAGCAAGAAGCGTTGCATTCCATTTGGAAGATACTGAGTATTCTTGGTAGGGGTCTTCATTTCTTAGCTTCTCTACCTTGGGAAGCAGCACTCACCATAAAACAGCCTTAAAAATCCATTGTCTTCTGAATAGCCTTCAACTGGAACCAACAGTACCTCTGCTCTTGAAGTACAAATGTTCTCATCGGAGCAGAAACTTATTCATGAAAATATCTTGTGGTTTCCAAGTAGTAGTAGGGAAGGGAATTTTGGTCACTTATGCAATTTACAGAATTGAGGTCATTGAGGATGTTGGGACAGTTCCAACTCAGGCTGTGAAGACGGAGGTCTAAGCAATACTCTAGATCTCTAACCTCATTTCTCGTCGCATATTGTTTGTGAGTCACCGCCTTTGAAAACCGAAGGCAGCCTCACATTTCAGAGTTTCTCTGTAAACACCTGTTCCCAGTGTCATCTGATGCGCGAAAGTAATCACTGTGGGTGGTAGATCGTGTATAATTTCTAGGGCTTCATTTGATAACTAGATAATAAAGTGTTCTTTTATTCTATGCTATGATACAGTTCTCCACTCCCACTCCCACCCCAGCATCCTGGATCAAAACCATCAGATAGTTTGATCTATTTAAATTTTCTTTGTTCACATTGGAGACATTTTGGATTTGTTCCATGGACTTCTATGGCTAATACTATAAGTCTTGATTGTATTAATACAATCGCTTGTGAACCAAAGGTGATTTTTTTTTTTTTTGTATTGCTGGAACTGAAAATTAGTGAAATAAACTCTACCTTAAAGACTGAATTCATATTTTCCCCCAAAGGAAATTAGCAAACTGGATGTTATATTCATCGTCTTCTCTACTAAATTTATGCAACATGAACTACAGAATAATAAGCATACCGATATACTTAGATTCCTAACGGTTTCAACATAATCTCACAGCAAAATTGTCTGCTTGGTTATAAGACACTCCGTGCACTGTTGAAATACAGTCTGGTAGCTGTTTAGTTGCACTGTGATTTCTGTATGGATGCAAAGATTCTTTTGATAGACGCATCCTCAGTTCTAATACACAAGGACAGTGCTCAGCTGATTGTTTCATTACTGGAAAATGCAAATAATCTTTCACTTTTGATATCAAAACACCAGATAAAAACCTCATTCTAGTTGACTAAAACGAGTTTTTACCCTCTCGGCAATTTTTATTTTGCCAGTTCTAAGGGGAAGAGTTCATTTTTTAGCTGTATCAATAGAATTTTGTGCAAGATGGAAGATGTTTGTCTCTGAGTTTTGTTCATTCCATGAAGCTGAAATTTGCTGGCACCTGCTGAGTGAGATTTTTCTGGTCTGTGCTCTGAGAACAACTTTTATCAAGTGCATGATCATTTGTCCAGCTTTTGGAGGTAGAAACTAGATTATTCTTTGATCTTTATCTTACTCTGAACTTCCTAATGGTTAAACTAGGTCAATATAGAGTAAATCTCAGCCCTACAGAACTTAAGAAAATCATCCTGTTGGTTGCTTAGTTTTCTTCATAATATAAACATTTTTTTAATTTAATCTATTTTCTTATTTGAAAATATATTTTGCCTCTGCCTTCCTGGAATGTGTTTGGTATAATTGAATCTCCTTTCTTGGACTCCATGTGGTTGCTAAAGTATCAATTTCTCAGAGCTTCTTAAGATGTTTAAAGCTATTTGCTTGTCTCCTGTGGTCCCAGACCCATTTGATGAGTTTGTATGCCTTTTTTGTTGTTGTTGTTGTTACAATGTTCTTTTGTCATTTGTTGCTTTCATGCTGTTACCTAGTCACAATGCCTGTGAATAGTAGGTACTCATTGAATATTTGTTAAATGAATAAATGATTGTCATTTTTTTACTTCTAGTATAAAATATCTAGTTACAGTATTTCCTTTTCTCTCTTCTAGTATCCTACTTCCAATTTTTTCAGGTTTTGGAAATGACAAAACTATGCTTAAATCAAGATTAAACAGTAAAAGAATGATGACTTTACTTACCTGGACAGTAAAAAGATCCATCGAGGGCTTGAATTTTGTGACATTTGTTTTGACTGCTAAGGGTTGACTTTTCAAAATTACTTCCTGCTTTGAAACTGAACTCTGAATCCACAAAAGTGTGACACATTTGAATTCCAGATAGATGAGGTGTTTTTGTATTTAGTTTTCCTTTAAATGGTCATTACCAGCACCTAGAAGGACTGCCAGAAACGGGCTATATAAAAATTACTAGGCCATTATTGTGTTTGTGCTTATTTTAATTAGATTTCTTCTAGACTTTTTTCCCAAGCTGTCCAGGGAGAAATGTGTCTCTTATGAATATAATGCCCATTATGTAAAACTTAAGTGCATCTAAAGGTCTAGAAAGTGTAAAATTTACACTTAGGGCCCTGTTTAGTCAACGTGATGAGATTTAAGATCAATTATGGGGGAGAAAAAAGAGTCGAATACATTATTGTTTTTAAGAAAATTTAAAAGATGATAAGAAAGTATTTTTTTTCTCACTGCCAAATCATTGGCAGTTTGCTTTTTTGAATTTCTGTTGAGCTCTTAGAGTTTATTGGTCAGATCCACTTCTGCCACTCTCTTATTGTGTCCTGGCTGGAAGTGTTGGGAGGACAAGAAAATTTCTCATTAGTGACATGTAGTGACACTTCACTTTATTGTGCATGGACGATTTTCTGACAGAGATAGATGACATGGTTTGAGTTTCCAAGAAACTGTTATTCCATCATTGAATGGGGAAGCTCTGAACCAATCTTTCCGATTTACAAACAGGCTCTAGATGTGCCAAATATGACAAACTGATGCTGGAGTGAAGAGCCTCGCAATTGAAGAAGCTTCCTTGTTCACTTTAGGATGTATAAGGTTACAGATAACTAAACACATTAACAATGTCATGTTTTCACTTTTCATTAAGGCATGACATCTATGGTGCTGGGTCCATAGTGAAAACTCTCCATTAGATTAAATTTTTTGACACTGGATTCTTATTTTTTCATCAAAAAAAAATATTTTTCTTGAGTGGAAAACTCAAAATGTTTCTCCCCCTTTTTTTTTTTTTAATCCCAGCATCTCCTCAATTTGATTCCTCAAACTGGCTTACTGGTATCAAAAAGAAAAGCATATTCCTATGCAATGGTGGACATTAGTTGGCTACCTCTCTCACTTTTAGCAACATTCATATCTCATCACCCCCTTGCCACGAGTGCCCCATTTCTTTTGGGGATACAGGAAAGGAAGAGAAATTTAGGCTTAGCCTAACGGTTGATGCTATCTTTCTAGCCACATGGTCATGTGACCTAAGCTGGGCCAACCAGAAAGCGCCTCAGGACTCTTAATTAGAACTCTGAGATGAAGCAGCAAAGAGAGTGAGCCAACGGGGTTTAAGATATGAGGACACTAATTGCCACAGCCAGTTTTATCTACTGAGAAGGCAGCCTGGAGATAAAGTGGCACCTCAGAAAAGGGCACAGCTAGAAGAATCTCAGGAAAATGTAAGCAGAGTTCTGAAGCTTTGAATTAAACCATCCCTGAAGCCTGCCCTATTTCTAGACTCTCCAGCATTATCACCCAATCCTTTTCCTTTATTATTCAAGATCATCACATTGAGTTTTTCTTTGCTTGCAATCAAATGTGACTAACTGGCAAAGCTACTCAATCAGCCATTTTCCTGATCGTCTGGTACTACTGTAACATTGTTAGCCATACAAACGTAGTGATAGATCAAGGAACTAAATGTGGTTGGTTCTGATAGAATCTCCGGCCAATGCTGTGCTGGTAAATGGTTAACCACCAGCTCTGGGGGCATGCGTCGGCGCTGGTATGCCGCATTTGACAGTTTGTTTTTCTTGGTGCAAACATTTCCGCTATGATCTATTTCAAGCTAGCAATGAGATACTGAATGTGAAATTAGGAAGAAATACTAAAACTTGGGTCCCATGAGCCCATAATAGTCAGTATCATCATGGCACTACCTCTGTTCGAAAGCTGCTGTTTTACGTATGAGAAGCTGTGATCCAAAGGAGTTAGGAGGGTTTCCTGAAAACACACAAAGGGAGGAAAGGCTTGAGCCAGAATGCCAGTCCCCTGACTTCTGATGGCTAATTTTTAAAAGGTTGATGATCTGGTCTATGTATGTTTTCACATGGAGCTGCTAATCCAAGCACATTTATTTCTTTTAAGCAGAAGAGCCTATGGTGCTCTGCTTAAGACCAAAAAATGATCCAGATTTTCACGAAGTTGTATTTCAGACTTTGCAACCACTCGATCAACGAGAATCCCAGTGTATTATACTGGAAGTGGCTGCTGTGTGTGACTGTGTGTGCACCAGCCACTCCATATACATGATCTCCACGGAGTCTGCAGAGAAGGAGTTATCTTTCCGTTTTATATATGAGGAAACTACGACTCAGGCAGTGGAAACTTGCCCAAGGTCACACTCATACACAACAAGGGGTGAAGGAGAACTTGACCTGAGGTTTGCCTGACTTCAAATAACCTTCAGACTGCCCCCCACGTGTGTTAGGGTATGATGGTCCCACTCTGTGCTACTGAACTCTGGAGGCTTTCTGTAACTTAGGAAACATTTATGGGAACAAATTATAACACCCAACAAAAGTACAGGTGGAAGCAAGTGTTTGCTGAACAGGCATGCACAGTATTCACAGCCCTTTAGGGTTCTAGTGATAGATAGTTTTCCTTATTTTCCTTATCATCTCCTCTGTCCTATCGTCTCTGAGATTGGTAAACTAACTCGTGATGATTCACATGAGAGACTCAAGTCTTATCTCAAGGCCCTTTTACAAAACGGCATGAGAAATATTCATCCACTTCCAGTAATGATTGTGAGCCATCACTAGTTAAAGTCTAAAAAGCAGGCAAAAGGATTGCATATTCTAAATAAATGTCAATAATTATAGTTAATCAAAACTAGGCTGGTTAAGGAAAAGAATGTGCTCTTTTATTACGGCATCCTTCTTGGGCCAAATAGGTACCACTCCTATGATTCCCATAGTTTCTTAGTGTGTTCTGTCTGCATTATTCAGAGTGACTCTGCAGTTTTCAATAATGTAGTCTGAATTATTTAAGCGGGGTGATTAGCATAATCTGTACTGCACCCTTAAGAACACAGGGACGATTAAACACAGAGCTTGCCCTACTGTCCTCTTTTGTTGGGCAGAGAAGATCTGCACAGCAGAGGTGATTGCAAAAAGCAATTCTGTGCATCCTCTCTCTCCCTCTCTCTCCTTCTCCTTCTCCCTCTTCCTTTCCCTCTCCCCCTCTCATTCCTCCCTTTCGACTGCCTTTCTCCACACCACACCCACAAACTTTTTTTTTACTTCAAAACTGGTGGGAAACTGACTCACTTTGTTTCAGTTTAAGTGGCTTTGGCTCTCTCAATGAAAATAAAAATGCCAGTCACACAGCATCTTCCAGTATCTATGCATCTGGATATTTAGTGTGGTGTAGACAAATCAACCAGTACATCCAGGGCGCATCTGGTTCTTGTTGGAGTCCTGTAGAGACACAAATGTCTCTATATAAAGAAAAAAGTAATGACAAGCAAATAATGGCTTTGGTGTCAGGCAGCCACATCTGATGTACCTGAAGACTGTGGTCCAAATTGCCATAATATTTATAATGATAATTCGTAGCCACGGAGTCCCGTGCAGGATTCTCAGATTTGCACACAAATAAAACTACGTGAGGGTCCCCAAGAACATTTCGGTACTTCAAAAAGTGAAATGGAACTAGTACTATTCTTGGTACATACTCATTAATCTGTCAAGTTTCTTTTAGTTAGAAAATTGATACTAAATAGATCAAACTTGGTAAACAAAACTTTCATGACTAGAAATGCTTGGCAGATTCTATAAAAGGAGGGTTGGCCTTGATAGGAGAACCGTTAACCAAGAAAGTTCCAAGAACAGTTTCTATCAATTCGTCAGCTGTGCATGGAGTACGTACTTAGGTGCCATGTGGGGGCACGGCCCACACTGTGCTCATGGTGCTCATCCTCTAGTGAGGGAGGAGAGAAAAAATGATGATTTTACACATTTGGTGAATGTCACCAAAGGAATTTTGAAATATCCATTTTCACTCCTAACCAAAAGGCACTTGAACCCAGAATAGCCACCTGCCTAGAGCCTGTGACATTATAGGGGCCAAAAATGCAACATACGAACAAATATCTATGTTTGTCCAACCATTTACAAATCCCATATCACTCCTTTCTTAGTGTCAAGCTCCTGAAGGTCTCAGTAAAAGATGCGATCTGCTCAGAGAAAATGTAAAGCCTTTATGAAACCTTGAGGTGTGTTCTGATCAGTGCGCTACAGTGGCAGCCAGTCAGTCATCTAGACCTTTTTAGAAGCAGGGCTCAGGATGGACGCTTCCGCCCTGCTGAAGGAAGGCACTGGCAGACGAGAAGGGATCCCTATTTCCAGTGAGACTGCCCCAGGCGCAGCTCGAGGGGACTTGCTGAAACCCAAAGGCCTCAGGGCTGAAAGAGATGCCAGAAGGAGGCAGGAGGCCCCAGCGAGGGGCTGGAGCAGCTCCAGTCCAGAATTCCAGCGAGGGAGGCTACCTTCCCCGCCCTGGCGAGCGAGGCTGGCTGGACCTGGCTTTAGAGAAGCACAGGGCTCCGGACTGAGCAGTAGGGAAATGAAGCAGAGGTTAAGAGATTTTCCCCAGGCCATAGACGCAGCCCCTGTCACACCTGACACCTGGGATTAACCTTCAGACCCTTCTGTCTTCCAGAAAGACAACTGCTGTCACTCCCAATCCTGTCCTATTTTTAAGTTCATTAGTTAACCTCTGGGTGCTTAGCCGGTTTCAAGAGCCGGTACCCTCAAAGCGTTTTAAACGGACGAGCCTAAAGTGATTGTCCTCTCATGGCCCGGCTCATGCTCTGAGCCCCCGCGAAGGTCCTGTGGTTCATACGGAGGCACGCTGCTCATCAGCAGGTTTCCCCAGGAGGCAGGAAGCATCTCTGCTCTGATCAGAACATGCCTGTCGCCGAGCGCCCGCAGCGACTGCGTGGTGCCCACTCGGAAGAGCCGCTGGCCCGGCCCGGGCATCCGGAGCTTCTGCAAGAGGCTTAACTGTGCGGTTGCTGCTTTGGCAAGTGTGTGCTGGTACCTCCCGGGAAAAGAGAACCCAGCTGGGAAACTGCCAGCTGCAGGCAATCTTCTCCATGTCGACTCAACCAGTATTGAACAGGCTCCTGCTGAGGGCCCCGTCCTGTGGGGTGCGCAGCCGTCTGGGGGTCTGTCTACAATCTTGCTGGGGAGCCCAGACACCCAAGCAGCAGGCAGCCAGGTAGTTAGGGAAGCCCACATAATCAGGAGCTCAGCAGCTGAGGGTGCAGGAATTCAGGGAGTCACACTGTCCCTGCAGAAGAACCACTGGCAGGATTTTGCAAAGACCTAAAGAAACTGTCCCCACTCTATCAGGGGGACAGTTTGTTCTTCAGGACACAAGCAAAGTGTCAGACAAAATAAAACCAACACTTATGAGACCTTGTAAGAGTGAGCAGGGCTGCGTGTGGTCCACGAGATTCTTTCCTGGACAGACGTGGGAATGTTGGCACCCAGCTGACCCACGTCCCTCTGAGGCCAAAGGGCAGACAAGCTTGCCAGCAATGGTCACGGCTGTAGTCTTTAGTCAGCCCTTCCCCTTACACGCCTGGACTAGGTTTGCCTCCTCTTTTTGGTTCTGTTACTTCCATGATTATGGTTTTGTTTTTGGTTTTGGTTTTGTTTTTTTTTTGTTTTTGTTTTTGTTTTGTTTTGTTTTGGTTTTGGTTTTGGTTTTGGTTTTTTGGGTTTTGTTTGTTTGTTTTGTTTTATTTGTTTGTTTGTTTTGTTTTGGGGGTTTTGTTTTGTTTTGTTTTTAGCATTTGCTGAACAGCCCAGGGTTCCTGGCCCTAAGTTCCCAAGTGCTGGGGTGGCAGTGACTTCATTACTTACAAGACAGGTTGCTGTGCTTGGCCGCTAACTCCCACACAAAGCGACAGCATGGCAGAAGTTCTGGGCTGTGTGGAATTCTAATCATGTTGACGATTAGCGGTGCTGTGGGCTGTTAGGACAAAGGGGACATGCCGGGCTTCCGTTTACGTCGTGTCACACCTGCTTTTTCACATGTCTGATACCCTCTCACTTCCTCGAAGAGTGACTTCTCGAGCGAGGTGATTTGTGTTGAGAAGACTTGCCACAACTCTAATTAAGTAATTACTCGTGAAATAATTTATGGGCTGTCTTTCCCCCCTCGCGAGACTGTACTCCCCACAAAGGCCATGACAAAATGTGGATTGTTCATCATTGCAGCCCCGATGGATTCGGCCTAAAGTAAGTCCTCTGCAAAGATGAATGCAAGGCAGTGTTGTTTGGGAGGGTTGTCTTAGCAGAAGGCCACGGGCTGGGTAGCTTGAACGATAGAAGTTTATTTTCACAGTTTTGGAGGCTAGACGTCCAAGATCAAGGCATCGGCAAGTTGCATTTCTCCGAGGCCTCTCTTCGTGGCCCTCCTGCAACTACCTTACCGCTGTGTCCTCATGTGGCCTTTTCCCAGGCATCTTTTTGTGTGTGCAAACTTCCTCTTTTAAGACCACCCCTAAGACTGGGTTAGCGCCCACAGTAATGGCCTCGTTTTAGCTTCATCACGTCTTTAAAGACCCCATTTCCAGTTCGTCACTTTCTCAAGTCCTGGGGTAAGAGCTTGCACTCAGGAGTTTGGGGAGGGCGCCATTCAGATAACCATGATGAATGCCATACACAGAAGGAAAAGCAGTTCATATGAAAACAGATACATTTGAGAGTCGCATACATGAATAGTACATTAAAGTGAGTGACGGTTATTCCTGAGCTAAAATCACTCCCCCTCATTTTTTCTCGTGAGCAGAAGAGAAAGGGAGGTGAGGCATGACAGCCAGCAGGCCAGGAACGGTGTTCCAGCTAGGGCCAGGTCATGGATTAGCTCTGAAATGTGGGGTTAGTCTTTCTACTTCTAGGCCTACGTTCTTTCACCTACAGAAGGAAGGGTTTGATGTCGCTGAGTCACTCTGTGATTCTGAGAACAGCAGACCGGAGTGCAGACATCTCTTCTGGCTCCCCTGGGTGACAGCGAGCAGTGACCGCCGGTCACTCTTTTTCTCAAATGCTTGGGGAGGGAAATAGGGACCAAATCTGCCCTCTCTTTTCCTTAGTGGGGTTCCACTTATATGCAAGTCAGCATCCTGGGAAAGCAAAATCTCTACCCCAGGAAGCTTCCTAAATAGTCACTTTTAAGCAACTTCAATGGGAAAAGCCAGTGGATATGCCAGATTTCCATCTCGTTGACTCTTTGCTGCTGTCCACCCCTCTGCTGCCTTAGTGATAATGGACCTGGGAGGTGTGGTGGCCGAGGCAGAAGGGAAGGCCATGTGTCTATCCACAGACAGAATACTCGAACCATGGTTTCCCCTCTATCCTCCGCCCCAAAGCTCAGAACAGATGGCCCGTGAAGCCCCATGGAGGACCGCTGCCCACCCTACCCCACTGATGCTCTCTGTTCTCTCCTCCTCCGAGTGCTTAATGGAGACAGACATCATCTTGAGCAGCGAAATAACAGCACAGACACGTAGAATTTTCTCCCGGCCTCCAGCATAGTCCCCCAGCAAAGTGCAGGAAGGAACATTTCGTGACTCTTTGCTCCCCTGTCTCTTGGAAACAGTTGTTCCTCTGTGCCAGGATTCACGAAGATGCTGCCAGGATAAAACCTTCAGGGTGATTAACGGAAGCGAGGGTTTCCGAGATGTTTCGTTAGTGAGTTGTGCAGGCCTGGGAGTCTGCCCGCTGGCTCTCTGCACCCCAAAGGCTGGGATTTGCATATGTTCTTCCCATTCTCATCTGCCACCCCTCTGCCCAAGAAATCACCTTTCTGAATCCACAATGACTTTACAAATTTGCATCTTTGCCTTTCCAGTCAGCGCCTTCCTTCTCGGCATGTACTCGGTCACATGGGCTTACGGAAACAGTAATGCAGACACGTACCCAAATAATTGTGATCTCGGAAATTCAAGGCCTTTTGCATTTCAGCATAGGATGGCAGTTTATGGAATACACTAACTGGAGCTTGGGGACCCGTGCACACCCACAGCCGATAGCACGCTTCTCCTGTGTGCTCTTGGATCGTGCAGTCGATGGATGTTTTGTTGACTTCCTTTCAATCTTCGTTTCTATTTAACTTCAATTCCCCCTCTGCTGGGATTTCCCGTTTCTATTCCCAGTGGCTTTGTGTCTCGGCTCAGCCAATCTCTGAGAAACAATGCCATGTATCTCTCTCATTTCTTCTCCATCCCATGTCCTCCTTGATCCCTCTCTCACCTGTGCAGACACAATTGGGATACTGCCAAGATAAGAATCACCCTTTAGCCTCAGTCCCTGAGCCCAGGAACTCATGAAAGGTGCCTCACAGAGTTCAACCAGAAGTTGGTTCTCTGTGCGTTATTCTATAAAGTTAAGGATCAAGACGATCTTGATTTTCTCTTACTGAGAAAAAGCATCCCTAACCTGTTCCTTAATTCCTTGACAGTGACCCCTATGTCCACTCCAACTCTTTGACACCCCCTCATTCCACATAGCCCTTCACACAGGGGCCTCCAGTCACACAAGGCCCCTTTAGACCCTGTAGATACTCCAAGCTCATTCTCATTTGAAACCCTGAGTCTTCTCTTCCTGTCACATCCCGTCCCTAGAGCTGGGTCTCATCTGTCTCACCGATTGGAGAAGCTCAGGATGAGCTCAAATGTTGCCGCCTTGCAGAAACCTCCTGACCACCCTATTTAAATTGTCATCATCCCCACCCAGTCATTCCTTTTTCATTGTGACATTTTACTTTCTTTCTAACCTATTTGTTTCAAGAGTAAGCCCCATGATGGCTGAGACATTGTGCCGTGGCCCCCGTTTTCTCCAGCAGATTTAACCGTGTTTGTCACAGATGAGATACCTAACAAATAGTGGTCGAATGAATAGATTTAGAAGCATAGGGTTAAGGAAGGCTGAATGAGAGAAGAAACTATCATTTATGATCTCCAAAAGGGAATCAGTGGAGAAAATTGACTTGCTGGTTTGGGTTTTAGCACTTAAATGTGTACTTCTTTAGAAGTTTCTAAAAATGGGCCATCTCTGAGAAGCGCTGCAGCCAACCTGCTTCAGCTATCACCTTTACAAAAGTTACTGTCAAGGGTGTAGGCCACCTGATCATAGCATCTTCTCTCAGCTCTGGATTCTCCCATCTCCTCAGATTTAACATATTAACAATATTATGGTGACTCCTGGCGCAACCACTCAGTCTGCCTTCTCGACTACATTGCCAGTGTCGCTGGCCATCTTCTCATCTCTCAAGAAAAACACTCTTTACTATTCCTAGTCCCTCATTTTCAGTGTATCAGAAAGGAACTTGTTACTTTGTATAAAATTAAATAACCATGTGTCCATTCATCACCTGTTGTTATTTCTAGAAACTGAGTTAAGCCTATAAGTAAACAGGCCCCTGGCCCCCATGGGACGTAGAGTCACCCTTTTCCATGGTGGGTAGATGGAAGGACGATGAGTAAGCACCACTCCCAGGGACCAGGCCCTCATTTCATTGAGCCCCCTTCTTTTCAACAACAGTCTCCTAATCATATCATTGCTCTACTAGTCATTAGAAGCAGCCCCTAATCATTCTACCTCCTTTTGGGGAACCTAAACTGACTCCATTCGGGGACTAGAGTTTTCTTATGCCGAGCTTTGGAACTTTTTAATGGTGGGGCCATCATTATATTCATTCCCACGTTTCTCCACTCACTCTTTTTCCCAGCCAAGCCATTTGCTTCACTGTCTCTTTTTAACCTTCACTTTTATTCCTATAGTTTCTAGCACAGAATTTAGATGGGGTGGAACCTTAAAAGTTATGTAACCCAACCCTTTCATAGTATCGAAAAGAAAACTGACGTTTATAGGCTTAAAGTCAGAAAGCTCGTCCTAAAAATATTATTTCCTGACTTTTTAAGGCTTTTTACTCAATAGGCTTTCATTTGTGCTTGTGGGTATACGTCCATCTGGCTAAGCGTAGTATGTTAGCAGCTACTATCAGAGACCATTTAAAATTCTCAAATCAAGTGGAGAAGGGAGAGTGAGGTTTTCTTGAGGGAACCAAGGAAGTGGTCTGAAGGGAATCATGGCTGCAGATTTGAGTATCCGAATTCTCCTGCTCGTCCCGAGCTGCCATCAGGGTCATTACGAGACCCATTCTAAGCCACCAAACTTTAGCAATCCAAACCTTTGAACTGACCTCAACCCTGAAGAAAACACACACACATACACACACACATGCACGTGCGTGCACACACACATGTGCGCGTGCGCCCACACGTTGCTCTGCCTTTTAGTACAAGGCCTGGGAGTACGCAGGGGAGTCGCTGAGGCCGGAGTTTCAAAGTCTTGTGCTCGTTGCGTAAGGGTGGCAGTTCCAACAGCCCGATTAATGCACACTGTCGCCCTACATGAAATTTGACCAAAAAGCTTAAAAGCTGCCGGATCCCCACTGTTTGCAGAGGAATGGGGAGGGACCCAGGGCCTCAGAAGGTGGGACAGTGTGGGCACATTGACTGACTGGGAAAGACCACAGTTATCAAGGGACAAAAAAAAAAGGAGGCACTCTCCCTAAAATGCAGTGCATCGCAAAGAGACCGTGATTCTCAAATGACGTAGAAACTATACGAACTGACAAAAGGGTAGCCCAAAATAAGTTGGTAAAAGAGAGCGGACTTTTCTCTTTCTTCTGTGTTTGAAAACCTTCCCATTCAGAGGACACGATACACCACTGCAAACATGGATCAGCCTCATTAGGAAGAAAGAAAATTGTTTGAAATAAACCTCAAAGGGAAAGAAAAAAGCTGTCATTTTTTTTTTTAAAGAACACTATTATGCTCTTATTGACAAGACAAAAGAGTAATAAACTTAAATTAGAGCAGCCGTAAGTTGATAGTTTGGTTGGAGGGAAATAGAAGAACCTGTGCTTAAAAAAAAAAAAAAAAAAAAAAAGGAAAAAAAAAAGAGATCTTTTAATCACCCTCTGCTGAAACAATGACAAGTGACCTTTCCCTCACTGAGAGCATTCTTGAGTCTGTTCCAGCGGCAAAATTCTTACCTCATTGATACAATCCAGGAATTTTTAAAGTAGATGGAAGCTTGAATAATCATCACGTTGGAGTTACCTTATTTTATAATTGGAGGAATTGATGTCTCGAGCAGTTAGGAGACTTGCCTGTGCTCACCCAGCTTTTGCATTTCAAGGTTAAAGTCTAGGAATCAGCAGGAACTGAAGCTTATTTTCTCCAGCTACGAAATCTGTTTATTCAGTCTTATCAGGACAGCTCCTGCTAGAAAAGAAACGCATGGCAATTATCCCGAGATCAACCCAGAAGACTATTTGGGGGTGCTGAGTATATCTGTTAAGTTCTCATGAGTTGAGGTTCCCAAGTTTCCCTTTCCCAGCCAGACTATGCTCCTGGCAGTAGAAGAAGTGTCAGAAGGTCCCTGTTTTCCTCACCACTGTACCTTGGTGACAGTCCATACCCTTTACCCACACACTCTCCTCGTGAGAACAGAAGCAAGGCCTCCCTGGCCCCGGGGGAAAGGAATGAAGCAAGAAGACCCCGCTAGCCCTGAGTGGCTTGTGGCACTCTCCAGAGTTGCCGAGAGAGAGGTCAGACCCCTTGGAAGTGACAAGCTCTCCCTTGTAATAAATAGCAGGAGTTCAGAAAAAGGCACAGGCAATAATTTCTTAAGTACTCTGGGCCATTTTCTTCTCTCGCTTCCCTCTCAGAGAAGCCTGGACACGCTTTTATTTGGAAAGGTGCATCGTGACATTTTGTGTCATTCCCTCCACCTATTAATAGCTCCGGTTACCCCAGGTGCTCATTTTTGAGACATCCGGAGAGAAGAGGGACTTCTGGCAGCCACGGTGCAGCTGACGGCTTCAGGGAAATGGCAGATTTTAATTGATGTATGTGGGCACCGTGCTTTCTCTATCTCCTTAAAAAAAAAAAAAAGGGATGGGTTTAGTATCCTCCTAGGACCTATAGATTCTAACATGTCAATTATTCCCACCTTTCCCACCTGTCTAGGAACTTGCATGTTTGAGGCTGACTGATGGTCTTCCAGGTATCTTTTTGTCTCCATGGGACACTAGACACCCATGTCAGCATCCCCTGTCTCTCTTTGAATAACCTCTCTGGACAGGAAGCGGCCGACAACCCCTGTATAGATCCTCATTGGAAGAGCAAGTCATACAAATACCTCTCTAATTAGATGCCTGCCATAAGTTAATAATTATGAGATGAAATTGAAAAGTGAGACTAGAAATTGAGAATGCAGAGTACCGAAATTTGAAAATAGTCCCTGCGGCAGCTGTAGGGCTGCCCCCGGGGGAGGCAGCATTCCCCAGGCCAGCAGTTCCGTGAGCGCTGGCTGCAGGAGCCATCCCATATGATCGTGGCTTTTTGCCAGCTCTGCAAAGACATTAGAGTATTTCCCAAGAGTCTCAGGGGCTGCGAGCTCCATCATTGCTCTGCCTGGCAAAACCACTGCTTGTGTGTCAGCTTCTGTATAGAGCCTCATCTTCCACCTGAGACCCTTCTCATACGAAGTACGGGGAGATTGCTTACTGCCTCAATTTCCCTCGACATTCTAATTGGCCTTAAAGAAAAATAAAAACACCCTAATGATGCTAAGGTACCATTCCCATACCATGAAATCCACCCATTATAAATGCACAGTTCTATGATTCTTTTAATCAAATTCCTGGAGCTGTACACCCATCTATCTGCATCCCCCACTTCTAGGGAATTTCTATCATTCCAAAATTTTCTACTACCCTTTTGCTGTTAATCTCCACTCCAAGCCCAAAGCCACCACTGATCTACTTGTTGTCTCTCTGAGTGTGCCTTTTCTGGGCATTTCTTACCAATGGCATTATACAATACATAGTGTGATGATTGTGAGGCTCATCCATGGTGTAGCATACATCAGTAGTTCATTCTTTTTTATTGCTGGGTAGTATTTCATTGATATAGATATACAGCCTTTTCCTCATCCATCTCCTAGTTGATGGACATTGGATTAGTTCCAGTTTGAGGCTACTCTGCTTTTATGAACATTCATATACATTTCTTTGCATGGGCATATGTCTTCTAATAAGCCTCTTAATAGCCACTTATTAAATGTTCACGTGTCCCGAACTGTCCTAATTGCTTTTAAAGAATTATTTCTAGGCTTTACACAACTGCTGAGGCAGGAATTCTAATCAGGAAACCAAGACTTATAAAGAACCAACTCACTTAAAATGTGTCGGGGGCAAACACTCAAGCTCATGCTCTTCCCACTATGCCTGTCAGCCTTTCTAACAAAAAAAAAGCAGGCATTTGCCCTGAGCTTCCACAGCAAACCCCATTGCCCACCCTCGAGCCATATCAAAAGTCCCCGGTGTGACCACTTTAAATAGATTCGACGTTTGCAAATTTGGGGGCCTTCACATAGAAATATTCTCTTCTAAATTGCAGCCTCCCCAAGGTAACTTCCAACCCAGTTTTAACACTGATGCATAGATCAGTGTGAATATACCAATCATCTGCTTTATGCTTAGCACCAGGTGGGCGCTGAGAGGATACTGAAGATGAATGACAAACAGCCATGGCCCACTGAGTGCGGTATGATGGAAAGACAAGACTCACACACATCTGAATCGTGTAGAATAAGTACAAATGTGCGAGACCTTTGATTATTCAAAAACCTGTGCTAGTACCCAGACCACTTACAACGAACGCATAGGGTACCTGCCTATTTTCATCCTGAGTTATGTGGAGCTAAATTACAAATACATTGAGAGAGTTGGACTCTACACAATTAGCTGCTCAGAAGATACTCTGTGGAAACATGGAAATGTGAACATAATTTATGGCAGTTTATTTTTTCATATCTCCCAGGTTATAATTGGATAATCTATAGTTTCTTCTAGTGAGAGTATTTTTTTTCCTCTAGAATGTACATGTATACAATTATATTCTATAGAAGGTCCATATAGAGAGAGAGAATGGATTGTGTGTGTGTGTGTGTGTGTGTGTGTATATATAATTATATATATATATATATATATATATGTGTGTGTGTGTGTGTATATATATATATATACACATATATATATATATAATTTTTTTAAATTATGCATCCCATAAATCTTTACAAAACCCCTACAGTGTTCCAGGTACAGTGCAAAGCATGCACACTTTAGCAGGAAGCAAAACAGAGTTACTTGTTCTCCTGGTGCTTGCAGTTTTATCAAAAGATGAGTGCTACAGATTGAATGTTCATACCCTCCCTGCCCTCCAATCCTTATGTTGAAGTCTCCACGGTGACAGCAATTGGGGGCAGAGCCATTGGATGATCATTAGGCTTGGGTAAAGTCATGAGGGTGGAGGCTCCAGAAGGGGGTTAGTGTCCTTACATGGGGATAAGGAGACCAGAGCTCAGCTCTCTCTCCACATGAGGACACAGTAAGAAGCTGACCATCTACAAGGCAGGAAGAGGGCCTTCGCCAGAACCCAACCCTGCTGGCACCCAGATCTCAGGCTTCCAGCCTCCAGAGCTGTGAGAATGAAATGTTTGCTGTTTAAGCCATTCGGTCTCTGGTATTTGTTATAGCACCTCGAGCTGACCAAGACAATGAATATTAAAAGAATAGATAAGTCACTGAAATTGCGGAAAGAGCAGTGAACTGGAGTCTGTCAGGAGGACATTTACATTTCTGTGAGGGAGCCGAAGGCAGTGGGCTTATGCTCAGCTTTGCATTAAAACAAAACAAAAAACAATGACTTATAATATGGGCCTGACAGGAGAGATAGAGAGAAATAAATGCATTTAAAAATGTAAAGCCCTCTGTGTCCTTTTAAAATATTCTGCAAATCTTCCTTAAAGACTGGCAATTTCTCCATCAAGGCTGGGCAACCTAATGCATCAATTCTCCATTTTCCCTGCCCACATTAGTGATGACATAGCTTCCATTAACCTATGCTGAAAGAGCCATTTCTATTCTAAGATCTATTTATGCTCTCCTATAACTTTCTTAAAGATATGCCTCTGGGCTGTAATACCTCAAGCTTATATACTCACTGAAATGTGAATACTTTTGCCAAATTTCAGTAATATTAATGAAGCATTTTTGAGTCATGTGATCATGGAGACGTAGGGATGTCCTTTCATTTGAAGAGACTAAAAATTGGATTTGCTTTTTTGTTACTCACCATGAATTTGGTCTTCAACTTCAATAGTATCCTAGGACTTTTATTTTCAATTATTTCATGAATTAAAAAAACAACAGGCAATCCTCGTTGTGAAACTTTTTTCAATGAACGAATGTTTGTTCCTATTCTGTCTCTGTTTTTCATAATCTTAAGTGACATGCTACATTTTTTATTTTAACTCCTTCTCTCTATATATTCTCAATTCTTTGCACAGTGCCTTATGAAGCTTCTCTGGGTAATTCTTGTTACTTTCCAGTTGTCAGAAACCTTTAGTTATACGATCATTTTTCCTTAAAGCTTTCTAAGACAAAAATCTAGTTTTACCTTTCATAATCACTACATTCCATCAAATTTGCTTTCTGAAATGTACTATCCTCTACTACCACCTGTTAAAGAAAATTTGTTTTCCATTTTTCTTTCAATTGGTCATTGTCATTAACAAATTCTTCCCATTGGTTAGTCTCATTTTTTTTTTAATTCTCTTCACTGGTAAGAAGAGTATATGAAATTCCCCTCACTCCACATGGAGGTTAAATTATTTTATGGTGTGTATTGCACAGCTTTCGTAATTCCACTAAGTTTCACAGACCCATAGTAAAGGTGTTGATGTGTAAAGAAATTTCAATCTGTAAAAGTTGCTGGTTTTGCATAAAAATAAGAATAGTTCAGGTTCTCATATGTGCATCTTAATTTTTTAAAGGACTAAAATGTGCCTATTTCATTATATATCTCTTGGAATACTTGAGTATCACTTTTATTGTAACAGCAGAGAAACTGAGGCAAATGTGAAAAATGTAGAACAAGGACTATACAAGATATCATGCTAAAAACTGGCAGGAACAGAATGACAAATACAACATGATTCCTGCCACTAAAGACCTTATGCTTTAGTAGGTTAGGACTAAAAGAATGTTCAGATGTTCATAATAAGTTGTACATGAGGAAATAAAAGTTTAAGTGAATGAGAGGGAGATTTGTAAAGGCTAAGTAGTTCTGTGGATTTAAGATTGAATCCTATGGCCACGTCTTCAGGTCAGCATGGTGGGTAGTGGAACACAGTTAATCAGCCAATCACTTGCATTTTCATTTGATATCTATGTTACTAATGAGTATTTTTTTTTATTTTTTTAATCCCAATCTCTTAGACCATGTATGTTATATCAATAAGGAGATCCTCTCTCCTTTTATTTAAGAAGGAAATTGGGAGAGGAGCTCAGGGTTGGAACTGGTTTGATCCATAGCCACATCGCCCTTCCTGGTAAAATGATCGTTATAACAATAATCTGCCTTTTGCTTCGATCAGGTTGATTATACTTTGTCAAAAGTAATGGAGATGATTTTTTTAAGAGGAAAATGCATAAGGGGATTAACTTTAGTATTGGTTTATTATTTAGGGGGACTGTTATCAGCCTAACTTGGAGAACTCTAATGAAGGGAAGAACGAGTCAAATGACAAGTAGAATTAAATGATGAACTAGGCGTAAGGCCCCTAGCAGAGGAACTTGCCAGAACAGGTGCTCAATGAATATAATTTCTCCATCCTTCTTCCAATGCCCCACTCCGGGAGGATTTAGTCATGTACCATGTTGTGTTTTAGTTGATGTTTATATTAATATGCTTAGAGCATCAAGAGCTCTAGTGGTACCCGTGGGTTCGGGGAACTAGTTCTCAGAGTTGACATCTTTCTTCTTCATTTTTGATGTGCTAATTCTTAATGAAAGCATTGCCCTTGCCATCCTTCAGTGGTCCTCTTCCTGATGGTGAAGAGAAGAGTCCAGGTATGGCACACTTGTGGTGACCTAACACTTTCTACTGGTATGATTGATAGACCACAGAGGCATTTATTCAAGGATGGCCAACAGGGACTTTGAAAACACTCTACTGCAGTAATACACCTACACTTTGACCCTCTCTCTAGAGCTCTGGGAGCCTTTTTAAATATTAAGCTCATTAATCAGCCTGGGCCATTTTTTTAAAAATAAAAATTATGTAGGCAGCTGAATCAGCATCATGGTAGATTTTAGCTGTCCCCTCCCCTCTTAAATGTGTCTGGACTGATATTCTATTTCCGGGAGGGAGATAGAATTCCTCCGTCAGTGGTACGGCTCTTTAGAAGGTTCATGAGAACTTAGGACTTAACATTTTCTGATGGTATTATATCATATTCTACAGTATATCAGGAAATATGGTTTGGGAAGGTTTCAGAGAAAATTTATAGGCTAGAACAACAGTGTGTAACATGAGAGGCTACTGGCTTGAAGAGGATATCAATAAAGGCTTTCCTAAAGAAGTGAACTGGCTAACAGGAAGTGACCAAAAGAGTTTGGGGGAGAGGGAAGAGTAGGGGTACATGAGGGCTGGGAAAAAAAATAGTATGTCCCAGGAATTAAAAGGAGGATGGCGCTGCTGGGTAGAGGGAGGGAGCAGGAGAAAGGAGTGAAACTGATGTAATCAGGGACCACATTCCACAAGGGTTCCCAGCTCTTTTTAAAAGCATATGGACTCTATCCTTGGGAAATGAGAAGCCAGCAAAGGATTTTTAACAAAGGGATATAATGATCATATTCATTTTTAAAAGGTCATTTTGCCTGTCACGTGGATAAAGAAGTAGAAAGAAGATCAAGTGTGATATCAGGAGAACCAATAGGAGGTTGTCACACTGTGCAAGATGCCACGATGGCAGAGAACAGCATGATAATTTGTCCTTGTCCCTCGGACATTTACAATCTAGTAAGGGATTGGACATATGTACGTAGAGTCATTACAGTGGAATATGTGATGTCCCACAGGAATTAAGCAAGACCAAGTGTGAGAAGGGAAAGTGACTTTTAGCAGAGAAAATCGAGGGAAAAAAAAATTTCTACATGTAGAGCAGAATTCAACAGATCCAATGACCTGAGGTTTGTTTGTTTTGTTTTTCGCTTGTTGTTATTTTGATTTTAGTTACAACGGCTTCCAGGATAAGAAATCACTTTAAAAGTAGCATTCCCACTGTTTTGTTTTGTTTTGAAGCTACAAACACACATTTTATATTCAGTTTCACATTATCTTTGTCAGGCGAGTAGTAAACAGGTTTTTTGTTAAAAGTAAGTGAATTCCCCATTCCTTGTTCCCGATCATCTGTCAGTCAGTACAGTCAAGAAGGATGGAGAGAGAGATGTCTTCTTGGAGGGCATGCTGATGCTGCATCAACAACACACACACACACACACACACACACATACACGCACGCGTGCACGCGCATATACACACACACAAGCACACACATGACTGCGGATGAAGAGGGAAATGATGTCTTTCTCCTAAGAAATCTGGGATGGATTGCAATTAGAAGGACATATATAAAGTTCTCCTATAGCTTTTAAGGCTCCTTCTTGAAACATCCTCTGAAATGCCATCCTATTTATTCATTCCCGCACCTACATCCACATGGGGATGGCCAATCAAGTGCACTGATTGGCAAGGATGAAAAATATGCCAAACTCCTCTAGTGAATTTCTTCTGTAAAGAAATAGGCTGTGTTATACTGAGATCACAAGAAAGAAAAATTTTAGATGGTCACGTAGAGAGGCATAGGGAAAGTTCTAGCCTGAGATTTCATATGGGCTCAATTCTTGGTTCTATCTATTTGTAGGCCTTGGGTAAGTCACTTATGCTCTTTGAGTTTCTTTGGAAAAATAAGCGGATTACTCGAGTGTTTTGCAAATTTGGTTCCAGATGCAGATTTTTATCCAGGAGAGTTGTGAACTATTTTTTTAGAAGGTTCTTTGACATTGGGATAATTGCAAGGATGGGTGGCTATTTGAATATGAATTTAACTGTAGCTAATAGTTTCTCAGATTGAAGAAATGGCATATCTGGGCTAAGAATGATAAGTCTCCCATAGTTTGCTGTCTTAGGACACACGCAGAACATTCCATCTTATCTGATGTGATGAAATTTACAGATGCTGACAAATCTGAATAAAGAAAGGAGATAAAGATAAAGGGAAAATCTGGAGAAATTGCCATATAAAGAGAGATTGTTAAAAACAGAGAAGGCTTGGTCTTGAGAAGTCTTAGGGATACATTACAGCTGTCTCAAATATTGTGAAGAATTGTCAGGGGAAGAGAAATGAAACTTACCCTGGCTCTGCCTTTCCTAATAGACCTGGAGTAAAATCGATCGAAATTGCAGGGAGCTTAATTTGCACTCAGTGTGGAGAAGATATTTCTGACAGCAGTATCTAACCAAGGATGGGATGAGACCAAGTTTTACTTATGTGGGACGTAATAAGGAAAAGACTGGATATTAATAGTCATGATTGTAAAAGGCAATAATGCTAGTGTTTTTGCATGTATTAACTCAATCTTCATAATAACCCTTGGAGGTAGCGTCTGTGATCATTCCCATAGTTCAGAGAAAGAAACCGCGGCACAGCATGGTTAAGCCACTTGCCTGAGATCGCGTAAGCAGTAGGTGAGAAAGCTGAGATTCGAACTCATGTAGTCTGATAGTGGAGTCCATGGGTTTAACTGTGCTGCTCCATTGTCTCTAAGTGGGCACCACTTAGCGAATCTGTAGATGGGATTTCTGCCCTGAGTTTCCAACATGGTCTTTGAAGAGTCCCCCAGTGGCAGTGCATTCTGTGGTGCTTAACAACCGTAGTGGTCCATACCATAGGTGATGGTGCGTTGCTACGCAGGCGTCCTGTCAGTCATTCTGCTATAGCTATGCACAGCCCTTCCGTTTCCTTCCCCATGCCGTCTACAGATGGGGGTCACTGTTTCCTGGAAGAATTTCTTGTCTGCTCTATTGGTATCACCCATGTCGTTCACTGCAGCAGCTATGACATGACATTCCTTAAAAAAAATTACAAAAATATTCAAAAACATCGTAAGAATAAAAGCCCTGCTTCCTGAGTATGGGCTACTATTAGACCTTTCTTCGAGACATGATGGATGGCTGTTCAGCCTCGTCTCCACCAGAGACTGTGCCTTATGTGAATGAGAGAGACCTTGGCTTAGTTGGCTCTCCTTCTGTCAGGATCCAAAGTGCTCTCCAGTACGAGAGAGAATTTCCTTTAAACTTGGTCAGACCCATCTAAGGGTAGCTGACCAAGAAGGAGAACTGATCCCATGTCACATCCAGGTGCTTTAAAATAATTTGACAACAGGTAGTTAAAATGTGAGTATGCCACGCTGTCAAGCACGTTTTGTCCTTCTGGATTTTAACGCTTGTTTTACTAGAGGGAAGATGGTATTTGAACGTTTTATGGCATCTATCAACAGGAATGTGTGCATGGTCTCAAATAAGGGTTTCCAGCCTTCTGAAACCAATTACTGCTGCCTAAGTGGAAATGCCAAAGCAGGGATGTGTCAGCAACTAAGAGAATGATTTTAAAAAATAATAACAAACACACATAGTGATGGTATGACACAACAGAAATCATGCACACACACATGTGCGCACACACACACACACACACACACACACCTACACCAATCTTGTTAGATATTTCAAAAAGTCTGTGTCAAACAGTGTTAACCCAGAGAGATGCAGAAATGTCAGACACATTACATGGGCAGGACGTGTGGCTGGCATTTGGCTGCCAGCGGGGGAGGCGTCCTCCCGCAACTAATTCCTCAGGAACCTCACGCTGAGTCTGTCTACGGGGAAGGGAGAGAAAAGGGAGGAAGGGGGAGCACCGATATTGCCTATTATGTTTTTCCCTTCGCAGCTGGAGAAGGCCTCAGCTGTGTCAAGCGAGGGCTGCTGGGGATTTTCTGTAGTTAGAGGGACACAGAAAGAAGAGCATCCCATTTGCAGCTCATGCCAGTGGTGAGTCAGCCTCTTCTGACCACTAGCGTGGCTGGCACAACCAAAAGCAAAGCCAGCCCTCCTCGTAGGGACACTCGGCAGTGCCTCACCTCAGCCTGTGAGTTTTCTCCACGGGAAGCTTGCGATGGAGCCTCTGGGTAAGGATGATGGAGACGGGGCTTTGCAAGACCTGTCTTTATTGACAGTACCTTGTGGGCATCTAGGGAAAGACGGGGCACTTGGGAGTGAAACTGCTCTTGCACACGGCTCTCTTATAGTAGTCTCGAGTTCTTGTCACTGGGTAGAAATTCTAATTCCTAACAGACTGACGATCTGAACTTTTTTCTGCTACCTGCATGGCTTCCAGGTATATCACCAGAAAAATATTCTGTGAAAATAGATGTAAAATGGGATTTATTAACTGTAAACATCTGTTAAGTCAAGCATCTTGTGTCTGTTGCCAAAATACTCCTTGAAGTTACTCTCACTACATTTTTTTTCACCCTCCAGAGACCTGTTTATGGTTGCTCTCTGTGCATTGGTTGGCTTTGCTGGGATTGTAGTTCTGTGTTGGAATTTTTTTTTTAATAGGCAAAAAGGAAGAGAGGGAAAATGATTCATTCTATGAACTGAACTTTTCCTTAAAATGTGCATTATTCTTGCAATCTGTATCTGATATTTAGTATGCTGAACAGATTTTTTAAAAACTCGTGGTGTCTTCTGCTGCAGGTGGCTGGGTTTGTTGACAATCTTCAGGTGTACCATTTGCCTCCAAAGGGCATGCTGCTGTCACATCACTTTAAATGGAGTAATAATGATCCCTTGAATGTTAGGGCAACTTATGTTTTACAAAGTACTTTTACTGATATTACCATGTTGATCTCATTTTATCATTATATGAACCCTGTGTAGCAGAAATTACTATTTTTATTAGCTCCATTTAGTAACTAAGGAAACCAAGGGCGAAGGACTCATCCAAGGTCATATATATGTACCTGTGTGTCTATATGTACATATATATTTACTTGTATATACTTATATATACTTAGGTCTTTTATACTTAATTTTTGAAGTTTTCCTTATTTTTTTTGCCCACTTCTTTTTGCTCTTCAGGCCACAGTAGACACAGTTGTGAAGTAAAACAAGTTCAACATGAGCACACCCTCCTCTCTTTTCTACTGCACACCCACACCCAGGTTAACACACTGTCACACACACAAGTATATATGTATACTCTCACACGCATAAACTCTCATGCACCCACACACACGTAGACACACTGTCACACATGCATATACATATACTCACATGTGTACACTGTCACACATGCACACATGTACACACATATACTCACACACATGCACACACACACGCACATACACCACCTATACACATACATGCACATACACATGTACATGCTCACACATACATATACATACACACACTCAAACATGCACACATACATGCACATACACATGTACACTCTCAAACACACACATGCACACACTCACACACATGCACACACTCACAGATACACACATGTACATACACCTACACACGTATATACACAAACACATGTACACTCTCAGACACACACACATGCACACACGTGTACACACACTTCATTTCCTAGGTTTAAGCGCCCTGAGATACTGTGAGTTTCCTCTCATTTAAGAAGAAAATCATCAATAAATCTGATAAAGGGTTAATATTACCTCTCGTGAGTCTAAAGAACACAAAGCAATGATTCTATAATGGTGCAGTTTTATTTCTATTTATTTGAGTAGAAGGGATAGGGGAAGCCGGGGGGAAAATAACAACATCCTTCAAAGGATCACACCTCAGTTACCTCAGCCTTTGAGAACAAGCCAATGTGTCCCCAGAAGCAAGGGAGGGCAGGTGTGCTCATCAAGAGCTGTGTTTTCTTCTGGCTCCTCAGACAAGCTTAGTTTTCTCTCAAGAACCAACAAGCTAGAGACCCTCAGAGCCAGGAATGGCTCCTCAGGTACCCGGGAGCACGTTGCAAAGGCGACTTAGGTATGCCACATAGCATTTAGGAGGATACAGTCACCTCCTCCCAGTTCCAGCCCCTCCTTTCCCTCCACCAAGGCCATGCCTCCAACAGCAGGTGTCACTGGTCCTTTGTGAGAACACAGCCATGGGGCCTGCACTGTCATGACACACACCCCTCCCCCCATGAAAGCATGTGACACTTCTCTTTGTACGTGAACCAAGCATACTTGGCATTACTTTCTCATGTACCTTTCTTTCTGCTTCACAAAGGGAGCAAGGGATTTTGCGTTACATTAATTCCTTTGTCGGGGCAATTTTTTATACTCTCGGGGTTTCTTCTTAGATCATTTAACAATGCCCTGGTTACTTTCTAGAACAGCAAATGCCCTTCCACGCCAGCCAGGTCTACCTCCTCCAAGCTTTCATCAACACGCAGTGCAGAAGTGATACAGAATATTCCTCGAGTTTGCATTGTGGGGCCTGTCTTTCATACTTAACTTTTTGAAGTTATTCTGAAAATCTCTTGAGAAATAGGTGGAGAGTAAATCCATAAAACCTTAACACATCAGAACTGGAAGGCAGCATAAATTGCATCGTGGTTCAGTTGCCTTGTTATGATGAAGAAATGGAGTCCCAGGGATTTGCCTCAGTTTATCATGATAATGACTGTGCTGCATGCTGTTTGTCATTCGCATGCCCTTTGTGACCTTGCTCTCTGTCCTAAACCTGACCATATGGGCTGTATCAATGGGTGCCCTTGACTCCTAGCTGCCTACTGGGCTTACTCAGTTGGGAGGAGACCAGAGGATGGGGGAAGGAAAGCAAGGTACATACAACCAGCTTTCTCCTTGCCATGGGCCCCAGCTGTTCACTTCCCTGTACCTGGGATGCAAACCCTCTCCATACAGTTTTTTTTTTTCTGTCTGGGTTCTTCTCATGACCTGATGGCTAGCAGTGGCAACAGTTTTCCTGTTTCACTAACCTAGAGGATCTCACCATTGCTTCTGGTTTCCCTAAACCTTGACCACGACTTTTTAAGTAGTGAGTACTTTTAATAAATTCTGTTCGCATGACCCAGCTTGAGTGTCATCTGCTTTCGTGCTGCGGCCTTGACCGACACAGTAACAACTGGAGCTAAAACTATAGTCCAGCTAGTTCTCTGCCTCTATTAGTCTGTCCACCATACTGCTTTGACTTCGGACAGCTTAATACTGTGCATACGTACATAATAGGCACTTATTATGTGATACTTTCCATGATGAGTGGCAGTGGTATGTAATGGTCCAAAGTACGGACTCAAAGTCTTGGGTTCGAATTCTTGTTCTGCCAGTTGCCAGCTGTTATTTAACGAGCTAGTTGTTTAACCTCTCTGTGTCTCAGTAGCCTCTTTTAGAACTAAAAGCTTTTGGTCAAGATTAAATGATATCGATGCACGCAGAGCCATTAGCACATTTAAGTGTTTGATATTAAACATTCGTAAGTACCCAGCATATCATAAGTGCTCCATTCTAAATGTTAACCGTGATCAGTGTTTGCTGTTTGTTAGGACTCGCGTTCTGCACAGGGAAACATTTATTAGGACGCTGATCCCGTAAGTGGAAAATTAGCAGATTTCCTTGAGCCTTGCAATGTCGTAGAACTTCATGAAGATAGTCATCAGGTCCCCAGAACACTGAAGAGTGATGTCCAGCAGGGCAGTGAGGGGGAGTGGCGGTGTGAGTCGCAGGGACGTGAGGGCAGATGGAAAGGGATGCAGACAGCGCGGTGATGGACAAGGCTGGATGTGCCTGGAAGCTGCCCTCCGCTGGGAGGGTTGCGAATCAGCTCCCTTCAGGCGGGGTGGGTGTCCAGTTCCCAGCTGCCGAACCCAAGAGGAGCCCGCAACATCTGTTTCTTAGACACACAGCCATGAACCTGGATGTTCCTGCAGCAGTGATGACACGAGGGTCAGTTTCCAAAGGTACAGACGAGCCCCGACCTGGGACAGGATTTCTTTAGTTTCAGAGTATAAAATAAAACATTGTGGGTTTTCTTTTTTAAAAAATAGGTTTTGTTTTTCAGATATTTATTCTTTCTTTTGAATTTTGGAAGACTATTTAGAAATGTGCAATTGGTTATGCTTCAGCATGGTTGTCCTGGAGGACAGCTCTGGACCACCCTGAACTACTTATTCGGGTGGAATGCGATGCCTGACTGGCTCTCCTCCGACGAAAACTCTGCATGGCACGTTTTATCTTCAGCGGCTTGACTCTCTGTGTCCCCATAGGTGTGGGACATCGCGGCTCTTCTTCCCTAGGTTCAGCGGTTTTTCTCCTACCACTAAGTAGAAGACGGTGACAGTCCTCTGGAAGAAAAAGGAGTGAAGTCATCCCATCTTTTGTTGTTCAGGGTGGCGACTGCTCGCTGTTGTTACTTTGTCAGATGAGGGAGGTGTTTGATGCGCTGGGGGAGGCCTTGGCAGGCGGGAGGAAGTGCATGTGCCGTGCAGTGTCTGTGAGTGAGACTCGGGTCCTAACATCCGCCCGCAGGCAGCTGGGACTTCTCACAGTCATGCGCTTAGTCTCCAGTTCCTCTTTTACTAGAACTTTGATTTCTGAGCCAGAAGGTCCTTACTCTAGGGACAAAGATCCGTTTGAGTTTAGCTTGTGCCATCTGCCATTGATGGAGCCACTTGTGAATGAATGAACCTCAATACCTAGGGCGTGTACTCTACCTGCAGCTGGATGCTTGTTGCTCTGCCACACTCCCACCCAACAGGTGGCTCACAGAATGCACAAGTGTCCAGGACTCTCTATGTCTCAGATAGTGAGTAATGGCATTCCTCTTTCTAAACTCACTGGTTTCCCTCACTTGGGTCATTTTTAAAATGAACTTTCTCAATGAGTCCTATCCCGAACATACTGTTTAAAGTGTCTAACATGCTATGTCATTATTTGGCTATTGTTTCTTTGTCTCCACCTCCTAACATGTATGCCCCACCATGGCATAAAACTTACTCTGTTTTGTTCAAAAATATATGTCCCGTAGACCAGCAACAGTACCTGCTACACAGCAGGCTCTGCTAATACTTTGCAGAATAAATAAATAGAAACGTTTCCCAAACAGGCCAGTCCAAAAAATTCCTTAACTCCAGAAAAAGGCCCAATGCCGTGTTTCACCAGCTTGAGGATTATGGGCTGCTATTAGAAAAAAAAAATTGTATTTTATAACAATGTCACTATCAATGCAAAAGAAAAGTTTGTCTATATAACTGATAAATGTTTTCTCTCTAAATTATCAACAAATAGAAAATACAATATTAAAATTAAGTAGCACAGGACCCCACAAATTTCTCTGCAGACTGTACAAGACCAATGCCCTAATGGGAAGAATCAGAATCCATTACAGGGCCCTCTGAGCAAACCGGAGTTTCCCAGTTATCTTCCCAAGCTTCTCAACAGCTGCTCAGAGCTCGTGACCTTGACAATCCCCCTCCCACCACAGAGGCATCCAACAATGATCATATCTCTGCTGAGCCAGAGATAGAAACACACAGATAGCACCAGAAGGGCCTCGTGCAGCAATATTGATGATGGGAAGAGCTTCATCAGCTTCGAGTCATCAAAATGCTTGCACCGAGGAGCTGTGAGTGCCGTTGGAGCTAGCTCTTGGGCTGGAGAGAAATAAGCAGAAGCAGAAGCGCCACCTGACCTGGGGCTAGCCTGAGGAACGTGTTCTCGAGTCTCAGATCCCTTTTGGGGAAGGGAATCAAAGTGAGGAATCGCCAGTTTCCCTCTCATACACGTAAACACACACGTGTGCTCACATGCATGTACCGATCTAAGGTTTTGTACAAATGAGCTAAGAATCTGAGTGAAGCGTTAGGAGAAAAGGATCCCCTCCTGTCACACCCCAAACACCTTAATCTGTTATTCGTTGTGGAAGAACTTGGCTGTGTCTCATCATCTGTTTTCCGCCTGCCTACAACATTAGAGCTTCTTTCTCAGGTAGGAGACGTTACACTGAGGATCAAAATAATGTGTACTGTTTGTGATGGCCAGCCACTTTCCCAGAGTGTTGCCTGCCTCTCTTTCCTCTCTTCTTCATATATTTATTTTGCCTGCGTGTGATTCAAGTGGGTGCCAGGACATGCTGAGTCCTGCTTGTCGATGGACCATGGTGAGGTTAGGGATGAAAAGCCTATTTTAGATATTCTCCTGGTATCGATCTCTGTTTATCAGAAAGGTTTTGCTGCCCCGGTTCACTTGTGTGCTGAGGCTGAGGCATTTCCAGATCTGCTGTCACAACATAGTCAATCCATCATGAAGTAGCATCAGCAGTCACCGTGTGGTTTCCCTTTCTTTGACCCAGTTCTAAAAACAACCTACGAAGGATGTTTCATTAAGCTTACACAGAGGTTGCAAAGCCATCAGAATTCCTCCTGTGTTGTTACCAGAATTGCTCTAAGTTCTGTATCTTACCCTCCGAAAGAATGTCTGCCAGGCAGGAAACACTGTACCAAAATTCACTTGAACTCCAGATATTTTTTCCCCTCTTTTTATTCCTCTTACATTATCACTGATGATCGAGCTTATAAATTTCATATCCACACTTTCTCTTCGGCCCACCATCTCCCCGCAGAGCCATTCCGGAAACCAGGACTGTGGCCCTGAGGCACATACTGTTAAATACTGGAACTCAAAAGTCGCAAAAGAGTGTATTGCAACTCTCCCTTTGAAGGCCGCCCATGTAAGCCTCCTTGCCTAGAGAAAAATATGGTCCGAGCAAGGGAATGCTTTAAAAAGATCCCTTGAAAAGGCTTTCTCGAGGAAGATTGGTCCGTGTCCCATCCTGTCTGCTATAGTCTTTTTATTCCTGACCTGCACGGACCATAAAAAGTACAATTTTTACCAACAAGCTTTTCCCAGTTTGTAAGTCTATGTTATTTTGTTCTTTACATTAGATTCTCTTTGTTTCGAGAGTTTGAAACTGCAGCTTCCAAACCCCAAGCGATCAGCCAATTTCAAGTGTCTCCAAGCACAGCAACCAACTGAAATACTGAGGCACATTGAATGTTGATAGGGAATATATTATTATTATTATGTTTCTGGTGGGGTGAAGAATAGAAAAAGAAGAAAGAAGGTGACTTGCATAGGCACAAACATTATCTTCAAATGCTCAGCATCTTTTACTGACCAAAGTTATGCTAACAGCGAATTTGGAGGCGGTTTGCTAACTCCATTACCACCTACGCCTTAAGTAAATGATGAATGACAGTGGGTACTTGTAGCTTTTTATGAATTTGGTTTAATACCTAGAATGTATCACCCATGTAGGGTGAACTTCCCCTCATTTTAAATTGTCTGTTTACTTTAATTAAGCCTTTTCCAACTTTCCAACTTGTTGAACTTGACAAGCATTAATTTACAGAGAGCATTTTTTTCTGTCTTTATTTTTTTTCCATTAGCCCTCTTATCCTTGCCTGGCGAAGAAGCCAATGAACAACTGACAAGCTAATCCAGGCTTTCGTAGGGGGAAGGTGTCTTCATCAATGAAAGTCAAAATATCCAAGCCACTCCTGCTGATGGTCTATACTGTGTCTCTTTATTTTGGCTTCTTGCCGTAGATATTGTTAGATAGAGTCTGGTCAACGGGGAAATTCTGAAATATTCTCAGCCTAACATCCCAGCTACGGCAAAAAGAAAAAATATATATACTTGAGGAGATAAAATTAAGAGACTGCCGAGTTTTCCTTCCATGTCTTATACCCTCATTTTAAGCTACAAGCTGCTGGGTTTTTTTTTTTTTTTTTTTGGTTTTTTTTTTTTATGTCTCCATCCAAATTTTACTTCTCCTGGGAAATTTTAAATGACCCCTCCCCCATGCCACCCACAGTTAAGTAAGGTTCCTCTTCCCTGCTCTCATAGTACCATCTGTTTTTTTTTCCCCATCGTAGTGTTCCTTATATCCTATTTAAATTAATTTAGCAATTTAATTTAAATTGTCTAGATTGTCAGCTCTCCAAGGAGTGACACACCGTCTTACTCATTGTCGGATCCCACCTGGCAAATAATAGCTTCTCAAGAAATAGACCTCTGTTGAATGCGATTGGTAAGCTCTGTGGTCTGGAAGCGAGGGAGAGCTCTCATCCTTGCCTTTGTGTTTCCGACAGTCCACTGAGTCACATGCGGCAAGTCCGCCTGCCACGTTAGATCTAAATAGAGCACGCCCGTAGGTGGACTGGGTGTGTGGGCCGTGAGGGTTGCCTCTTTGCCGTCTGTCTCCAGTCTGTCGCCCTCATGCAGAGATGGAAGATCAGGGCCAAGATGCATATTTATGATCTCTGGATGAATGTGCCTTCTTTTCTCTACCTGCCCACGGGGAGGTCTCTGCCAGCCACACTTCTCTGCTCTGATGGATGGAGCTGACCAGGCAAATTACTATGCTGATGAACGGCTTAGCTACCTGAGCAAATGTCCCAGAGAGATCTCCTGGGATAAACCACATTTTAGAGAAGGATTCATCCACAGCCCAGGGTGAGCATTTTAGCCCCTAGCCAGTGTAGGATGGTGGGGTAAGGAAGATAAAAAGACTACAGTATCAGTGCTCACTTTTCAGCAACCCCAGCGCCTGTCCTTGGGCTGGTGAGAAGCCTTATTGCATTTTTCACTCCTCCCAGAAAGTTATTCAAATCGAGACCTAGAGGTCTGAGTGTCGCTGTGCTCATTGAAAGAGAGAAACCAAGAAGCTGAACTGAAAGCACTTAAAGGAAGGATGCATTACCTTAAAATATGCAGATGGAAAACTGACATTATTGTCAATGTCAGAAGTCACCTTTCTGAGTAAACATTCACCTCTGGGCAAATGCGGGGGTGTGTTTCTTTCCGTTTACAAATGACTGAGTATGCAAATGTAGGGGTCAGAGCAGTGCCCCGGAATGTGGGGTTGTCTTCTTTCATCTAGCCATAATGAGGAACATGCAGGAATCTGTCAAAAAAAACGCATCGTGGGCTTGATTTGTGCCTGCAGAATAGAGGGGACTTCAGTGTTAAATCTGCCAGCTGGTTTTGTGCCTAAGGATTACATCAGTCTCTTGTATGATCTTGCATCCTGTGTAAAATGCAATGTTTTGGCATAATGGGCAGGATTAGCAAGAGCTGGGAAGCCATAAATGAAAGTTTCTTGTTTCTAGAGAGCCAGTTAGAGCTTTTATATTATCTGCTGCGGGAGCTCTGTGAATTTAAATGTATCTCTTGGGCTTTGGTAATATTCGTGTTAATGTCAAAATTGATCCCATTGTTATTGAGATGTGTGGTTTTTTCCAGGCTCAAGTCACAGAGTGCCGCTGTCAGGGCTGATGAATATCTGCATGGGATATGTTCCTTCCAACCTTTTCCCAGCACTGAGTGAGATTCTCAGTGGTGCCTGCGACCAGGTTCTGTTCGTAGGTCTGCATTTTTTTTCTGTAATTCACTCATAAGCTTAATTGATATTTATCAAGTCCCTACCACATGCCAGGCACTTTGCTTGACTCTGGAGATGTAACAGTGAACTTCAAGATCTGGGCTCTTCTCCCATAGGATTCCTCCTAGCTATGGAGAAGAACAGTAAAATAAACAACCACACAAGCAAAAAGATCAGAACTGCACGTGGGTATTAGTGCTATTGGAGAAAGAGCAGCAGGAGACAGTGAGGATTATGGTGAGAGGAGCCGCTAGATCTATTGGTGATGAGATGCTATTTAAACTGAGGCAGAAAGGTTGAGGCCAAACCAGTCTTGAAAATAGAGGGACAAAGAGTTTTCAAGGCAAAGGAATTAGAATATGCAAAGATCCTAAGCTGGGGAAGAATCTGACATGTTGGAAGAATTAAATGCTGATGAGCAAGTCTAGTGGATAACGAGGAGGCAGGGTGGGAACTAGACAGGCTTCTGCAGAGGACAGACCCTACGGGGCTTTGCAGCCACAGTAAGGAGTTTGTTTATTGTAAGCACAGGTAGAAGCCATGGAAGGGTGTTTCTTTAGTTCAGTTTATATCTTTAAAAAGATATTTTCCACCTAATAGGAAGGCAATTATAAATAATAATAATAATAATAATAATAATAACAATAATAATAACAACAACAAGGATTGACAAGGATGTGGAGAAATTGGAACCCATGTGCATTGCTGATGTGAATTGAAGATGGAAAAAATTAAACAGAATTACTATATAGTCCAGTGATTTTACTTTTGAGTATAATCCCCAAAGAATTGAAAGCAGGGACTTAAACAGATATTTGTAGACTCGTGTTCATAGCATTATTCACAATAGCCAAAAGGTAGAAAAAGTTAATCATGTATCGACAGATAGATGGATAAGCAAAATGTGATATATACATACAACGGAATATTATTCAGGCTTAAAAAGGAAAGAAAATTCTGACACATGCTTCAGCATGATGAACCTTGAAGATATTATACTAAGTGAAATAAGCCAGTCCCAGAAAAATATTCTTTGATTCTATTTATATAAGATACCTAGAGTAGTTGAATTCATAGAGACAGAAGGTAGAACGGTAGTTTCCAGGGGCTGGGCTAAAGTGGGAATGGGGAGCTATTATTTAATGGGTACAGAGTTTCCATTTGAAAAGATGAAAAAGTTCTGGAGATGGATCTTGGTGACAGTTACAAAATAAAGTGAATGTCCTTAATGCCACTGAACTGTATACACTTAAAAATGGGTAGGATGGCAAAGTTTATGTTTTGTATATTTTACCATTAAAAAAAGAAAGGAAAGAAAAGCCTACTATATTTTATGGCAGAGGGAAAGGAGGTGTGAGAACAGTGGAGAGACAGATAGGAGGTTTTTGCTGTGGTCCAGTGGTGGAAGTGGCAATAGAGATGCAGAGAATCTGGGGATTTGAGACGTATATTAAAAGGAAAACAGCTCCAGGGCTCACTGAGGGATAACATCGCCGTTCTTCAGTGTGAACTCTGATACACTCGAAGCCTTTCGACCACACTTAACGGCGGCCGTAGGCAGTGGGAGGGTAAAGACTGGCAGCGTCCCGTTGACTGGCAGATGTGTTTAAGCTTGACATCTTGGCGCATGACAAGGGACGCTTTATTTTTAAACTCTTCAGTAGTCTTGGATAGAGCATGAGAGCTATTGCTGTTGACATGTGAATATTTGCCTGCACTGTCATATAGCAGTCATATGCTCTGTGTGAACACGGCTTGTCTTACGCTTCGCGGTGATAACTAGCATGTGGCTGGAGTTGTTCATTCTCTTCCTTATTAGCAATGCACGTCTTCCATTAGCATATGCAACTAACTACTCCCTTTCCCCTGTGCGGTGTTGACATTCATTGTAATGATTTATTATCCAAGCTAAATAACCCTCAATATGAAACAACAAACATGCCTGTGTTTGTGTTTTCCATTTGTTTTGTTTTCTCTTTCTTGCTTCTGCATAAGTAGATAGTTCTTTATGTGATAATTACATGGTACAGAAACAAGCAATTGCAAAACCCACTAGAAAGGTTAAGAATGTTGGTAGGGTTTGTTTTTAAAAATTTGAAAAATCCACCCAGTTTTATTGGCATCTCACATTAGTGCCTTGGAATTTTCAAAATAATTAGATTATTAAGAAAAATGTTTGTTATGAACAAACACTCCATATAAGATGTAATGATCTATGAAAGGGCCACATTTGGGCTTCCTATGGAGCTTCCCATGCTCCCCAGGAGTCTTGTTTTATTTGTCTGAGATGTTTCCAGAATGATCTGAACCACAAAGCTGCAGTGGGAGAAAGGCGGCTGGGTCTGGAGCTGTGCAACCCGCATGCCTGTGATGCATCCCAACCAAGCCACCGACTGGCCATGTAACCTCAGATGGTTGGCTTAAGATCCCTGAACCTCAGTTTCCTCGTCTATAAAATGGGGCCAATAGCCATACCTATCTCATGAGGTTCTTGTGACAAATCAAGTAAGAAGAATCAACATGAAGCTCTTAGAATAAGTACTCAATAAATGTTAGCTGTTATTATTATCAGTAAGCTACAAATGCTCCCAGGAGAAAGACATTATATATGAATGTAAATATATGTAAAGATGACATAAAAAAAGATAAAAAGAATCATCTTTATCGAGGTTATTATTTGTGTGATTATAGATGTATGTATGCATAAAATTAATGTGGCGAGTTCTTTACAGTTTATGGAGTTCTTGGTGTTCATGATGAAGATTTGGCAGTACTTTACCCTATTCAAAGACTAGAAATCTTGGTTCATAACTAGGTTGACATAGTTTCAAAGACCCATCCTCACTCACTCTGGTCATTCTGTTTTTTATTCATTTTGTTTCCCGTTTTAGTGGCTGCAACCTCTCCTTCTTCACATCGTGTTGGACACTGGAGATTTTTCATTGGCTCCTGATCATTTCTATGTCTTAACATCACAGAAAACTAATTGAATTGTATTCCTTCCAGTTAAAGTTACCTTATTGGCTTATGATGGCAGTTTTGTTTTCTAAACAAAAAGAAACACTAATTTTCTGTTGAGCTTCAGCTTAAAAACCTAAGCAGGTTATTTTTGCCGCAGGCTTTTCCCCAATAGAAAATTGTTATTGATGTTTTATAAGTATCATATTCCATTCAAAGGTAAAAGGCTGCTTCCACTTGCCATCTTTCTAGTGATTTTTTTCTACACTGTGTCTGCAAGTCAACACTCCTGGGCTCAATTAAAATATGTATTTAGCTACTGGATTTGCAGGGAGAAGATCAAACTTGAATACTAATACCTGGGCTATTGCTTATGAATACTAGGAAGGTGAATGTGGAGGGCTGGCTTCCAAGACAATAGCCAGTGAACCCAATGAACCCAGGATGTGACAACGATTATACCTCCTTATACATGTACAGTTGGGTTTTGCCGAGTTGTGCAGCAAACACAGGTGTTGCTCATTAAAACCATAATTTTATTGAGATCTCATCCGGATTAGAAATTCAAAGCCACCAAAACTGTGCCACTTCCTGCCTTCCCAGTACCTAGCAATCCCATAGAACAGAGTTAGTTTTTTTTCCAACCTTTGCTGCTCTGAAGACCGAACAGAGAGCATCATGATAACAACTAATATTTGTGGAGTTCTCACTATATATCAAGCCCTCTCCCCCCCGCAACCCCCAGATGGTCATGAAATGATGACCTAAGGCAAGCTCAGCTGCTGCCTCTTGGAGCTTCTATCCTAGGGATTAGAGAGGAGGTGATATTGTCATGAGACTCATAGAAAGTTTCCCGGAGAGGCTGCCAGTTGAGGGGAACAATGAAGGCTTAGTGACTAGGAACAAGTATCTCAGACAAGAGAAACAAGGTATGTGTGGCCGTGTGACAAGTGAGGGGGCGTGACCAGGTGAGAAGCTGAGACAAGTTCTGAGTGGCTGGAGTCAGTGACAGCAAAACCGAAAACAATTCTGGAAAAGTTCTAAGGACCAGTCCGCATAGGCCATATTAAGAGTTTTGTCTTATCTTCTTAGACCAACTGTAGTTAATAGTAGGTACTGTCGATATTATCTCCCCGGTACTTAAGCAAATTAAAGCTTAGAGTGATGAAATAATTTCATTCCTCAATTACACAGTGACAGGTGTAGGAGCTAAGCCATGGCCTGAGTTTATAGCCATCATGTTGTACTTTCTCTGTAAGATAGAAGTTTTGTGGATTTTTGACTCATAACGTCAGCATGGTCTTTCTGTAGCGTCTGTAACTTAAGTCTACCAGTTTTGCTTTGATTTACATCAAAAAGAAACCAAGTCAACTGCTGGCAGGCTAAACAGGGTACACAGATGAACTTTTACACAGCCATTGTTATCTTTACACCACATCTTAGGTCGCCAAGCCTCAGGGGGATTCTTAAAAATTAGAGTTTGAATGCTGGTGGTGTCACTGGACAACACCACAGCGGAGATAGCATCATACAGCTTTCTTAGCTGGTACCCAGTTATGAAGGCCAAAAATGGAGTTCAAAAAGAGCAAAACTGATATTATATTTTTAAATGATTACTATGAATTTAAGGAAGTTAAAAACCAAGAGAACAAAAGAAAAGGAAACAGGAGGACAGTGAGGGGGAATAAGAGAATAGGGAAGGAGAGGAATATTGTTATAGGCCTTCTTCTGTCATTTTCTCTGTTTTCTCTTCTCTCTTCCTTACTCCCTCTCCTCCCTCTCAACTTATGCTTTGAAGCTAAACATTTGATAGATTAGCCCAACACTAAAAGAAATGCCCCCTTTTAAATACGAAAGCTTGGTAATTGCTGCAGAAAGATACTTAGTGGCTCATGATAGTCATATAATCAGATTAGTTTTGAATCCTACCTCAGTGGAGGATGTTGGAGTAACCCAATCCCACCTATTTACCTTGTCTCTGTAAGCACTTCTTTTCAATCATTGTATCCTTTCTGTTGGCCTTAGTGGGCACTGGCAACAGAGAGCTACCCAGGGACCTCTGAGAACAAGTCAATCACGAGGTCAAAAAGAAAAGAAAAAAGAAGTAGATTTAAATGTTCGAAAAGGTGTGGGTTTCTGTTTTTGCTTTTGTTTTTTGCTTCTTGATAACAGTGGAAATTATTCTGAGGCTCTCAAACTATGCTACTAACATTTCGTTGGCCAGCTAACATCTCAATTCATAGACAACTGTCTCATGGCCAATCCATCCGCTCTGAGCTTTGAACATATGGCGGTGTCTGATGGCTTCACTGATTTCACCAGGGAGAGTGTTTTAAGATCTCTATTTGAGGGAGCAGCCACCACACGGATGAGTGATACACTCCTGGAATTAATTACTGCTTGCCAAGTTTCAGGATTGATTCATTCCAAGCCAAGAGCCAGCAACTTGACGCTGAGATGTTTTTGATTATCTGGGTCCAGCTCTCCTTCACAGACCTTCTAACCTAATGCTGTTCATACTTTGCTATTAATGGTGGACTTTGTATTTGAGCTCCTTAGTTTGAAATTCACTTTCTAATCATAAACATATAAATATAGTGGGGACCATAACAATCTCTGGGACTCATAATTGAGAACAACCTTGCCTTACGACTCCAGGCTTCCTCTTTTCTGGGAAAGCTTCCTTTCTCCCTGAAAAGACAATGGCATTTCAGCCATCTGGTGTAGGCCGCTGTCAATGAAGGAATCCAGTCACATTTTACCCACGTTATTCTGCATGAATGGTGAGCTTGGTTCTTATAAATAAATATGTGTTCCCTGGAATAATATGAGTGGCCTCCAGTGTTTCTGACCTTTCCTAAAATAAATAATAATCGAACAAATAATATATCACAAAATATCCTAATTGCTGGATTCTAATGGGAAAAGTAGCATAGATTATTGGCAATAGCAGCCTGTTAGTCTTGGAAATCTACCTACAGACATATGAGATTTTCTGCCTACAGATATATGACCAATGTCACATCTCACTTATGGCTCGATCAGTATTTTGTTTGGGGTGTTTGTTTAAGCCAGCACATCTCTCCAGTCTTTGAAAATTTAGTGGGTGCTCTCCCAGTTTTCCCTGGGGAAAAGGTACAGGCCAACTTCTCTTATTCTGTGTTAAATTTCAAAGTGTAACATTTTCAATTACCTACCAGACCTGGCATTTTCTTTGAATAAAACACTTACCAAGTATCAGACTGACTTTTCTGCAGTTCTTCAAACAAAAAAATAATGTCCTATTAAGAATCATAGATTGCCACCATACCAAATTTTAAGCACCTACAGCAACCAGGCATGCATATTAAGTAGAATTACTATCCTATGAACCAGAAGAATGAATAAAACTATTCTCCATTTTCTATATGTTTAACATCTTTGAAACTACTGACAGGTCTTTTATTTTGGAAGTATATTTTACAGGGAAGAGTTCCTAAATATGATTTAATTCTTTTTTTCTTTCCGGAGAAATAGGATTTAAAACTTTGTGCTTGTACCCTCCAGGAATGGCTCAACTTAACAGAGTCAAAATATCGCAGCAGTGAAAAAAGATGCTCTATTGTTTCAGAGTCCAGATCTGTCTCTTGTGATAAAGAGATTTAAATCCTCACTATTCACCGAGTGTGAGCCAATCTGAGCCATGGAATATATTGAAATGATAGAAAGCTTTCAAGTTGAGCATTTTTGTATGTGTGCTCCATGGTTGAGAATTTGTTGGAGAAATATGGTTAGACTTTTTGACAATGTTTAACCTGTTTAAATTGGATTTTTTAGAGTGCACAAATTGATGTTCTGCCTACTTGGAGAATGTTTTAAAGATACCAAGACTTCAAAGAAAAACAGTGAGAATAAATCAGATGCAAACATCCCTGTATCCATCCCAGCAAAATTAGTTTATGATTTCCTAGGGCAATGCTAAATGAGAATGATGCTCAGGCATTAGGACAAGTACCATTGGTAATTATCTTTTTTTATGGGGGTGTGGGGGTGGCTAAGAAAAAGAAAGATATTTTCACATCTTATAGTAATCACTAAATGACACCAACTTCATAGATATTTTTTAAGGATGCAATTGAGAATTCTTAGTGTCCCTGCTCCTCTTGTGGGGAACTGTGTCAGCTTCTGGTTCATTGGAATTTGGGGGCGTCAGGTGACATTATGACCCTCCCTATTCTTCCCTGCCTACATATTTGGTCATCAGATATCTTTTTCTTACTGCAGGGTAAATTAAGTCTCGAAAACAGCGATGTGTATTAGACACAATATCAGCTCCAGAAGCTGAAAGCACTTTTTTAAATGAAGCCAGAGAGATGGAGTGATCTGCTTGATAATAAAGCTTAGCTTTAATGCCAGCTCCATGCTGTTACAGCATATTACTAAACAGCAAGAAATGTGGCACAGATGTTGTGGCGGCCATATTTTACACCATCCAAAAGGTCATGTCGCTTGTTATTACATTCAGAATCAATATTAAGTGAGCATTCCAAATTTCAGCTGTCAGTTGAATTTATTGCTGCAAACCAAAGCTGAAGGTTTCTCGACTGTGATTCAAGCAAGCTAACAAATTAACTAATATAAGGGCATGCCTAGAAGAAGCAGGTGACCCACATGCCAGCAGCAAGAGCTGGGTTCTTACATAGCTATGAGAAAGGGCTGTCCCAGTTGCCAATCAGAAACAATTGCCATCTCTGTATTTTGGGAAGAAAGGAGGGGAAGGAGGGAGGGAGGGAGTGAAGGAATGAAGGAAGGGAGGAAGGAAGGAAGGAAGGAAGGAAGGGAGGAAGGAAGGAAGGAAGGAAGGAAGGAAGGAAGGAAGGAAGGAAGGAAGGAAGCAAGCAAGCAAGCAAGGAAGGCAGGCAGGCAGGCAAGCTCACTGGCTCACTCTTAGGTGCATAAGATATGCTGAGGGCAGCTTCTTTAGGTAAAGTGTGATATATACATATCTGTCAGACAATGCTCAAAATAGTGAGCACATCTGTATTGCCTAACTTGCCTGAAGATCTCTTCCACTAATCTTGCTCCACAGTATTCTTTAGATCTAGACATGGAAACAGTGAACATGTGCTAATTGGGCTATGTTATTTATCTTGCCATTTACGATCTTAATAGCTGCACGAGAGAGTCTTCCTTACCTGTAGTCAGCTCTAGAAAAGGTACACAAATATCTAATAGATGGGCACTCATTTAGTTAGTACATGGACACACATGCAATTGCCTCATATGGTTTATTAAAGAGAATTGGGGAATTCCAAGTTAAGAAGAATAAACTGTAGGTCATATCCAATTATCAGATCAAGAGGACATGCAAAGTCTCAGGAATGCCATGCCAATGTATTCTGCACAGAGCAATGGATGAGAAAATAATGTAGAGGAGTGTCGGTAGCAGTAGGCAAGCCTACAGATCCATACACCCATGATATCCTCTGAAATTGTTTGAAAAACCTACCCTTAACACTGTCGTTCTCTGTGATAGGGTCTCTCCAGTGCATCTGTCGAGAGAATGGATGTTGCCCAGTTTGCAAATGGGCTGGGAGATGGGCTAGGGCTTGTGCAGGACGAGAGATTTTGCAAGGCCAGCTCACCAGGAGAAGGGAACAGGAGGAAGCCAGGTTGTGTGATCTCTTGGCAGATGGAGTTTTTCTCCTGAGAATTTCCAACTCTTGTTGAAAGACCTCCTGAGATTTCGGGCACATCAGTAAATCTCCAAACTGCTGGTAACTCAAAACTAGGTTTAACTAAGGCCCTCGGATGCTTCCTTCACAAAAGTCATACTCACTTTTGGATATTTTCTCTCATACTGCTCTCTGTTACAAATGCAAGGAATGGTTTTTAATTGACTTTACAAGGAGTGTTTGGGGTGGGGGGTGGGAATCTATAATTCTAGTAAATAAATACTTCAGTCAAGGACTATTCATTATTCAAGATTCAATAAACATTTTTGAGTGCCTACTCTGGGCACATTCTATATTCAGTTCTCTGGAGTAAAAAGATAAACAAGATAGGGTCCTGTTCTCAGGGGCTGGGGGAGAATCAGGTGTATTCAGGTTGAAGTATAATGCAGTGTAGCAATGTGTAGTTTGAAATTCTCTTACCTTTTGACCCAGCAGGTTGACTTCTAGGAATTTATTTAAAAAAAAAAAAAAACAGTACAAAATTATGTTTAAGTACATATTAGCTGTTATCATGGTGACTGACAGCTAAGTAGATGCTCAGTGACTATTTCTTGAAGAAATAAATATTATGAACTATTTATAAAAGCAGAAATGAGAAATTCTAAATGTGTGAAAAAAGGGAGTTAAATACGACATCAACAAATTAAAAGATTTTGGAGGAATTTAAAAATGTGAGAATATTTAATGACAAAGAAAAGATTTTCTAAATATATTAAGTGAAAACAGCTTACAAAGATATATGTTTAGAGTGATTTTGATTTCATGAAAAGAAATACACACACACACACACACACACACACACACACACACACACACACACACGAAGCATTTATATCCTACATGACCAAACTGAGGATTGGTGAGTTAACCAAAGCAGTAAAGCAAGGAATCATACAAATCGACCTAAACATATCTAAATATTGTGTTTCTACTCAAAACATGGAAAAGTATTTTTTTTTTTACTCCCACTGATACTAAACCGCATTGATCTTAAGAGGCAAGGCCAAGCTCTTTTTTCGAGTGTGAAATTTTTTCTTTCTTGCATAAACTACTTCCATTATGCAACATGTATGATTTCTTATTTCAGTTCTTAAAATAAATCAAGAAATTTCAAGACATGCAAAGAAGTCTGAATCCTGAATCCTTCTAAATGTTTGCATGTTCCCCATCAATTTTTTCCAGTTGTATCCATACCTAATTTGACAGTATTGTTTGTAGCAATTTGCATGCATTGAGTTTTTTTTAAAGCATTGAACTTAAAATGCTTTGTGTTTACACTATTTTATTGGTGCGTGCTATATTTAACTGAATTGTGAAATTAGATTAAAATACACTGGCATAAATAGGTTTGAGAACAAATACGATTTGCAGGAGAGGGAGGGAGAAGGTTATTAGTCGCCTACAAGCTGTGTGTTTGTGAGTTTTCCAGAAAGAACAGAGAATGCGGCTTATCCAGCCCATTGGCCAAATGAAGGTCCATTAGGGGCTTCAGGTGTGTACCTGAGCAGGGAGAGGGAGAGGAGAAAATGACTGAAGGAACAGATCCCAACTGTTAATGGTGCTTATCTCTGCAAGGGGAAATTCTGAGAGATTGGCATTCTTCTTTTCCTTTTCTGTATTACTCAAACTCTTTACAACAAACAAGTATACTTTTATAAGCACATAAATTGTTCGTTTAATTAATTTTTAAATATTAAAAGATGTAACGTCTCTAGCACCGTGTTGTATGATGCAATCAGCGTCCAAGAGGTGTTATGACAGATGAGTTAGCAGCTTTGCCTTGGCCCTTGGGTGCCTTGGCTTTGAATCTCAGATGTTAATTTTTCAGTGTGAAATTTGGAGAAAGTTTACTTTAAACCCTTTCTAGTGCCCCAGTGTCTAAAACTGCAAAGTAGAAGTAGTAATATTAGCATCCAAAAGTCAGGTCATTGTGAAAATCAGATAAAATACATGGAGATCTTAGAAGACCACTGGATACAGGGTAAATGCTTACCTGTTAGCGAGGTCTTGTTTTACTGCTATTTTTCTTAGGTCATCAGGGCCTTAATTTCTAAATTGTTTTACATATCATTCGCAGAAAAATGCAAGGAAGTAAATGATTGAGAGCATAGGTATGTATGTTTATCTTGATGCTGTAGGATAGGGGTAGGCAAACTTTAATCCATAGGCCAAACCTGACCGATAGCCTATTTTTGTAAATAAAGTTTTCTTGAAACACAGCCATGCCATTCACTATTTACTGTATGGCTGCTTCCACGCTGTAACAGAGTTGAATAATTGCAGCAGAGACTGCGTGAAATGCAAAAGCTAAAATATCTACTATCTGCCTTTTCATGGAAAAAGTTTGCCCACCCTTGCTGTAGGAAAAATATCTTACGTAGGATCTTTGTCGGCTGCAGTAAAAAGAGATTTTGTGAGCTAGAAAGAGGTGGATGGAAGAGTGTACATGTTTTCATATCATATATGCAGGGAATCTGCTGAAACCAATAAGAAGTGTCTATGGGGAAGAATAATGTACCCCCCTCCACCAAAAAAAATGGGTAGGGTAAGACCAAAGTGGAGGTCTTTGTCCACAGCAACAGAGTATTTAGGTGTAGTGTGTTGGGCAACAGGGAGCCATTTCAGGCTGCTGAGCAGGACAAACGTAGACCTAGCATGGCTTAAAGGAGATTTTCTGACAGTGGGGTGTATGCAGGATTGTAGACGGTGAACCTGCAACTGGAGAGTAAATAGGTACCTGTTAGAGTAATACGGTGATGAGGAAATAAGGCCTCAGCAAGAGGAGTGGTTGGGAAGGAATAGAAAATTAAGTTTCACATAGTTCTTTAATCCTTATAAGAACTATTTCCCATATTCTCACAAAGAAAACACCGTGGGTTTCTTCCCTGGAAATGAGCTCAGTAGCACATAGTCAACAGCAAAGTTTATCAACATTAGCAGAATAGCACAGTCTTTGCTGCAAAAGGAATTAAAATAATAATTCCAAAATAGGAGACTTAATCTGGATAAAACCCTAGATTAGGCTCACAATACCTGTTTTTAAAAGCCATGTATACGTGTGTGCTTAGGCTGCACAAGCTTCAGTTTGGGGAAACAACACGGAAACCAGTTTATTCTATCAGAATTCTTCTTGCAATGGCAAGATCTGGGTGCTTAACCTTGCCAGTTATCAATGTCTGATCTGACTTGCACTCAACTTAGCCCTTGGCTAACAGTGTCAACAGCGGTAACGCATATCAGGCTGTCACCCAGAGCTTAGGGTATCTGTAGAGTCCTTTATTGTAGTACAGTAGAACATCATAGTGGTAATGAGGTGGAAGGATGAAGGTTTCCATCTTAAACGTAAAGTGAAGAGAAAAGCGGCAGCATGCAACCTTTCAAACACCACATAAATGGCAGTAGTAAGCAGACGCCCTGCCTGCTTGCTGGAGGGGTTTTTGAAATGCATCTTCACGGTTCTCTGTTAATGATTAAAGCCTCCATTGACAAATGGTCTTTAGCAACTCAAAACCAGGAGACAACCCAACACCAGAGATGCTATTGGAGGAAATATTCACTACCCTATCAACCAAGAACCTCTCTAGAATTCAGTGGCTTCAGTGGGGGTGAGAGATGAACATGATTCTCAGTAGCCTCGACCAGGGGTCCCCAACCCTGGGGTCGAGAACCAGTACTCGTCCATGGCCTGTTAGGTATCGGGCCACACAGCAGGAGGTGAGCAGCAGGCAAGCGAGCAAAGGTTCACCTGTATCTGCAGCCGCTTCTCAGCGCCAGCATCACTGCCTCAGCTCCAGCTCAGGTCATCAGGCTTTAGATTCTCATAGGTGCACCAAACTCTGGTGCCAAAAAATTTAGGGACTACTGGTCTAGACCATAGATTGTAAGATCCCCAAATGCACTTTCATTATGTCCAATATTAACAAGATTCTTAATAGTAACAATGTTAACATTTTGGACTCTTTTAAAAAATATTAAAACATACTACTTCCTATTATCCTATATACTGCGGTGTTATAGGACCCACTCTTCTTTTGTAGTCTTGTCACGGGTAGACTTAGAACAAGATAAACCATGACAGAACTACTTGAACAACTGAGTTTTAAGAGATGTATTGGTTGATCCCCCTCCACTTGATGTCGGAGTCGGGTGACACTGTAGAACAAATGTAGCTGTGTGACAGGCATTCTGAAATGCTTTATAAGCTCGACTCTCCAGAAGGCCATGTCTAACTTGAACTGGGGCAGCGGGAGAGAGAAGGAGGGAGGAAGGAAACACAACCTCCTTTATAGTTTGCCATGAAAGGGTGTGAGCCATCATTCCATGCTCCAGAGAGCCCAGGGCCAATGGGCTCTAGGAAGTCACATGACAAATCTCAAATGTCCAACATTTATAGAAATAAGGGAGAATTTCCCAAAGCATTTATTTTTCACCTTTCTTACTAATTGCCTCCTGAGAGTCTAGTTTTGTGGCTGATAGAAAATTTAGCAGAGGTACTGTGACTTAGTTCACTGGGAATGCAAAGAGTAAATGAAAGTGATTGGATAAGTGCGTGGCCATTCTAAACTCAAGTTTAGGCCTTGACAATCCAGATAGAATTTATGAAAATTGCAGATTAGTCATTTTCTATAGTGTCTTTAAGTTTCCTTCTAATTGATAGCCAGCTTCTGAATTACTGTTAATAATCATAGGTCAGACATTTGACCCTCCAAATACAAACTGACCAATGACCCTAGGAAGCTGGTTCTTCCTGGTCTGATAAAGACCAGCAACACCACGTGCAGCCCTAGGAAAAGAAAAATGTTCACACCACGCCTCAATCAGGCACTGAGATCATTTCCAAGTTCAGCTCTTTGTAGCACACCTTTCTTCAACCTGCTTTATCATAAAGAGAAGAGAGGTATTTGACACTTGGAGCAAAAGATGTTAGGAACAAAAAAAAAAAAAAGTGCAAGGGAACAGTCAAACTGAAATGAGAGCAATTAAAGAGACAAAAAGTCCCCTTAGCTGCCTTTTGGGTACTTTTTTGATCTTTTCACCAAGGAATTAGTAGCTTTTAATTTTTCTCACCTCCGCTTGCAATACGGCTGGCAGAAAAGAAATGAACATGATGGGAAGGCTGTTTTGGATTAAGAAGCAAATGTTAGGTGAGTCCATCAAGCAGCTGTCAGGTTCTGTGAACACGGGGACTTATGCTGGACACCGTTACAGAAGCAGTGGCTTTGATTCGCCCTATTTCTGATCATCCCACTCATGTCTCCACTGGGCATGACTTTTTTTTAGGATCATTGGACCAATCTGCAGCTTCTGCCACTTAAAAAGTGGAGGGCGGCTGCTTAATTTTCAAAGCGTAGGGAGAGGATCAAGCTTTTGAAATTGGGTCTGAGCTCAGATTCTGTTTTCAGCATGGAAGATGAAATATTGATTGGCTCCAGCAAAACGCAGGAAATTTTTTTTTTCTTCTTTTGTTTTTGTTTGCATTTTTCTCATTCTCTTAGGACGGTTTTTCTTCATCAGCACAACCTGGTTCAGCTCCCCCAGAAAGTCCGAGGCGAAGGGTCATAGTAGCGGGCAAGACGGGAAGCGCCAGGCCTGGGGCTGTGCGGGGCCAGAGCGCGACATGTTTGCAGCTGAACGGTGGACGCTGCGGGGCAGCCCCACGTAGGGGTGGCAGCGGCATTCACCGCTGGGAGCCAGCACGCAGTGCTTCCGAAGGAAGGGTTCCTGAACCCCAGTTTAACAAGCCCTCCACAGCTCCAGTTCCAATCCCCGGGAAACTCATTAACGCAGTGAGATGCCATGGCAGCGCATGCGTGAGGCTCAGTAGCCACTCTCAGCTCCACTGACAACCGCTCCTCCATTCGTTAGCCAGCCTCTCCTTCCACTGTGACCTCATGGAGAAGCATCTGACCTTCTAAGGACTAGTACGGGCATGATTCCACATCATAGTGTTGTTTCCAACGGTACAAAAATGTCCACCAATGCAGGAAGGGTTCTTGGCCTACCTCCAAATCACTTGGTCCTGGTGAGAAATCCCACAGATTTATCAAGGCCTCGGTCAAGCTTATGGGTGGCATATTGTGATGAATGTCAATGTTTGAGACTGGAGGAGATGGGGAGGGAGTGATTCTGGACGTAACTGAGAAAACCACGCAGCAAAGCGAACTGGCCTGTGGATTCATAACCCCGTGGACATTTTTGTAACCAGATTCAGGGTTGCTTCAATAGAGAACAGTGTGCTAGCACCCCAACAGTGTCAGAGTTGCCGCAGTAGTTATAAGATCGGGTGCTGGAGCCACTGTTTCACTCAAATCTGGCTTCATCACTTTATAACTTTTAGACTTTGGACAAACTTGCTTAATCTCTCAAGTTTCAGTTTCCTCTTCTGTAAAAAGGGGCAAGGGGCAGGGGTGGGGGTTGGAATCGTGATGGCCTAAAAGGTTTGTTTGAGATTTTTGGCTTTCGTTTTGATAAAGAGGTAAAGGAAACTGTATGTGTGAATAGGATTCCCACAGAGCCTAGCCCACAGAATGCGTGCAGTAAGAGCTCAATGCTTGGTGTTTCTTCTGCTCTCCATCCCCTTCCTCCTTGTCTTCCCATGGTTGAATCATTTGAAGGAGGAATGGTGGTTTTCATAGAAATTATTCATCCTTCCATTTTAGGCTAAGTCATGTACTAAAGCGATGTGAACTTTAATCGTGATCACATGTATGGTCATCAGTCAAAAGGTAGCATTGTTCCTGTATTGCAAATGTTTTCATTCCAAGGGCTCTCTGCTCACCTGCTCGTAACCTTCTCCAGCATGAGCAGTTATATGAATTTTGGGTGCCAGAGAAATAGAAAACCATGTTTTCCTCTCCATCAGCCAGCAAATCTAAGATTGCACACATTTGCATTTGTCGTTGTAATTCTTTTGTTCCCAAAAGGGGTGAAAAGAAGGTTAAAAGGGGATGTCATACCTTGGAAAGAAATATCGAAGTATGTACCGGTCTCTCTTTAGAACATCATACAGAATTGAGAGTTTGTGTTATTTGGGTTTTTATTCAAGGTAGAGAACCTAAAATACCAGCGACAAATGATTTGTGACTCCTACTCAATTTATTCAACTCCAAACTATTTCAATAAATCTAGGAATTCATCTATACCCTGTTAAATTAAGGTTTTTCCATTTTGAAGGAAATACTGCCAAATTGATAAAGTCTTTTGAATTATTCTCTCTAAATATACTTAATCTTCATTAATGCAGCCCTGCATGGTATTCTGAGCCAATCTGAACTAACAGAAATTTTTTTTCATATTTCTAAATTTTAAAATAGACAGGATTTTTTTTCTTTTCTTTCTTTTTTTTTTTCCTACTATACGGACTGCCAAGGCATGAGTGTATAGAGATATTATGTACATGTAGACTTTTTTCTCTCCTGGTCTTCTATCTCAGCCCACCCTCGTTTCTGGATACCATGTAATGTAACTTCTTGTGGCTTTTGAATTTTCTTTATTTCTCCTGTTCTTTTCCTCCATGCCATGGGGAGATATATCACCTGTCTGTTAATAGGCCCTTCATTTGGTGCAGTCATTTAGGGGAGTTTCTTTACTCTTTTCCTTGCTGATATAGCTAATGAAACAATGTGCCTTTTAATTTCCAGGCTCCCTAGATTCAGACCTAGCGAGGAGCTAACACACAATTGATTTCCAGCCCTGCAGGAAAAAGGGAAAGCAGTCGAGAAGTCAGATGGATTGATCGCTGTGATGCAGGCCCTGTGGGATGCTTCAATATCATCCACGTCTTGAATGTATGAACAATCCTCCCGTCAATAGGAAAATCCCCAGGATAGTAACTTCACAGGGTCCAGAAAGAAGTTCAAGTAGGCAGGTGTGCTAGCCTACGTTCACGCTCTTCAGGTCTACCCTGCCACAATAAACTGACGAATTTACAAGTTCAGACGTTAGAAAGAGGCACATCTGAGGCAGAAACACTGAGCGGTGGTGCTGCAGCACACGAAGGCAGCAGTCCCCAAGCTTTTTAGCTCCAACCATGTCTGAACTTCACCTGGCTTCAGGAAAAGTTAAAGGGAGACTCATTGCCTCACACAAGAACACAGAAATTCTAGTTAAAGGCATGGGCGGATCCAGATGTTTAAATCATCTCATTAAGGCACACTCTCCATCTCTTTGCTCTTTTGTTGTTGTTGTTGATGTTGTTGTTCTGTTGGCCTCGTTTTCAGGAAAACTCCCCTTTGTAAAGACAAGCTAAGTTTCAGTAGGTCTGGGCCGACATAGCTATCTGTATAACAACCCAACCGAATTACAGTAGAGCTTCTCATTCTTAATGGATGGAAACAACATAATCCTAAAATTGAATCTCTTTGGGATTATCGGGTCATGTGCTGGTCCCCAAACCAACCGCTATGGCCAGGAGAAAGGGAATATACAGATTGAACAGAATGTTCAGTCTCCCCAGTGAAATCCCTGGTCTGGGAGTAGGTGATGAGAACTAGGCAGGCAAAAACAATAGATAGTGATCATGCTTCCCCTTCTTAATCTCTGCAGAAGGAGTCTCTCCCATCCAGGAGGGTTAGCATGGCTTAGGTGGTTGAAATTTATAAGACTCTGTCTTGGAGTCCCCTGAATCTACCAGAAGTTTTATACCAGGGAGCAGTACAATGTCCACTGACTGAAAAGCAAAAGGTTAACCTCTCTCCTTTTTCTCTACTATTTAACATATATTATTAAGCACTTACTAAAGATCAGGCACTTCGTTAGATATTTTCTCACATGATACTTTATTTTATCCATACAGCAATCTCACAAAGCAGAGGCGATTATCCCCAGGGGGCAAATAGGGTGCAAAGTTCTACATTGTGTAGGGAGCAGTGAGGTTCCACAGCCAGGAGAGGCAGGTTGGGAGGAGAGAAGGGATGGCTCACTGGGCCAAGCCCTGTCTCAGCCAGAGTAGTTCTTTCCTCAGCCTTACATTTTTAAGTTTTACGTGCTGATTTTTTTAAGGTAGTGGTGCTTAACATTTTTTTTCCCTGAAAACCACTTAGCAAGTAATTAAGCAATTTTACTGCTCGAGTATTCATACAATTACAAATGACAGAACTTCAATTTAACCTCCAAGAGGAAAGAAGGAAAGAAGGAAGGAAGGAAGGAAGGAAGGAAGGAAGGAAGGAAGGAAGGAAGGAAGGAGGGAAGGAAGAAAGAAAAGAAAGGAAGGAAGGAAAGAAAGGAAGGAAGGAAAGAAGGACGGAGGAAAAGGAAGGAAGGAAGGAAGGAAGGAAGGAAGGAAGGAAGGAAGGAGGGAAGGGAGGAGGGAAGGGAGGGAGGGGCGAGAGAGAGACAGACAGACAGACAGACAATCAAACATATTGACTGAGAAGATAGAAAAATCCAGGAATTGCTGATTCCAGGACTTGGCATCTAGGGACCCCTCTAATCAAGATTAGGCCATTCTTTGACTCCATGTGGAAGCAGGGTGGGTATCATGCTTCTCTTTCTCCTTTTGTTGATAGTTTGTCCTCCCTCAGGGAAACTCTAAGTATTCATCTTTATCTTCTAACCATGTCAGCAGAGAAAGACCTTTCCTTTCTTTGTCCAATAGTTCCAAGAACTGCCCTGTCCTTCAGTCACAGTAGATCTGCTGGGTACAGATCACATCGCATGCCTATCCCTGACCTCTGAGGCATACTGCTTTGCTTGGCTCTGATAAAGTGAGGTGCAACCTGTGCAACTGGGGATGGAGATGACCCTTGCAAACCACATGTGTTGTGAGTGTGGGAGAGAAGGTCCCTAAATGGAAGCCAGAGGATTGTGAGTGGAAGATAGAAGGTAGTAGATGAGAATGGCCGCCAGCAGTATGGTAGCACTGGTGTCTTAGAGCAGATCTTCATTTTTAAGTGAATGTTCTTCTCAATAAGTCATGTTGCCTCTCTTTTGTCCTTGATATGCCTTTTAAAATAATGGCTTTTATTCTGACTTTTTGTTGAATTCTTTTTATGTTCCCATAGCAATCATGGGAATATAAATAATTGGTGGTAGATAGGTGGTCCATGAAGGTTTCTCTTTTGCCAAAAGTGGGTGTTATTCTTCTTCTTTATTACACTGTTTGACACAACACACGTGTAATAGACATCAAATAATGGATTCAGATTCTGGCTACTATTGAGGATTTTTGTGTGACCTTGAACCAATGCATTGCTCCAGGCTGCTCCTCCATAGGGTTTTTGTGAGAATGAATCAAAACAGTATGATCTATAAAAAGGTGTTAGCACAGTGTCTAGTTCAGGGGAAGTAGTCCTGTTCTCTTTTTTCAAGTGATTTACCCCCCTTTAAATTAGATTCTTTAAATTAGAAATTTCTTAGAATGTGTGAACGATGGCTTAATTTACAGTAAAGGAACCTGTAAAAATATTTCATAAAATAAATCTACTTCAAAAAACTATTTCATCATGAGAAAAATCTTTGATTTACAACTTATTATTGCGATAGAAATTATAGGTCATGGCCATTCCATCCTCTCCCTAAATCCTGGTCTCTGCACAGAGCTGAGCCCTCCTCAGTCCTTGGTTTTGTGGAAGAGATGCCAGTGGTAACCTGGAGCAGGTGGAGGGACCGACAGCAGTGTTTCTCCTTGGGCCACACCGATCGGGCCATGGGTCTATCGTCCTCCAGGTTGCTTGTACATTTCAGTGTCCTGTTATTCATGATGATTTTTGCATTCACAGAAACTAATCTGGGTTGCCTCTGTTACTTTTCAGTTCTATTTAAATTCCACCCAGTTACCTTTAATAATCCAACTTAGTGTGAGCTTTCATTTATTTGTTTTCAAGGTCAACACTGATTCTCCTTTTTTTGAAATCCAGTGAAAAATACACCTTCTTCTTTCATTTTTCACTCCAACGCCTAGAATAAGACCGAAAATCTCATGGCCAGTCACATCTCTGCTAAAGGTTTTGATTTCTCTGTTACTCGCTCCTCTAAGGCATTTTAGAGACGTGGTTAAGGATATGCTATCTGCAGCCAGACTGCCTTAGTTCAAATCTTGGCTCAGCTGCTACCAGCAGGGTAAAATGAGACCTTAAAAATAGTTCCTACCCTGGAAGGTTATTATATTAAAAAAAAAAAAAAGTACTGAGCACAGTGCCTGAGACAAAATATGCACTTAATAAATGTTAATCGTCATTATTTTTTGTTACAATTATCCAGGTGTTTATACCTGAAAAAATATTAAAGGAGCCTAGATCCTATTACAGTATAGAGATGAAAGAAACACCATCGTGGAAGCTGAATTTCTCATTGCCTGGTTTCTTGATTTAACCTCTATCTCAGCTCTTTGAGTGTATTTTTTTTTGTTATTAACAGTGAAAATAAAAAGCAGACTCTTTTTTTATTTAAGATATGATGAAGCCGTGCCCTGGCTTTGATTCCCGCACAGAAGCTCCATTCACGTCAGTGCGATTTCTCTGCATGGATTGATGGCAGAATACGGTCCATTTCTAAGACTGTTGAAAGCAGGGCACAAAAGAAATCACACTGGCAGGGTCCACAGCTGGCAAGATGGGAGAGACTAAGCCAGTGAAAAGAGCTGTTAATACAGACCAGAAGAATTTTAAGCTAAAAAAAGGAACATGCCCAGTGAAAGTCTGAAAGCAAAAAGTTTTATTTGGGCAAAGCAGCATTCGACTCTGCATGATTCCTACTTAGAAAATGCACATGCTTGCCTTCCCCAACTGCCAGAACATCATTTTTTTTTTAACACAGAGAAACCAAAATAGAGAGAGGAATAATGGGCTAGCAGATAGTCCATGCCCAAAAGCAACCTAGAAACATAAACTTGCTAAAGTGCCTGGACCCGTCGGTGTATAAAAGAGGAGGTTCCCGTAACCCTGCTCTCACAGAAATGGTCCTCTGCCCTCTGTTGGCAACCCTGTGGGTGATGCATTAGTGAGACATACTCCAACAGAGAGAAGACGGTGATGAAGAGGTGGTACCTGGTTTCTGAGTCACCCCTCAGTGCTTGTCCTCATCGGATCCCTGCAAAGACCTTTGCTCAGCCTCCCTCCCCCAGTTGGAAACACATTCATCAGGCAAACGTTGTCTGAAAATACAGCCTCTCTATCAAATGCTTTCCAAATTGAAAATGTTTCTCCATCATGGGTGGGGCAGGCATTGATTCTCCTTTCTTTGAAATTCAGAGAAAAAATATACTTTTGTGTTTCGTTTTCAATCCTGCCCCGAGAATGAGACTCAAAATCTCATGGCCAGTCACGTCTCTGCTAAAGGTTTATATCTCCCTGTGTCCGTACCTTATCAATAACTGTCCACAAGGATGCATTTGGCTTGGACCGTATACTCCAAGTGTGTAAGCATAGCATCCCTGTAATATCTTCAATCTAGCAAAGCATATGTCTTTAATAAAAGTTCTCTAAGGATGTTTTAAAAATCACATTTGAATTTTTTGCATACTTTTTATTTCTCTTTAGTATGCCGTGTTCTCCTAAAAACATGGACTACAACTATCCATGTGAACATGCATGCATTTTTGTATATCTCTCTATTTTATATGTAATATAATACATATAATATCCTACATATGGGAATATGTAAATATTCCACAGAATGTAGCAAACTGCTTCACATATAGTAAATTCTCAGTAAATATGTATTGAATAAATTAATGAGGATAATGTTTGCAGGGCACACAAGGAAAACAATCGGATCCCTAAATATGATGATTCCCAAAATCTGCAATTAGGAATCAGAAAGCGAATTCTAGTCTTGATTTCAGCCCTCTCTGATTATTTAATGGAGTGGACTTGTTTTATGTGACCTACACAGTGCTTAAGAAAATTTGGAATTAGTAGGCTAGGATTGAAAATAAAACAAACATGTAGATTTTCAATTGCTTTTGAAATATCAGACAGTCTGACCTCTGAGCCCATCCCTGGGTGACATCAGTCGTGTGAGGTGCAAGGACCATTGATCCTTCGGAAGGAACATATACTTTTCAGGGTTCCATCATCCCCATCACTCTAGATAGTTTGTCTCCCCAGCAGTAGATGACTATCACTTGCTCTTATCATCAAGCTTGAATATTCTTTTTCCTGTGGTAAAGAGGAGCGTGTCTCTATCAAAAGCAGACACGTGGAAAACAGCTCAAAGAGGCTGCAATTTCACATATATAGCCTCTCTCATTTATGGGATCTTTGAAGGCCCTCTAGACATATAAATCGTCTTAAGCAAATTATAACAGCCCTGAGCCTTTATTCTAAGTCCTACTCATCTCACAGCTTTCCTTTGAGGCTAAAATAGGGGAAGTGTCATGATGATGTCATTAGAACTTACACAGACCATTCATATGAATCAAGGGTCAGCCATTGACCTCCGGCTTTAAGGTGATTAGGTACACCTAGGGGCGACTTGGGGTGAAGGCAGAGCACGGTGGCACAAGTTGAAAGAATATCCTCTGTACTCCACCCCCAACTTCCCCAGCATCGTCTGTGACACAGGTGCAGAGAGGTGCTTGGAACACATCCCAACCAGAAGCATGCATCAGGAGATGAGTTGGTCCATGTGTGGCTCCAGAGGGTTGCTCGAGACTTGGAGGCATCATGTTCTGTCTACTTCACTGACTATAATAGTTCCCCGGGAGCCACAAAACACAGTTGTCTACATCCTAAGTTTAGGGGCTTCCTCTGGAGCTCGTGTTTCACTCAGTAGAACATTATGGCTTTCTGAGAACAGTTACCAGAGGTTAAATAAACCTGCATGGAGGTCTGTGCTGCCTTTTTTTTTCCTTCTTTTTCTTCTTCTTTATGGTGACTCATTTTTACCCCCATGACATATTGTTTTGTTGACAGACATTTACATGATAATATCGACATCAGTATGTGCAATGTTTTGGAAAGAGTTTTGCTGTATGTCGGGTACCATATTCACGATGTCTGCAGGAGTCTCCTCTGAGGTTTCTGTCCCTAATTGAGTTTTCCAATTTGTCTCCTTCTTCCTGCTGCACAGAAAGTGTGCAGGGGAAGAAAATCTTTAATTTTCAAACACCCAAACTTCCTGAATTCTCCAGGATGCACAGCAAATATGTGTTCCTACAGGATTTTAGAAAGAGACAGGGGTGAAAACATATCTACTTGCTGTTGAAGCTTCCACAGAGCTTTGTTCTTCATGAGAAGAATTCAATCATGGCCTGAGATGAAATCTTCTCGCCTTCCCTTCTGAGGGGGTTTAGTGCAACCTGGGCTTTGAAATCAAGAGAACAACTGGTTCTCCCACTTCTTACTGTCTGATCGATTTTAGACAAAGTACTTAAAGCCTCGGAGGCATTGTGTATTCATCTGTAAAATGGGGAATATAATATAACAGCTTCATGGGATGGTTCTAAGGATTCAAGGAGAAAAATGACTACAATCTATTATATAATCATATATAATAGATTATGGTAAATGCTTAATAAATATTTATTATTTCCAATTTCTATCTCCTCAGCCATTCTTTCTTCTTTTTCTTCCTTTCTCTTTGATAAAAGCATGTGTAAATAATGTTTTCTCTCCCAAATTGCATTTTATTCTTAAGGAATATCCAGAAGTGAACAACATAGCCAACTAGGGTATAAAGTATTGTAATACCACAGTGTATCGTAATTTTCTATGACTTTTCAGTTTCACTTCTATATTCACCTTTCTGCTTGCTTGGAGAGAAATATTAGAAAATGTTAATAAGCCCTAAATTTTAGAGTAAGAATAGAAAATGATAGACAGTGAGGAATATCGCTTAGGGCTCCTTTCCCCAATAATTATTATTCCTGAATATTTAAATTCTATTTCTATCCATCTATTTAATTGAAGAATATATTACAGTGGAAATGTCACCCACCAGTCCACTCAGAACCCGTATGACATCTAAAGCGGCTTCCACACACACACACATTATAAAATGCTACAAGTGGCACATGTTTGCCAAATTAAACACTTGTCTGAGAAAAACAAACATTTTCTCTGGGCATGACAAATTACATGTGTTTATTTCAAAACTGTTGCTTCTGCTGGTGAATCTCAAAGGGAAATAAGTTGTTTGGGTCCTGGCAGCTTAGAGGGGAAAGGTTGGCTGTTAGAGGCTCAAGTCATTAGGAATTCCTTTACTGGGAAAACAGGGGGGAAATTGCATTTGAAATGAGTCCTGTAAAATATGCATTTGCTATGTGCTTTGGTTAGAAGGAAATCAGTCAATATTTGTTGAGTCCTTCTGTGTTCTGGGTGCTGAGGTTGATATGGATGTATTCAACAAGAATCAAACTAGTGGAATAAATTAGTGTACACCCGAGAGGAGTTAAAACAAAAGAGTAGGCAAATATTCTGCAGAAAGTTTTTGCATGAAAGACGATTCGGGAGTCAGATCCATGGCAGAAAGTTGGAAGCACCAACAGAAAATGAAAAAGCTAAGAGGTACTCGGGAAGAAAACTGGTAGGGAGAGAAGACATGAAGGCAAAGCCATGACGATGAGAACTTTAAAAAGCGAAGCTGCTAAATGCATTGTGGTGTCCTGGATTAGACCCTGGGGCAAGAAAAGCAGATGAAGCCTGGAGCTGAATTACTAGCGATGTGCCAGTGTTAATTTCTCACCTTTGACAAATGTGTCACGGCGATGGAAGGTGTGGACACTCAGGGATTTGCTGAAGTGTATGCGCAAACTCTCACTGGATTATCTTTGCAGCTTTTCTGTAAATCTCAAATTATCCCCAAATAAAATTTTGTTATGCAAAAGAAAAGAGCGAGGAATACTGAGTCGAAGAGTGTATTAAACCGCCTTGGAGTTTGGGTAGGTGAGTGAAACTCCAGCTAAGATGGAGAGGAAGGTTGGGGCCAGGTCAGACGGGAACTTGAATACTGGGCTGGGAACTCTTCATCCTGGTGGGAGGTGTGCTCTTTTGTTCTTGTTTTGTTTTGTTTTGTTTTAAGCAAGTAGTAATTTAACAGAAATACAGCTTTTGGATAATTAACATAGAAGTGTGCCCCAAAAAAAGTAATAAAATAAGCAGGAGAGATTTGTGTAGATGGACAAGTTAGAAGGTTCTTTTAAAGGGAATCTTTTTGAGGGAAGAGAATATTTTATGCTTGTGTTTTCTTCCTAACATTCTGAGAATACAGGGATGGTGGTACCTGAAATCAGATCTGTCTTCCACAGGATTCAAGACTTATGAGTGGATTTTGGATGAGAGTTAAGGAGGAAACCCACATGGAATTTTGTTCAGTTGTGTGAGGGAGTGACCCAGAAAACAATCTTCTAAATTAATCATCCCTAAAAGTAAAGGGACAAGAGAATTTCAAGGAGATGTGTGAGGACAATATAGTTAAATGTAGCAAAATCCAGCAAGATAAAGAGGAGCCATACAGACATCACTAGGGAGGTAACTAATGACCATCAAAAGAATTGTGTCACTGAAGTGATGAGGAGAAAAGTCAGACTTTCTAAAGATTGAGAAGAGAAGAAAGAGAAGCAAAATGCACATTCCATCCTTATAAAAATTTATTTCTTTAGAAAGAAAGAAATAAAATGCCGCATAATGCAGACATCTGTATGAGTAAGAATGCATTTGTTTTGTTTTATTATTTTGAAACCCAAAGAAAATAGATTTTGTGAAAGAAGAGAAAGGAAGATGATAGATTATACATGCTGGAGAAGGTAATGGGAGGGAAACAGTGTTTTTTAGGAGGCAGAAAATTTAGAAACAAGGGCATCTGTAAAGGACTTGGCTTTGTCTCAACCGAGACCACTGCCCTCTCTCCTCTGGAGTCATGCCAGCCCCCTAACTCATCCATTCACATCTACTCGGGAACCCCACGTGTTCTCCACAGTGCAACTAGAATCTTACCATGTTCTGTCTACCCATCCTCACTTTTTCTTGCCCAGCCCATCCATCTTTCTGCTCATCCTACAGCTCTTAGCTTGGTGGTCAATACTTCCTCGAGGGCTTTCATAGTCTCACTAAACCAGTTCTCTCATTTATGCTGTTCTGGCATCTCATCTTCTTTCAATATCACAGCTTACTTGGCCTCTGTGTGTTCTTGAATTCAGGTTCCACAGCCTGAATATAGCAACCAAAACATGGGAGCTGCACGTGTTAGAAATTACTGCTAAGATGGGCTGTCCAAGTTCAAGGGTTTCTGTGGCATCTCTGAAATTACCCTTTCTCGCCGTCTTTCAATGTCCCAATGCAGCTTGAGACAGCCATGTCCTCCCCAACAGTAAACCTTTTATCTCATTCACAATATCATTTACAGTGTTTGCCAACAGGAGATGAAAACTCCACCCCTTACTGGAGCCAAACAGGGATCGACTCTTTAGTTTGTCACAGTCCCCTATTAAATACCACACAGAGACATTATTGGTGGTAATAAGAGGAATCTCTACTTGCCAATCTTAGCCCGACATTTGACAATTGTTTGGCCATTTTTCTGTAGTGGGGACTTAGCGATTGTTGACATGCAGAAATATGTACTCAGTGTTGTCAAATCTACTGATCTATGAGCCGGCGTCAGCCAAAAAACTCTGACACCTTGGTATGTCGGAGGCGTCACTTGATCCCTGAAATCTTGACCTCTTTTGTCTAATGGCATCCCACTTAAAGTGTCCTTGCATTAACTAGGACCCATTCTCAATGGCATCCCCTTTAATGAGCAGAAATATCCGTCCCTTAACTGAATAGCTCTTAGAAGCAATTAGCATTTAGAGAATTTCTTGTTTAGAAATAATGTCTGCATCAAATTACCCATTATGGACTAATTTGAAACTGGAAGATAGATGCTCGTTTTTCCCTGAGATGGCACCTGCAGGCATTTGCGGCAGAGGGGCTGATCATGGCATCTCTGTGAGTCATCTTATTTCCGTCGTGATGTGAGTGAACGATGGGTGAACAGAAGCCCCTTTCACGTGTAAGCATCTTCCGACAGACTCTGTTCCTTTCAAATCGTGCCATTTACCTGTCACTTCGGATCTGAAGGTTGAGTGTGTTTCACATGGTATAATTAATCGTTTTATTGCCTTTGAGATCACTGCCTTTTGGCCACTGCCTGGGAAATGAAGAGTGATGCTATGTGTCAAAATGAGTCTTGTGTCAGGAAAGGGAAAAAGAGGAAACTTGTTGCTGACTGATAGCTGCAGAGGGGGAAGATCTTCCTTATTAGTTTACGGGGGAAACTTGCATCTAATGCAATGTGTTCCTGACCCCACAAAAGTTGCACATGCTTGAGTTGAGTCATTCTGACCAATGGATGGTTCTGGAACCATTTTTGATAATATGGATCATATTTGATAATATGGATAATAATGATAATACAAGTTTAGTGAGTGTTTCTTAAATCCCAGGGACAATGCAAAGTGCTTCCCATCATTTATTCCATCTACTCATCCAGACAACCCTATTTGCTGTTGAGAAACATGGACGTTGAGAAAGATTCAGTTAAATGCCTACAATTACTCAGCTAAAAAAATTGGGAGAGCTAGGATTTGGACTCAAGCCAGGCTGAGTCCAGGGCCAGCTTTGCCACCACCAGCCATATATAGATGAACTTGACTCATACCTCGATCAGGACCTCCTGCTCCCAAGCCCATCTCCATCGACCTTCTGTAACTTCAGTATAGTAAGCGGGTCACTCCTTTGAGAAGCCCCAGTTGACAGCAAGGAAACCACTGCCACCGCCTCCTCTCCACAGATCGGGGTGCAGCACAGAGTGTCCTGGTGGTCTGGCCCGATGTGTCTGATAAGAGGAAGCGGGATGAGATCTTGAGACTGTGTAGCTGAAAAGGAGCACAGAGGGGCAGGAGTGGACTGAGGATGAGCTGTGCCCGCTCGGGAGACACCCTCCTCTGGGTGAGTGGCACTGACCAATGAGGGGATGGAGCCTGGAAGACAGTGAGATGGGACAAGGGGAGCAGCATTCCAGGAGATCGCAGACTCTGCACTTTTGCCTAGGGCTGGCCCCGCTTCAAAGTGAAACTTCCACTGGAAAACTAAATAAAGGAAAGAAAAGCCAAACAGAACAAATTCCCATTTAGTCAGCTTTTACTGTCCTCAGAGGCTCTGTGTTTATGCTAGATCTTAATTATGCTGCTTGTCAAAGGCGCTCTAAACTACACTGTGGTTGAGGGAGCTATTTTATCTTTTTATCTTTACAGTCAGGAAAGGACTTAGTATGCTGAACCCTACCCTTGATGAGCTTCAGACCTCGAATAACAGAGCATTTCTGTCTCTCCTTCCCAATTGTCCCCACCTGTGCGCTGCCAGCCGTGAACACTTAATGAGCAGGTTTTGGCCGAGGTATCAGAGCCTGGGTGGCCTTGGACAAAACTATGAAGGCCAAAAGGCTGCGTGGGCCTCCTGTGTCCAATCCCTGTGAGTGACTTCCAGCCCCCAGCTCCCCAAGCATCTGCCCTCCAGCATCCCCTCGTAGTGGTCATAGCTCAGACAGTCCCCTCCCACCAAGGCAGGAGTCGGGAGCATCTCTCTGGGCATACATGGAGCAATATTGGGGGGTTACTTGAGATTTTAGATGCAGTGCAGTGTGTGTTAAACAACTTTGAATCACACAATAAGGAGTTTATCCCCCTTTCCACTGTATTTTAGTCCTTCTTCAGATTAAGTCAAGGAGAACATCTTTGGTTTGGTGTTTGTATCATCTTGCATTCTTTTCGTTGTACCTATTTTCACCTTTACCTTCCATTTATGGCAAATGATGCTTGTTTTACATTTCCTGTGTTCTTTTTCTGTGAAGTGTTCTTTTTTCATCGAATGCAATTTAGTTAGGAACAAATTTAGATTTACTTAAAGTAAAATTAAGTGGATGGTAGTACACAATAAAGCAAAGGCTGGGAGGGGTAGGGAAGGACCAACTTTTGACAAGAGCTTTCATCAGGAGTCCCTGCCTTATGCTTCGCTCTGACTCACCCTGTGAACTGACATGTGTCGTTCATGGGAATCTCTTCTCAGAGATGCATGTTTTCAGGGAGTCTTAAAAATATCGTGGCAGGTTCTTAACACTGAGTGATGAGTAGGCCTAGAAGCAACTTCAGGCTTGTAAAGGTAGATCAAAGGAAAGATATTTTGGGGTGGGCATCCCCATCCCCAGCCATAGATTATCACAATCCATGACGATGGTGGTGTGATGAGTATCAGACTGGTGGGAGATTTTGGTTTTGTTTTGAGTATCAGACTGGTGGGAGATTTTGGTTTTGTTTTTCTTTACCAAAATTTAGGCACCTGGACGCCAACCCTCAGAGATTCTGTTTAGGCGGATCTGGTGTGAGGCCAAAGTATATGCGTTTTAATAACCATCTCAGCAAATGAGCACACCCAACTGAGAATTTCCATGATAGCGTTTGATCAGTGTTAGCAGCCAGGGTTCTGTGCAGAACAAAATGAGGGAATGAATGTGACCGCACTGTGTAAATATAAAGCCTTCCAGGATACAGAGCCCAAATTAATGTAAGAAAAGTGACATGGTTATTGCCTGTCAAAAGAAATGTCAAAAATAAGTTTCCAATTCATGCAGCCCCCTGTCCCCCAAATAGCTAAGTGGCTTGTCCCTCCGTTTGGCCTCTCTTGACCTGAGGAAACTCTTCTGGAAAATTGGGGCGATCACATTTACCTGCATGAGAATAATATATCTGGCTGGACAACCCATTAAGGTCCCTTTGATCTGCCTTAGGTGTGTGTGTTTCTATGCCCAAAGTAATTCCTTAAAAACTCACTCTTATAGAATGCCACTGATGTCACGTAAAAACTGCCTCACTCCTGCTCGAGGCAGGTCTTGAGTTGGGTTTTATTTAGCAGATAAGAGGAGCACCATGCATCCCCCCCGGGAGGAGCCTGACAGCCCCTCTCTTCCCTGAGCCTGACAGAGCTGCTTACCTTCTAGTCTCTGTGAAAACCATCGGGGTATGTCACGGAACACCCAAGTCCAGAAAGTGCTATGATTCATTTCTAATCACCGACATCATCCAAGTGGCTTGCTCGAGCCTGGCTTACACAGAGTTCCCTTTCAGCACAGACATTTCATAACTAGCATTACCCTGCCATACCCGAAGCCTTGTGAAAATATTTTAAACAGTTAACGAGCAGAGCCTGCAGTTATAATATGCTCATTAGGCCGCGTGTTAGTTTTCAAGTCTTGCAGCACACAGAATCTGCTGCTTGATTTCCACTGGATTCCAGTTCTGTGGGGCATCCACAGAGGAATGCTGGCAGCCCCATGGCTTTGCCCAGGGCTGCTGTCTTTATGTGTGTTTTCCGCGAGGCTGTGCTGACTGTAAGGTAACACACCTACTCTATTTGCATCTCCAGTCGCTCTTCTTCTGAGGGGCCTCTTCAATCATTTGCAGAGACTTTCTGGATTCCCTGGTGAACAAATTCCTTCAGGAACCAAATTAATTTTAAAAGACACTGTGAGCATTATACCCAGTAGTCTCAGTTGATGAATACGCTGATTTCTTGAGTTTGTTGGATCTTCTTTTGTCCTAGACATTTCTTCTACATGTTTCAAAGCCACTGCCTTGACAAACAATGCTCTGATTCCAAATTGCCAGTTTTCAAATATGGGCCTTTGGCCAATTAAATATAGCGCTTTTTTTCCCCCTATAATTTGGAAGCCCTGCGTTTGAGAAAAAATACTTTGTCCCCGAAGTCAAAACGTCCCAGTGCTATGGGAACTGAGAATATTTTGGTAGTTTCATATTTTATAAAGAAATGATTTGGGCTGCTGAAGGAATCCTTTATTTTTATTATTATTATTTTTTAATTTCCTGGTGGCTGTTTATGAAGGACAGTATTTATTCATTTCTCAGTCAATAAGTTAGTGCCTGCAAGGTGCCTGGCAGTGTTTTAGGCCTTGAAAGTACAGTGATAAATAAGACTGTTTCATTCCATGAGGGAACTAACAGTTAGGGGACAGTGCCGATCTTCTAAGCAGATAAATCCAATGGAGCAAATGTGTGGCATGCATAGAGCTATGAAGAGAAGGTGATGGGATGGAGGAAAGAAAGCCAGACAAAGACGTGACAGATAAATGAGATCCTGCTTGAGAGGAGACCCAGGAAGTGTCAGGACTTGAACAGAGGGGCAGAGAACCGGAGATCCACAGAAGCAAACGTGAAGAAAGGCAGAATGAAACCCAGTGTTGCTAGTGGTGGGAGGGTTGTCTCTTGGGAGATGATTATGAATCTGGCCCATGTTTAAGATTCAAACATGCGGATTGATAAGGGCAGGATGCTCAGATACACTGACCTCACGTAGACCGCTGGATGGGGCTCCCAGAGAGAGAAAGGGCGTGGTTAATTCAGCTGGAGAGGAAAAGCCCCAGCAAATGTGGGACCCTTCATTTTTGAGACTCTTGGGACTTCGGTGAGGAATGTGGCTCAGACTGGTCATATCTTCACACTTAACGTTTCTTCCGATCCATTTCTTGATGCTTCCATAACTCATCCTAGATAGCACCTAACTGTGTGGGTTACTAGGAGGAGTAAATGAGATGAAGACACGGTGTCATCACCTGAGATTTCAGAATGGGAAACAAGTTATTTTGACGATGTTCATTGACTCCCTGGTTCCTTAAAATGTGTGGTCTTCTTAGGTGGGAAAGAATTAAGCTTTAGACTTCAAAAATGTATCTTCCTTCATTGAACATCTCAGTATATTTGTTGAGGGATGCCCCAGATGGTCCTTATGGCTTGAGATAATTAAACCATTTCCACACTGGGCAGTGTATACACTGTTTGAAGCATCTAATAATGGGCAGATTAATGTGTTACATCTTCTGATCCTTTAAATGGAGACTCCCTGATCTCCATCAGAGTGATCGAGCAGTCATGTTGGTTTGAATAAGTATGGATGCTTTATAGTGCAACTAATGACATCTGGGCAAGGTTCATACCTGTCAACCTTCATTCTTTCACTGCGAGACTAACAGTTATTTCCTAGGATGCAAATATTAACTTGCATGAGTCCTAGAAATGATGGCATCTTAACACTGTATATTCAAAGAAAGCCAAAGGGATACTTGCAGAGATGGTTGCCAACTGCAGGCATGTACCAGCAGAGACTTGGGTGCAGACAAAGCTAAGTATGTGCTGTGGGAGGCATCAGGTTGATCCTCAGGCATAGACGAGAAAAGTGGCAAATTAATAATTGCTAAAAGTCACTACTTTGATTTTATCAAATTCTTTACCTCTTACATGATGAACATCAAATCTGCCTGCCTGGACCACATTCCTGAAGAAGATCCCATTTCCCTTAGCACCCGTGATCTAGCACCTAAAATTCCACCTGTCAAGGGTCCTCCAAGGAGGAATAGCATCCTAACTGAATTCAGCCCTGTCTACCTTTGCCTTACTTGCTTTCTCTGCTCCTTCGAACAGATTAAGATTTGAGAGTAGATTTTGATCAATGGAAGATTTCAAGAGAATGTTAAGGCATCTTACAGGAGTCAGCCAGGAAGAAGAAGAGTTTTTGATGGAGACAGAAATGAACCAGGGTCAGGTTGCCCATTCTCCAATTTCCCTTACGTTCAGGAGCAGCTCTGCTTTCTGTGTTATCAGACCAGGGGTCAGGAGCCACCAGACCTAAAGGAGGCTTCTATGAACTCCAAACTGTCTGTTACCAGGACACAAATCTGATGCTTATGGTTTGTGGAAGTAACGTTACTGTTTAAAACAGAGACATAGGTCCTTATGATTAAGAGGTGAAACTCCATCCTTCATTCTTTCCTTCCTGCCTCTTTCTCTGTTTATTATTTTTTTTATTTTTAGTTGCCATGTCTCTTTATGGAAATGTAATTTATATAGCCCCCCAAAATCATTCATTGTAAGCGTACAGTTTAATGTTTCTTAGTAAATTTATACAGTTATGCAGTCATCCCCAAAATCGAGTTTTAAAACCTTTCCATCATATCAGAAAGTTTCTTTATCCCTTGCCCAATTTATTTTTAATCAGCCTATAAACTCCCTCCAAAAGAAACCGATAGGTATTTTTTTTTTTTTAATTTGAAAATCAAGTAGGCGTGTTTGGTAATATCTTATTCTAAAAATGTATTTATATTTATTTTCCCAGATTCTGTTATACCATCATAATATAATTGCTATGACGTGAGAAGAGATAGAGGAGGAGAGATGGGTTTTTACAGCTGTGCAACCCAGTTCCCAGAGCTGCTCCATTTCACTGTATTCTGAGGTTCCAAACTGAGATTTGAAGAACTAGAACTTATGGGTGGCAGGCAGGAGAAGAACCCACTTGTTGGGTGACACATCTTATACTGAGTGAGTAAGCTTTTGGTTGCCAGTAATTTAGAACAATGAGAGTAATAATCCCTGCTACTCGTTGACCATATACTAAGTTTCATTCTCTTCATCTGCATCATCCCATTGACGCCCCACCCAGAATAGGGAGCTGAGATTCTGACACATGAAATATAATTGACGGTAAAGCCAAGAATCAAACCCAAGTCTGTCTCATTGACCCATCCTTACTTTAAAGATGATTCTCTATCCCTTCTCTTGACCAATGAATTAAGGCACAGCAATCAAGAAGCTGCCTAATCGTCAGAGGTCTGCTTCTATTAGCGGGAAAGGAAAATTGAAAACATGTGGCCTTAGGGGAAAAGGGGAAGCCAATATTACATTTAAGAGCCACCCCAAAAATGTTAGGGAAAGAAGCATGATTTAAGGCACCAGTGCTTTGGCTGTGGAAGTTCTGAGACTCTGTCCTCTGAGCTGTGCAGCGTTTGAGGCTGAGCAAGAGGGTGAGAGACTGTGTCTGGACAAGCTGCTGTTTGACTCACCTGAGCTGATTCTCCACCTGGAAGTGAACTTCACAGACCTCTGGTGATGCTTGGGGAGGCATCATAATTCGGTGGTTTGAGTAAACTCAAAATTGGTCATTATTATATAGCAACTTGGAGGGTGTAGAAGGGGCATTGTCTGAAGTGGCCGCTCCCTCAGCTAACTCCTCACTGTACCATTCATTCGCCACTTGACACAGAGGCACTGCCTTGGATGAGGTTGTTTTCACGTGTGTGTTTTATCACCCGTCCCCTTGGTTTTCAAACTTAGTTCAGTTCAACAGTCGTGGGAGCCACTTCTTAAAAGACTAGGTTTCTGGTCCCCTGAGAAATTTCTGATCTGCTTGTCTTAAGTGAAGGATCAGATACCTGTACTTTCATACGGCTTTCCTGTGATTCTTGGAAGGAACCATATTTGGCATTTGCTGCTCCTTAAAACTGTAATCCATGAGGGCATTTTGTTTCCGAGCACCTAGCAGAGTGCTCGGCACAGCAAAGTTCGGTAGATATTTGTAAACACAAGGAGAGAATGAATGACTATCGTAAGCTCCTTGGCCTCCGTGATGATGTAACTTCCCACCCACAGCGCTAGTAAAAGTGATCAATAACTATCTACCAAGTGATTAGTTTTAAATCTATGTCTCATTTTTTCTTATACCTTTGCTCAGCTCTGGAAAAATGACCGTGAACTTTTTTCTAAAACACCCGATGCCTCTTTAGTGAGGCGCGGTGACGGCTGTAGGATCCAGGAGTTAATTTGGAGTAGTTGCCGGAGTTTACTTATTTTAGAAACCCAAGGAGAAAAGCAGTTCCCACATTTTTCAAGTTTATTTTGCTGTAGTACAGTGAAAAATTGTCCTGAGGGGACGAGATGGCCTCGGAGAGTATTAATCTTAGATTTTCATTTCCTGTAAAATAACTTTCCACTTATTACATTCAGCGAGAATACTTTGGGTTTCAGGAAATATGCATATTTTATCACAGACAGTTCTAAGTGTGCTCCCAAATGTATCTGAAACTCAGGCGTTAAGAGGGGCAGGTGCAGGCAATTGAGTACGCCAGAGGATGCCAGACCAGGCTGTGAGAGGCCTGGAGGTACAGCAGGACAGAGTCACCTGAACTAATCACAGCCCACACCTCATTGTCTAATTGTAGGCTCATTGAGCTTTAATATTATTTTCCAATAGAAAAATATTAAAAATCAAAATGACAGTAATAATAATAATTAATGGGCTAGCATTTATCAAGCCTCTAACTGTGTTCCAAGCATTATACTAAGGTCTTTCATATATCATCCTATTTAATTGGTTCTTTTTCAGGAACCCAATGAAATGATAGAGTGTATTACAAACGAGAGCAATCTCAGCTGAGAGTGGCCTAAGAAAAAAATGTTTTATGCTCATAAAACTGAAAAGAAGTCTCCACACAAGTTAGATTTGGGGGTCTCCAAATGTGTCATTGTTCCCTTCCCTTCCCTCTTGTGATTTTTCTGTGGTGATAAAGGTGACCACCAGCCACTCCAGCTTACATCCTAGAAAGATCAATTCTCATGAAAAAGAAGATTCTCCTAGTGCAGAGTCAGAGAAGTCTTCAGGGTCATTGTCACTTCTGACATTGACTGCAAGGTCTGAGAGTCCCCAAGATCAACTTCAGTTTTTTCATAATTTGCTAGAGGGACTCACAGAGCTCACTGAGAGCTATTATACTCATAGTCATGGTTTATTACAGGGAAAAGATGCAGATTAAACTTAGTCAAGGGAGAAGACTCATGGAACTGAGTCCAGGAAAGTTCCAAAAGCAAAGCTTCCAGGTGTGCTCTCCCAGTCTGGTCATGGATAGTGTTGAATTTTCTCAGTAACAGTGTGTGACAGCACTCACAAAGTATCACCAACCAGGAACGCTCTCCCAAGCCTCGGCGTCTAGAGTTTTTATTGGGGCTCAGTCATAGAGACAGTTGCCCATCCACATGGCTGATCTTTCGTCTCTACTCCCTTCTAAGGTCAGGCTGATACGACAAGGTCCAAAGTCTCCACCATAAATCATACTGTTAGACCATCCAGTGTGGCCCTAAGCCCCAGGTAAACAAACACTCTTACCTGCCAGACACTCCAAGGGCTTTGAGATTACCTCTCCAGAGCCAAGGGCAAAGGCCAGACCCCTCTTTGCGTAAGGTTAATTCTTTACTACACAATTCCCCAATTATTCCATTAACAGCACTAACCGCCACTGGATCATGGGCCCATCCCTGAATCAATTGCTAACTGGCTAGGCCTAGGGATGAGGTTGTTCAGCTTGCCCACTATGTATACCAAGACCAAGGAGAGGTGGTGCTCCAAGAAAATTGGACATTAACCAAGCTCTTTTCAGTAGTAAATAATGTAACAGGAAAAAAAGTCTGTGTTGGCTCATAAAAAGACTACACCGAGTAAATAAAACCCCACGTTTATTTCATTTTGATTTCATGGGATGTCATTAGCAAGTCCATGGGAAAATGAACTAATGATGACAATAAATGTTACTTTGGAAAAAGAGACAACCTCTTAAAAGATGACACACATGACCTAAGAAAAAGGCAGAATACTAACAAATTCTAAAGAGTCTCTAGATGCGATTGATCATGCAAATTCCCCACCAGGAATGAGCTGTCAGTCTCATTCCCTAGAGCCACACGAAGACCCCCTAGAGCAGCGGTCCCCAAGCTTGCAGTGCTTTAGAATCATCTGGGGAGCTTTTTAAATCTAAATGCTCAGGTCACACCCCATATGGGCAAAATCAAAGTGGTGAGGGATGGGAGTATCTGGGTCCCAACCTGGCTTTTACATTTACTGGATGATGGACCCTAAGCAAGTGTCTCAGCTTCTGCGAGGTTCCATCTCCTCATCTGTGGAACAAGTGGTAACCTCCACCTTATGAAATTTCTGAACAAAGATGTGGAGAAAGTGGCTGGCATACCAAATGTCAATTTCCTTCCTTATAATATTACATTTATTATAAGAGAGAGAGAAACCCTTAGTCATTTTCTTCCTGCCTTTCAGACTTTGTTGTGGTATTTTGTTTGTCACATGACTACGAAGGATTAAAAAAAAAATGTGTCTCAGTTAAGGATGCAAAAGTTTGAAGTTTTCTTTGTCATCACATACATTTGTTGCCTTAAGTATTGGGAATCCCATGAGGAAGTGGCTTTTTCATTCATTCATTTACGCAGACAAGATTTATGTGGTATCTACAATTTTTCATCAGTTCTGAAATGCACTTGCTTACAAAATAACTCGATGTGATTTTACATATGAATAAGAGAGGAAAAACCCTTGCCAATTAAACTATGACATGCCATGAGTTGCAAAAAGAATTCCTGTTTCTTCAATGTTAAAATGAGCATAGAAATGTGCATCACAGAATCACGAAAATGTGGTCTCATCCAGGAGGCTAAGCTTTCGGGTAGAGAGCTACACAAGGTACTGGTTCGCCCATTGGAGACCACAAAGGCCTAAGATCCACACAGGGTCTCAACTCTCTCTCTTCTGAGAGGAGACTTGACTCCAGTTTTATCAGGAGAAAAATTTTTTTCATGCCTCTTTTAGATCATTAAACTTACGATGATCACTGTTTCACCTCTGAGAAATCCAGTGACCTGTTTAAATAGTCCCCATTTTTAAGTCACTTTTCTTCAAACTGGGCCAGTTTTAAATGGTTGTACATCATTCTCTCTATGAATGGGAGGGTAAAAGTAGCTCATTATATATCTATCTTTGTCTGTCTGTCTATCTAGCTCAGCAAATCACACAAGCCGTGGTGTAGGAAGGCAAGGGATGGAAAGATAGAAGGAATTCAATTTGATGATCACATAATCTTTCTTCCTCAAACCTCCTGTTCTACTAAAGATTTTGTCTCGTGATCCCAAATGGATTAAAATATAAGCCTGAAATACATCTTCTGATAGAGCCCTTTGCTCTATTCTATATATACTTCATACAGCTATGTCCCATTTCTTTCTCCTTACATTAAATCTTGCTCGCCCAGAAAAGTGCCTACATTTACAAATTTTTTTCTCTTTTTTTTCTTTTTCCTTCTTTCTTTCTTTTTTTTTTTTAATGTAGCTGGCTAAATATGTTCCCATGTGGAGGCGAGATGTTGGAGAGGTTTTTAAGATAGGGAAAACATCAGTGATCCTGACTCATCCTATTAAAATGCAACCTTTCTATTTAGTTTTGGAAATTAATGTTTTGGTGACAGAGAAAAATAAATTCCAAAAGAAAAGAGAGAGACAAAAATAATAGCCATTGCAAATCCAAATGAGAATCCTCCCCGCAGCATCTTGGTGTGCCTTGCTGGGGCCTTGCTTCAGCCCACAGAGCTTTCTTTTTGAAGATAAGCAATTTAGAGAATGAGTCTGCTCTGCTGTTTGGTAGGATGAGTGCCAAAGTTAGATCTTTAAGGAAATAATCTTATTAGTCCCTCTTATTAAGGAAGCTTCTGCAATGTGTAGACTTTGAACCTGCCTGATAAAAAGTAGGTTTTGTCAAACAGCTCCAGCTCCTAGTGAAAAGGTTGAACTTTGTTGGTTTAGATCATCCAATCCAAATGCAACATGTTTCTAAGCTTCTGTTTGCATACTCTAGAAGAAAAAAAAAAGACTTTCTCATTTTCCCTGACTCTGACACTAATAGCATTCCAAGGGCATGGCAGCTCCCACGGAAATTACTAAATCTCTGTGTTAATGGCACACACAGAAAAGGTAAAAGTTTCCTGCGTAACCTGAAATTTAAAGCTTATCATTGTCATCGTTCGGGTCCTTTGATTTATTTAACCCTTTGTCTTTTTCTCTTAACGGATCTTGGTTTTCCAGTTTTTCTGCCGTTGCATGTCTCAGCTGACCCCGTCTGCAAGTTAGAAGGCTGAAATTTTGACAGCTTTGTCATTTTCGTAGCTGTGAGGGGTGATGTCGAGCTTACAGGATTATCGCTCTCCAGGAATACTTCACTACATAATCAAGCAGAAGGTCAAGAGAGAGAGAAAGAAAAAAAACTCTAATCAAGTCAGAAAAGGCAGATTTGTGCCATAAAACACACACGCAGCTTCAGGGAGGGCCTCCCGCTTGTGTCCAAGTGCAACAATTGGCCTCAGTCGGGGGCCGCACTTGTCGCAATGGACAACAAAAAAATTGCCATTAAAGTGAGCGGCTCCTTAAAGAACTGGCTTCATTCTATGCTTCTACCCTGCTATTAAGGCCCTTCTGAAATCAGATTAAGGCAAGGCGCTGTAACACACAGCTTGATTAGAGTAATGGAAAGAGAGCGAGCTCTTGTCTTGCATTTGCTGCTTTTGCTCCTGAGCTGTGGGGCTTCTGGGTACCAGCCTGGTATGTAATGCAACCAGACAGTAGTGCCCAAATGGAATGAAAGGGAAGAAGGAGACTTATTCCACTGGGAACAGAATTGAGAAGAGCCTTACTCCAAATATTGGCATGACGAGTCCCTGCAATACGGGACTAGACACCATGTAGAATTCCCAGATGCTCAAACTGCTTCCATCTACTTTGGATCACCTATCTGAGAACTACTACATGCCAAATACTGGGCAACTCATTCATGGTTCAATGAGGTCATGGAAAGGAGCTCTGTGTCTAAAGGGGCTTCATGCCAGTGAGCAAATCTCATTAATAAAAGTTGATAAATGCAATGACAGGGCAATGAAATTTTTTTAATTATTGAGTACCTACTGTGTGCTAGGCACTGTTCCAAGTACTTCACAGGGAATAAGTCATTTCATGTAAAGGTTAGACTGTCGTGTCTAGAACGCGTAGGATATGGAAATTCTCCTGAATGGAAGTGTTTGGATGGGCCTTGAAAGATGTGAGGAATTCTTTCCTATGTCTAAGAAATAGAGGAACGGAGGTAAAACTTGGCTAAATGGAGAAAAACTCATATATGAAGGCTCAAAGTGTGGCATAAGGCGAGATCTTCCGAGAAATGTGGTATTCTTGCAGCATAAAGCGAGAGTCAGTGGTGCGCAAGGAGCTAAAGATAATGGGATGGAACAGAGGCTTTGTCCTGTAGGTGACAGAGCCACTGGGGAATTTTTAAGGACGGGCAGCCTTCAAACCATCTTTCTGAGCAGCGCCATCTTTGATGGCCCAGTGGCCTGACTAAGGAATGGAGCAAATGAGAAAGGCAGTGGCAGGGGAGGGGGACAGAGCGGAAGCAGAAAGGTGTTTGTAAGCTGTAACGAGGTATCCAGCCACCCATCGGCTGGTGATGGTATCCCCGGGACTTACCGCTGCAGCACAGCTGGGGCACCGGGGAGAAGATTCAGAGAGAATCTATCAGGCCAGAAAGTTGTATTCATTTCTTCCTTAACCACTGTGTTGCAGATTAAACTCTCCTTTGTACTTCTGTGAGGCAGCTCCTGGAAATACAAAGGTTTGCACCCAGCACTGAAAAATGTCAGTTTCCTGGTGACACTTGCTGTGGTTGGGGGCTCCCATTTCCTCAGGAGCAGGGATGTGCCCTCTATTCCGAGGAGGCCTTTGTTTGTCCCTGTTAGTGGGGTAGGGGATGATGCTGTGAGGTCATAGAAGTCTCTGGAATATGTCCAGTAGCGAAAAGAAAGGAGTCAGACCGACCCGCATCAGTGACACGGAAGGCCATTGGAGGATTGCGTGACTGCCCAGGCTCTGAAAGAAAGTCTTTTTACTAGAGAGCTCGCCAGTTCTGTGCACGTAGACATGCACACACACGCACACACACACACACACACACACACATGCACACACATACGCACACACATGCACACACATGCACATACACATGCACACACACATGCGCACGTGCACACACATGCACGCACACACACACACACACACATGCACACACACGGAACTGAGCTAAGCCCTGGGAACCGCTGTGCTGTGATGGAAAGCACGTTTGCGTGTTGGAGGAGCAGGGAGACACAGGCCTGCTGAAGACTTGGATCTTGCCTCTGAGCTTTCAGACTGGGCAGCACGTTCTCCCTATTCCCGCCCCCGCCCCCCTGCCCCATACGGGGCCATGACACACAGTAAGCCTTCCGCTGACAGTACGCCCGAGAGCTGAGGCCTCCACCTCACTGGCCCAATCTGCAGCCCCAAGCAGATGCTGTTCCAAGCACCCACCCCCTCTCCCTACAGCCCCACTGCAGGCAGAGTTCTCAGGAGGCTCCTTCATCATTTCTCTGGCCTCCTGGGTCACTTGAGGCCTGTGGAGGCTTCAGAAGTCCTAACCACAGATCCGCTTTCTCAATCGAGGAGGTGATGAATTTTTAAATCGTCTCTCTGCTCTCTTACACACTGTGATGCGGGAAGCCAGCAGATGTGTTTTCTTTCTTACGGCCCCGGGAACATGAAATATTGATGGGAGCAGGGAGCGTGGCCGTGGCATTGAGGTCCGCCCAAAATGAAGGTAGCAGTTCTTATCCCGGCTTCTCGTTTTCCGTATTTTGCTTCTGATGCTTAGGACACGAAGAAAGCCCCAAATCCGTGACACCCAACGTTCGTTCAATGAAAGCTCTTAAAAAGCCAAGCCGCGAAATCTGTCTCAAACGGTCTTCATCAGTCTCCAGGGACAAATTGCTAATGTGGCTAATACACATTTTATTTATACAGATGATTTTTCCTTAGTCCCCGAGGGAACCTCCACGAACGCTTTGGATTTACATGGTGCCAAGCCCAAGTAGCCAGTCGGAAAATAAATAGCATTTTAACACATTCAAGTCTCCGTTCCCAGGATGAAAAGTAGTATGTGGGCTCTTCCCTGCGTTTTCTATCTGGGCCATAAGACATCATCAAAACTTCATTTTTAAAGCATTTCTTTGCCTGGTGCCATTTCACTCTGAGGCACTGCATTCTGAAGAGAAAAGTCACAGAGCGGAGACTCTGCTGGTTCAAAGAAAAAAAAAACATAGAAAGAATAAAATTTCATCGAGGACCGTATTTCCAAACGCATGTTTGAGTGACAAGTGGGTACCAGTGTGTGTAGGTGAAATAGGCAAGATGCCCTTAATTAAGAGGCACAGAGCTGAATTTTTTAAATTGTGATGTTTATTTATTGTAATTTATTGCATATTAGAAATACATATATATATATATATATATTTGTGTGTGTGTGTGTGTATACACATACATACAAAGAGGAGATATGTATAAATATTGTTATGTGTCGCTAATACTTCCAAACTATGATATCATCATGGATCAGCTAGGATGAGGCTAATGTTGGAAACAATAAGTCAATTTGGAGAAAAATATTCAGTGAAAGTGCCAAGGACTGGGTGGGATGGCAGCTGTGACGGCCACAGGGAAGGACTGGACGGAGCGCAAATCCAGAAGGTGGTAGGAAAATGACTCACATTTTGGAAATGCTGATCTCAGGACATTCCCCACCAATTACTAGGAGAGTCGGGGCCTGCTCTGCCTCCCCTGACCAGTAGTGAGTAAGGATGAATCAAAGCGCCTACAGCCCCCCGCAGAACCGCAGGCCACTGACTCCTTGTGACTCAACGGGATTTGAATCACAATTCCCATTGTCCTGTTTTCCTTGTGCAGAGAACTGCACACCCATGGGGCCCCGATCCAGCATGTCATAGCAACCCTGCTTCCAGCAAAGTGATGTAAGGCCGGAAACTGCCAGCCCCTCAGAAGACAGGCCCGTTAGAGTGGGGGACCTCCAAATGCCAAATGTGTGGGCTCTGCACAAATTCCCAAGTGCAAGGGGAAAATCTGAAACTTCCTAGGACGTATCGTAGCCAGGATGAAAAGATGGTCGTAGCAGTGCCTGGCTACTGAGGCTTTAGGATGTGACAGGCACAGTGCACTGAGCATGTCAGTATGAACAGGTATACACGTATGGGAAAAAGAAAGTATGTATAGAGTTCAGTATAATCCGGTATTTCAGGTGCCTACTGACAGTCTGGAAACACATCCCCAAGGAGAAGAGGGGACTCCCGTACACAGTCCCTGCCTCGTCCCTGCCACTTTAACATCCGAAGCCGCCAATCTAAAGATAGCCTTACACAGTGGTTTGCCTCAACGGAATACAGGAAGTAGGTACCCCAAGTGGTTCCTTGTGTTGTTCTGGAAGCAATGATATTTTCTCAATTCTGCAGCCCAAAAGGCACACCCATGCCTTGTGGGTAGTCTGAGCAGGATATACGTAAGGGTAGTCATCGTTAGGAGTTGAATCTGAGTCTCCACGTGCAAAGGTGCCTCCATATTGACGGACACACAACAAAGGGCCTGTGTCAGAGACTCACATTCTAACCCCACACACTGTAAACGTCCACGTGACCCAAAGTCAGAGTTACCCTCGGGTAAATAATACCTGGTAAGAGAAGAAATGCTCAACTTAATGCTGGCTAATTTAGTATATACCATGGAGGGAAAAATAAGGGGAATGTTTACGTAATGAAACAAAATCATGGGTTGTATTAGAAAGCAATTAGCTATGATGTGTGCGTTGAATAAAGCAGGGCCATGTTACAGCTTGATTTGGCTGATGTGTTTCAGGAGGACTCATAATTCATGTTTCAACTGGAGAAGTAGCTTCAGCAAATGATGCAACAAGCTGCATTTTTGCTCAGGTGGTTTGACAAGAAGCAAAAAAAAAAGGACTTGTTTGAAACTAATCTAGAGAGGGATCTTGATGTCTATCTAGTCTTGCTGTTCATGGGGATGTAGTTACCATGCATGTGAGCATTTTTTAGCAGTAAAATGTTGTAGAACCCACTTCTTTGGAAGATTTATAATTTTGATACTCCTTGTTTATGTCAGCAAGAAGTGCGGTTAGTACTTCAAAAACTGCATGTTCAAGACCTCTTATGTTTATATGGAAGATATAATTATCTATTAATGATATCATTAGAGAAGAGATATATGGATAGTTTTCAAAGACATTAATAATAACAAATGTATGTTATCATCCAGTGAAAATGCAGCCTTTATAAAATATGAAAAGTTTGAAGTATTGCTTTTCTCATTCAAAAGATGTAGAAATATCTGTCAAAACCCTTAGTAAAATGGCTTAACAAAAACTGTGAAACCTCATTTATAGGGAACACTAAAATCAAAGTTTAAAACAATCATTTTCTGGAGGGAAAAAAAAAAAACAAGTTCTTCATGGAGTATTGATCTTATACACACAGTATTAAAGCAAAGGGCCTGGATTACGTTGAAACTAATTTCTTGAACAATGAAGTAGAAATTTGGCTGTGAGTTCCACTGGTTTTAACGTTTCCTTGTGGGTGTGGGGAATGGAAGGAACATTGGAGAGGAAGCCACAACTGTCACTTCCAGCCCATCTGTGCTGGGTGAAATGAAATTAAGTGAGTCCCTTGATCTCTCTGACCCTCCTTGTCTTTTTCCAATACATGGTAGTTTTGTATTAGATTAGAGGCTCTCAACCTGTCTTGCTCGTAGCTTGGGGAAGGGAGGGTACAGCTAAGAGGGTGGGGCTCACGGCCATTTTTCCCTCCTGTGTCAAGTATAGCAGCCCTGTGTGGAGCATAAAAATTCCGAAATAGTTTTAGACTTGCATTAAACACCAGAAAGGTGTTTAGTTGATCTTTTAAATGTTGGCGTACCCTTTTTAAAACATGGTTAATATATCACGATTCTCCTCTTGATACTCACAGTTTTTATATGCTCCTTCATTTTTATTGGCATCTCTGTCACACGGCAACTCATCTGAACAAGTTTATTGAAGGCGAATAATGATGATGACCACAGTGCTTTGCACACAGGTTTTCAGTAACGATCTGATGGTTCAGGGGTCACTCCGAGAGGGGGCTCAGGTGTCTGCACACCAGTCACTCTCAGTTCTGTGCCCCTTAACTCATCATCTTTTGAAAATTCACAATAGCCA